>RCIC01000005.1:2125000-2520000 GCA_018883505.1 Ceratosolen fusciceps
ATGGCAGAGGGGAGCCGCCGCCTCTACCATCGCCTCTGCCACCGCCGCTGCGGACGCTGCTCCACGCTGAGAGTTCCTCGACTATGGCAATCGTCGCCGGGGTGCCGGAGTTCGCCCGGACATCCTTTACGCAGCCTCCGTCAATGATCTCCTCTTACTTCTCTCTTATCGGGTCTTCGAATAAGCCGTCCACGTGATTTTCATGGGCAACTCGATTGTACGTCGTTTGAGTTAAAAAAATTCATAAGCATTTCGTACGCTTGTCGACGGTAAAGTCGTGGCTGTGAGGGTAGGATGATCGTGAATGGCCCGGCCTTCGATCCCTTTAAATTCATCGAGCGATTCATCGAATAATGAAGATTAATGGTCATACGGATAAGTTTATTTACTCGTTCGCATGAGAGGGACGGGGGGGGAGGCGAAGGGGCGCGCCCAGAGTCCAAGGAGAGTCATTTTCAGGGTGATAAGCTTAGTACGCCGACGACCGCGAGCCTTCTACCGCTCCCTCGTCATCCCTCCCTCCCTTCCCCCGACGCCTACGCCGCCACCGCCACCAGAAAACCAAAGCCGACGACCCACGTCAAACAAAGCGATGAATTCCGGCTGAGCGGATTTCACCCCGGAAAAATTGACCGATAATGCGCATCGGGGAGACGCGACTCACCCCCCTCCCCCCCCCAGATCCGACGCTCCGGAGATAAATAAATAAGATCACCCTCTCGTGAACCGAGAGCGGTCGCAACGGCTACGGGACGAGCCCGTTAATTTGATTATCATTGCTATCATTATTGTTATTATTGTCGTCGTTGTCGTCGTCGTTGTTGTTGTACTATTGTTGTTATTCAAAGTTAGGTCTCGTAGCCACTTATCTACTGTCGTTCGATTGTGATTGACGCCGATTTTGGAATTGTGGAAGGAGCGGAGGTCCAATTGTCCAGCCGATAACCAATTAATCTCCGTCTCGCTCGCGCTTATCAACGTTATCATAAAGTTTTAAGGCTCGGCAGATAGGGAACGAGCCGTAACAATAGTCTCGCTGGGCGACAGACGCATCGGTGTGCGCAGCCAACGGCTGTATTAAAACGAAGTGGATGCGTTGTTAAGGGTTGGCCGTAGGAGTAGGAGTAGGAGTAGGAGGAGGTGGAGGGGTTGGGGAGCGGGGTGACGGGGGTAACGCTCGGCTAACTTGGCCAAGGAGTATCCTAGCAATTTTGGGCGTTCCGCGATTGTCAGCGGGGCCGCTTATAAATTCTAATAAACCGTTTCGCCTGCCGGCGACAAGCGCACTCGCGCGAGCGAGACGAGGACAGGGAAGGACGAGCGCTCCGCCGGAGTCAGCCGCTGTGAGATCCCACGTGGCTCCGCTCTTCTCGCGAGAGGGGAATCGGAATTGTGAGTCTGCCACGAGCAGATATAAATCTCGTCTAACCGAATTAAGGAGAGTCACGGGCCGAACTCGGACCACGCCCCGGAGCCTGCCTCCGGAGACCGTGCTCGTCGACTCGATCGTACGCCGATGATCGACGACTCCTTCCCCGTCTCTCTCTCTCTCTCTCTCTCTCTCTCTCTCTCTCTCTCTCTATCTCTCTCTCTCTCTCACCACATATATATATATATATATATATACATACACGTACACCACGCTTTTTTGTTCTTACTTATCCCCCACCCCCCGCCCGCCCATAACGACTCGTCGATCAGGAGAATGTTGTTTAATTTAAGCTTCCGTCGTTCTTTCCAGCAGCGAGCCCTTTCCGTTGCATTTTCCGTTGACTTTGTCTCTCCTCGCCGACGGTGCGGAGGTTCCCGCGGCCGGCCGAGGTCGTTCCCTCGGCACCTGCAGCACTTTTTGCCTGATTGAGGAAACGCCGGAAGCGCCGGAAGCGCGGGAAACGCCGTCGCCGACTTTCACCACCGAGCCGAGCGCGAATCCCCGGGGATCGGGGAACAAATAATAATCATTTGTCATATGTCCGAGGGTGGACGAAGAAAGGGTCCCAAAAATCATTTCAATAATCATCGGCGGCCCGGCAAACGAAATAATCTGTCATTTATGTATATATATATATATATCTTTTATCTATTTTTTATTTCTCTCCATTAAAAGCAACGACCGCGTTAATATCCGATTTTATTTTACGATTTAATTCCGCCGCCGCCGCGTAATAAAATACTTTCGTCCGATATTGAATTTCACAAAATGAGCTTTACGCAGGAGGGGGCTCGACTCGTTTTATCATTAATAATACGGGGGTGGGGGGCGGGGGGCGCAGCGGGCCAGGACTCCTGCCCACTCGAGCGCCAATTATTCCCGGTTATTTAACAAAACTAAAGCCTCGCGAGTTTTATTTTATTATATTCAGAGCGGGAGCAGAGCGCCCGACGCCGCTCCCGTCGAATTTTACACATCCCCCCCGCCCCCGAGTATTTATTTACCGAATCTCCCGAGCCTTTTTCATATTACAACAGCGGCACGTTAACAGCGCCGTATTAAGACCGCCAGCAGCCCACGAGCAGCCCACGAGCAGCCCACGAGCAGCCCACGAGCAGCCCACGAGCAGGCTTTGCGAGACGACGACGAGATACAATAAATAATAGTCACTCTGTTGGAATGTTCACTTACAGTCCGGGGCTCGACGATACCTTAATATACCTATTTTCAACACAGTAGCTCGCCGTATAACATTATTTATTATTTTATTATTGTTATTACTTTATTATTGTTATTGTTATTGTTGTTATTGGGGCATTAGTATGGCTAGGTGTGGGTGAATAGAATTTCTTAAAAATGAATTATGGAATCGATCGCGCGGGCGGAAGGGTGTAACAATTAAATTCCTCGGGCAATGATAATAATCCGGTATTATAAGTCGGAGCTCTCCGCCCGACAATCAAGAGGATATAATTCTATTAGGGGCTGCTGGCATGCACCTTCCGTGACCGAGGACAAAGGGAAATGAGGCTGAGGCCGATAAGGACGAATGGCTCGGCCGCATAACGAAGGCTATTAAGTGGATTCCATCGCGAATCGATCGAGCCGAAAGCCACTTTTTCTATGCCCCGCGGACCCCGTATAATAATACCCGTTGTCCTCGAGCTCCGGCTCTTAATATAAATAATTGCCGCCTCCTACGGGGGTAAAGTCTTTATCCGCTACACGGACTTTATTTATGACTAATAATATCTTCTTTATCTCCCTACCTCCCTCCCGCTCTCTCTCTCGAAAAAGCTTCGGAGCTTCGTCAAACTACTGCGTGAAGACTAATGACTACTTCCAAACTAATCGAGGACACGGAAATATTCTCAAATTGCCTCTAATGTGTTCGTGGTGCTGGTGGTGGTGGTGGTGGTGGTGGTGGTGGCGTCGGCAGGGAGGAGGAGGAGGAGGAGGAGTAACCTCGTTCTGCAATAGCCGCGACGAGAAAGTAATTAATTTTCCATTGAAATGCCGAGGCCGGAGAGGAAGGAGGAGGGTGACTTTCGTTAGCGGAGGGAAGCGCCTCCCGGTGCGCTATCAATCCGATCCCGACGCGGACGTCCTCTCGGATCATCGAGGGAAATTGAATCTCGATCTCCGCTCATTAGCGGCAGGGACAGAGAGTTGGAGGACGCGTGGGCGTTTTTATGGGGAAAATGGGGCAAAGGGGTGGATCCGATTGATAATTATCCGTTAAATGGCCTTGGAAGGGACGGCTCGACAGATAAATTGCAAGGTGGATTACGTGGTGGGAGCGTCGGCGGGGCGAACGTCGGACACTTCCCTCGTCTCCTTCGTCCACCGGCACTTGACACGGTGGGGGTGGGGGGGGGTCATCGACGACGGGGCATAATCGAAGGAAGGAAAGCTCGGGCGACGTTTAATCGCTCGGTCGCGGACGAATTCACGAGGGAAAGGCGAAGGAGCTCTCACGACGCTTTTGTTCCCAGACTACGCGGTTCGAGCTCGCGGGTATCTCCCTTCCGCCCGGGGCCCGCAGCCCTTACACGGCAAATGAATCACGCGGCGGAGGGTGAGGGTGAGGGGGGCGGGCCGATTGCGCCAACTAGATTATTCGTTCTTAATTCGATAATGAAGCAGCTAGGAGGGCCGAGCGACGGAGACGAGCTTCCTTGGCAGTGTTCGTGGTCGGGGCGCGTACTGCGTCGAGGCTAAGGGCGCCCGGGTGCGCTCACACGTACTCGGCACCGTCTTTAAGCCGCTTTTGTCTGCTGCCTCTCACACATCGAGGCACGACGACGCAAGGCTCGACAAGCTCCCCGACAGACGAGATTAAAATGACACGAGATTCCACTGTGGCTATCCACATTCGGGAGCTCTCATTCTCCTCAACAACGGTCCGGAGGCTATCGTTTATTCGCTTCGTACGCCTCGAGTCGCGGATCAGCAGCCAACATCGTAAATACTACTTGAATGCAGCTTGACTTGTATGATTAAGACGTTCGAGGGCAAAACGAAGGGGGAAAAACGGACTTTCCCAGCGAATTAGTCCATTTAGGGTCACAAGGCTCTTGGTTGGCAGTTTTTTTTTCTTTTTTGCTAAATTACCGGGGGTTATTGCGGTCGCGAAGGTAGCGATGGGTTTGGACGGAAGGTGAGCGTAGCGGTTGGCCTGTCGTGGCCAAACCCCGGCGGCCTACGTGGAGGAGATGGGACGGAAGTGAGGCGGGGGATGTGAAGAGGGTAGTGGAACGTACGTTGACGGTAAAAGCCCTCCGACTCTAAAGGTGCGGTGCGGTGCCGTGGGACGGGGAGGGGACGGGGGAAGGGTACGGGAGGGCTGGAGGGGGGGGGAGTGGTTGGACAGAGAGATAGAGACGAGGTGGACGACGCGGATAGAGTACGCTCGCCGAGTACTTAATGTAATGCACGGGCTTTGTCGTCGCTCTTTATCCCTCGCGCACGCGGATTCGAACGAGCCGCGTCCCTCTCGGAGCCCGTCCCCCGTACCCCGTCGTAACCGTCTACGAGGCTGGTGTACGCGCACGCAGATATTGGAAGCGACTGGAGTGCGCGCCTCGCCGAGGGCATCGGCAAAAGACAAAATCAATATTCTCTCTCGGCAGCCGAATTTCCAGTGACGCACAACGCGCCACGAGAGCATCACCCTCTCCCCGACCCCCTCCCGACCGCCCTCCACCCAACTCGGACTCTTTATTTCCTAACCCCGGTAACCTCCGTGCGCCCGCCGCCCCTCGCGAGTACTACAAGATCTAGAGAATCACCCAGGGCAATGGCATTCACCGGGTCGGGTTGGTTCAACCAAGGAAATGTCGTCCCGTCCTCGAAAGGTTTTTCTTGCACAATCACGTGACGCCCAGTTCGATCATTCTCGCTCTTAATATCAGTCAAATGGACGAGAATCCCCTCGTTGCTATTCTTACAATTCATAGCGAAAATTTCAATGGCCAAATGAAATACGATACGGACGGGGATCTACGCGATACCGTGATCCCAATAATGGCTCGTTACAATATTAACGGCATTCCGTTAGAATATTTAAGAGCCGAATCCGTTTCATCTGCAATTCAGTTCGTAAATTTCGTTACCAAGTCGACAGTTCGATTTAAATTTTTCTCCCCCTTTCTATTTTATTGTATCCCGTTGAAAATCCAGTACCTTTGAGCATAAGAGCCACGCGTACCCGGGCAAGGCTGCTATCATTTCTTATAATTTCACAAGGATTTAAAGACGCAAGGAGTTGGAGAGCTAGCTAAGCAGGAGCTGGATTCGCTAGATGCGTCGTAGCCAGAGAGAATCGGGGGCGCTCGTTCAGACGCTCACAATTTATAATAATGCTTTAACTAACATAAAGTCATTGCAATGTATCCTCACTTTAGCACTGTATTCCCAATATATTTTCGGGAAATCCTTCGGGAATTCATCTTGGAATTATTTCCAGCCACCCACACACGAATATTATTAATTATTACGCGTAACAGCAATAACAGCAGCAACAAGAATAATAATAATAATACGTTGGCTATGGAAAATTCCGTCGGCTTTTTATAGTCCTGAGCTCGAAGGGGAACAAGATACCGTGTGATAATACGGAATAAGCGTTTGTTTTCAGTGCGGCTGAAGGGCGACGGGCGACAAAGTATTTTAGGCTCGACGAAAGCTTCGTTTATTATAATGGCTTTATTATTACTGTACAAAGTCAGACGGAGCCCGGTGGAGGCGATGTTGGAGGTGGGGGTGGGGGTGGGGGAGGTGGCGATGTATTATCTGAGAATATCGGCGGCTGAGATTGGAGTATCGGCTCAAGTGAAAAGCCGATAGCTCGTCGTGAGCTCCGTCGGTGTCGATCTATACGCAATAACCCCAATAACCTTCCTGTTTATCAACCGCTAACCGTTGCTTTTTTTTCTCTTTCTTTTTTCTCTTTCTCTTCTCCCACCCACTCCCCCTCAACCCTTCCGTAAAGTGGGCGTGGGCGCGTTCCTTCCTTATTATCGCCGCCGTTACTGTTATTATTGTCAGGGCGTTAGGTGTTATTGTAATGCCGGAGAGCGGGTGGCTGGAGAACCCGAGCCGGAGATGCGAGCCGAGGATGCGAGCTGCTCGAAATGAGAAATCGATTATCTTGTCGTTAAGAGGATGAGAAAGCAAATAAAACGTAGGCGCGGTCGAGAGGGATACGAGAGGGATACGAGAGAGGGATACGAGGGAGGGAGAGAGAGAGAGAGAGAGAGAGAGTGGAAGCTGGCAGTTTTTTTTTTTTTTTTTGAAAAGGGTCGAGAAGAGCGCGCGGATCGAGTATAATCTCCCCGGCTGATTGTTACGAATGAAAATATTTATTCCGTTGCCCGTGGACGGGCTAATTTTGGGCCTCAAGGTCTGTTTATTTAAAGCCGGGGCCCGCTCGGCAGGTTGGCGCGCGACGGCCGATTCCAGCCAGCCCAATTTCCCTCGAGACCCTCCGAGCCCTTCCGCTCGCTCGGTCTCTCCTCCCGGAAAACTGTCCCGTCACCCTGACAACTCTTCACGACCGCGACCACCGCCACCACCTCCACCTCCACCACCACCGCCACCACCACCACCACCGCCAGCGCCACCCTCCTCTCTCCCACCCTTCCTATGAGAAACCGGGCTCTAATTGGGGATCCCAAAATCCCAGGCATAGCCGTCCTCTCCCCCCTTCGCCGACAACCTCCGTAACATCCTCCGCCACCCCCCCCCTCTGCTTATAAAAATAACGTCCATTCGAGCCAGTGCGGCGACGTATTAAATAGGATTACACTTGTAACTCACGATTCATGAATACGGCGAACAGCCGCCGCTAATACTCGCCGGGAATACTTATTTTTAAATTACGGAGGAAGGAAGGTGCCTCGAGTATGACGGGGTCGCTCCACGCTCCAAGCTCCTCCCTCCTCCCTCCTCCTCCTCCTCCTCCTCCTCGCTTCTCTATTATTATTATTATTATTATTATTATTAGTAGTAGTAGTAGTAGTAGTAGAATCAGTGGTAGTACTAGTAATAGTAGAATCAGTGGTAGTAGTAGTAGTAGTAGTAGTAGTAGTAGTAGTACTATTGTTATTATTATTATTTATATAATCTGTGTGAAAATCCAAGAATAATAGAGCGCACTCGAGCATCGGTTTCTCAACCGAGACGCGTCATCACAAGTACTTGAAAAACTTTTAGCACTCGATCACATATTTTTCTTCGCCGCTCCTTTGTTACCAATAAACTTTCCCATTCACGCCACTCGCTCTCGCGTTAACGCAATCCTCTTCCCACACCCAATGACCTCCCCCATCCCCCATCCCCCTCTCACTCTCTCGACATATTAAGCTGCTTCCACAGACCTTAATATCACGTTAGTCAAATAAACAGCTCGTAACGAACGGATTACGTATGATTAGAGGGTATAATAGTGACCGCTCGCAGGACACGCATCGACCGATAAATACCTTTTGTAATACATTGTAGCAGTCGTAACGGTCGATTCGGTCACCTAACCTAAATTATAGTCCGTAAGGGGATAATTGGGGCGTCGCGTAAGGAAATGATGAGGGAAAGCGAGTCGGAGAAAGGAGCGGCGCGTATAATTATAAAACTTCTTCGACAACGAGGCAGCCTTTATAAACTTTTATCGCCCAAGACACTAATACAGCGCTACGATAGATAGACGAATCGTTTAAAAGGTCATAAGAATGGCATCCGGGGCTACGAAGGGAGTCCCTGTCTGGGAGATTAAGGGACGTTTGCGCGCTCGTTAATGTCCGCGGTGCTCCCGGAGCGCGCGGCGTTCGGAGGGAGGGCGGGCAGTAAATGAGAGGGAGGATTTTTCGCTCCTACCGCAGGGAGCTCGCTCGGCTCGGGATAGAAATGTCGCGGCTCCGCGATTATGCGCCATTACGATCCGCACGAGTTGCGAGCCAGACTCGCCGCTGAGCATAAAGACGGCGCGCGCCGAATTCCCGGCTCATTTGACCAGCTTACGGGCCATTAGCCTTCCTTACCCCGGGACGTGGTAAAAGATTCCTTCTCCTTTCTCGAATTAAGATGTCACGAGGGCGTCTCCCCCTCCCATCCCTCTCGCCCTCGGTACCCGATCTGCGTTAGCTCGTCTCCGGAGCGAAATCGCTCGCGCTCGACGGAGGCTGTCGCATTGGCAGGCCTGAGATTCAATGCTTTACTCCTCCCCCCCCCAGCTCCTCCCCGCTCCCACCACCTCGCCCCCGATCCGCTGTTCATTAAATGCTGCCTTGGCCGACGCTCCTTCGGTTTTTATGACTAAGCATAACCTGTCATTGTCATTGTATTGCCAAGTGCTGGCCGACAAGCGCTTCTCTGAAAACAATTTGGCCTTTTTATTCGACCACCGCCGACAAGTGTTTTTCCTTCTTCCTTTTCTCTCTCTTCTCTCCCATCCCGCGGCAATGCTCCTAATAACGCGGGAATACAGGGAAGCGCTCGTCGATTTGGATTTTATGCGCTGGCCTTTAAGGCCTTTTTTACCTTTAAGAACCGCTCGGCCCTCCCTGCCCGCGAAACTCCGCAGAATTAAATCCCATCGCGGGATTCCTCTGGCTCTCCGTGTGGCAGATTTTTCGGGCAGACGACGCAATCCGGTATCGATCCCGGTGCCGGAGGCCACTTGCACATGCGACCGCCACGCGCCGGGGTCGCTCTGGCGCGCCCTGACCCGAGAAATGCGCATTTGGCACAGTTCTCCCCGTTTTCGATTCCCTCGCTGGAAAAGCTCGTGTATCAGGCAAAAAAAAAAAAAGAAAAAAGAAGAACGGAGCACGCGTTATGGTCGCGCGGTGGGGGCTCGAGATGTAATATAAGGGCAACGATAATAGAAGAGGGAGCGTTGGGGCTGTCCGCCGCCGATTAATCTGTTCGCCAATCGCGAGGCTAACGCGACACGAGGCGGAAGACGGGCGAATTATGGTCAGTGGAGACCGAGGCAGTAGAGTAGTAATGTGATATCGGAGGGAGTGGATCGGATCGGATCGGATCGAATCGGGCCCGATCAACGGCTGATCACCGGCCCGGAAGCGTCCCTCCTCGTTCTGATCAGTCCGGGACGCCGAGCCGGGGTGGGGATCATTCGTTCCCACGGTGCATCGTCCCGGCTCCCCGATGCAGTTGGCCCGCTTCCATGGCCCGGGGAACTCGGGCTCGGAGACGTTTGGTCGCGCGATCGCCGGCTTCTCGACCGGGAGACGTCGCGACGTCGCGGCGACGCTGGCGACGGCTACGGCGAGCGCTTCTTACCGAACTTCTCCCTCTCGTCGGCCAAATCGAATTAGCCGCGCGCTGCTCGTCGTCGCGGACTTTACGAGCCGAAACGAGCCGAAACTTAAGTGCCAAGCGCCCTAACCCCATATCTTCCTCTGGGAGCCGAGGTCGACTATCCGACGACGAGTATCCGACGACGAATATCCTACGTCTTTTTCCTCACCACCCCACCAACACCACCACCACCACCACCACCACCCACCACCCCCTACCGCAACCCCGTCGTCGTCGTCGTCGTCGTCGTCGTCGTCGTCGACTCTTCCCTAATCCGGTTAGTTCGCCTACCTTATTTTCCACGGTACGTCTTCTTACTTCCTTGGCAGCGGACATTCGACGTCTCTGCCCCTCGAGCGAATTCTCAAATAACTCACCCTTCGAATAATAGCCTCGGAGGCCATTAAGATTTTTGAATTCGGCCTTTTCAACAGCTGCGAGCCGCCGCCGCCGCCGCCGCCACCGCCGCCAAGCCGATACACCTCGCTAGGAAAATGAGACGTTCAAAGGAACGAGCTCTCCCCCGCAAATCGATTAACTTTTCAATTTCCCGAAGGTTCCCACTCTCGATACCGGAACGTTAGGCCTCGGTATCGAAAGCGCTCCACCCAATGTTACCCGACGGATCCTTTCCAATCCTCGAGTTGATAAAGCACAGCCAATAAGTATGCGTTACGCTCCGTTACGCTCGAGCTGACGATCGATAATCGGAAAAGAAAGATAGATAGATAGAAAGAAAGGAAGAAAGGAAAGCGAGGCCCCAATAACCATGGATAGCGGCCTCGCTTTCGATCGCTACGTGTCGTGAGTTTCTGTTGCCCGGAGCGACGGCCATTTTGTACCGACTGCCTTCCCCCTTCAGTCCCTTCGGTCAAATAAAAAAAAAGAAAAAAGAAAAAGAAAACGTATTTTACGTCCTCGTCGTTGACGTTGTCGTCCTCGGGGTGGCTCTCGCGCCTGGCTCCTCCACCGAGAGGTACAATACAACAAGGGGTCGGGGTTCTGGCCAACCTCGGGGATGGTTTCGGTTATCGCGTCGTTCGGTTAGCACGACCCTGGCAAAACGGCAACTCGGCCACTCTATCCTTAACTTTGTCTCCTCTAATACGTTGCGACTCTCGCTTATCCCATAAACTATCACTTGGTCACATCACAAGCGTATTTGCTCATCGTTTAACTGACTTCGTTACGGTATATTGTCGGATTATGTCAGCCCTCGAGCCCCCTCTTCAATTATCATAATTTCAATACTACTTGAATTTATCAGAATTCTACTGAAAGCAAGGAAAGGAAGGAATTGTAGTCGAGAGAGAGAGAGAGAGAGAGAGAGCGAGAGAGCGAGGTCTGTTTGCTAAGTCGTAATACGTTAATACGATAATTACGCTGGAATTCATTAGACAACTTGTCGTCCGGAGCTCCGGATCTATTGGGAATAAACCACGGATGCTCAGAATCGACTCGGGAAAAGAAAGTCCGTGGGAACCGTGGGAGAGAGGTGGTAGCTGGTAGCTGGTAACTGGTAGCTGGTAGCGGGTAGCGGGTAGCGGGGGGTGGGGAGGTATTAAGCATTTATCTGTCGTAATTAAACGATCTTGTCGAGTCGGATAAGGAACTACTTAACCCGATTCATTTTCCGAGTCGGCCATTAAAATTTCAAAGAAGTATATCCGGTCTCGTTTCTCCCCTCGCCTCGGAGCTTTATTATTTTTTTTTTTTCGAAAGCTTCGGCACAACTCCTTCTGGCTCGCATTATCCAGGCTTTTATCAGGGCGCTGATTACTAGGAGCCGAGGTAAGGAGCTCTAGTCAAGAGCCGAGGAGACGAGGCGGCGGTATTTTCAGGCCGATGGACAGGCTCATCCTTGAAAATTACTCAAAAACCTAACTCCTTTAACGGACTCTATCAAGATAACAATAATAACAACAACAACAATAATAATAATAATAATAATAATAATGAAACAAAAGTAGGAAGAGGAAGAATAAAAGCGCCGTAGCTAGAGGAAGCTTTCCTCGGACAGAGCAGCGAAATTCTTATAAAATTCTCCAATTCAACTGCACTCCGAGAGCAATTATTATAATTTCAAGGGCGCGGATTAAACGAAATGCCATTAGACCATATAAAAGAAATGCCACTACACGTTTAAAAGAAAAAAAAAAAAAAAAAACGAAAAAATAAAAGCAACACCCGACGTCATAATGGAATAGTCGCTGTGTACTATTGCAAATTGTAAAAGGCAAGGAATTACATTTCTTTGTTTCGTCATTTTCTGTCGAGTGATTTGGGCATGTGGTGGTGATGGTGGTGGTGGCGGCGGCGGCGGCGGTGGCGGAGGCTTAAGAACCTCCGACATCGAAAGATCAGGAAAGCCGCGTCTAGAGAGTGTAAATACTGGTTGAGAGTCGGCGAGAGCAAGACGGCGAGGGTGTCGTTAAGCGACGAAAACGAAAAACGAGTCCGGTCAGGGAAACAATGCAGCGGAGCTGGAATTTTCGCTCTCACCCCCCCCTAAATCACCCCCCCCCCCACCCATCAGCAACCCCATACTTCACGCATCCTCTCGAGCGAGTAGCAGATGATGACTCGACGTTACGAGCGCGCATCCCCGCGTCGCGGAAGTAATCCCCAATAACCCCGAGGCGACTTACTCTCGAGGTCAATTTTCTCTCTCGCCATTCCTCACTTCCTTCGTCTCCTGACTCAAAGCTAAATTCCTCCTCTACGGGCTTAACCACGCACTCGGCCGGCTTTGAGCTTTCCCTCTTAGCCTCGATACTTGGACGGAGAGGCCGGGCCTCCTTCTAGCTTTTTATTTTATTCAATAACCTCCCGGAGAAGCAAGTGTCGCGAGGGACATTTGCCGGGGAAACTGTGACCGACCGGAGCCTGCTGACGGATACGTCCAAAGCCGGCCGCTTTTCTCCTTACTCTGACCCAGTATTGCACTCAACGCTAATAAGAAAATTGCACATGCAGATTATATCGATGGGAATGAGAACGAATGTCGAGTCAAGGGAAGCCTTGATTATTTTGGCGGATGAGGATCCGATCGATACGTTGATTGGGGAGGGGGGGGCGATAAGGCTCGGGAGATAAGGGAAAGTTGGAGTAGGGGGGGAAGGTGAGGAGAGGCGGGGAGGTGGAGCTTTAAAAGATTTAAATAAATGAAGGATTCTTCGGCCAGTCGAGCCGTTAGAATTCTTTGCTTCGACAGCTGTGAAAAAAAATTAGTTTTCCCCGACACGTTATTCGCCACGATAAATAATCGAGTCTCGGTAATCCGCGTCTGCGTGCGGCCGCAGTCGGTGCTATGGGACTCCAAGAGGGTTACGAGGGTCCAGGCGAAACGGAAAAAGGAGATAAAGAACGTTGCGTAGACAAGGGCTTAGCCCGTCGTTAACTGGTTAAACGTCATTAGGGTAGTGAATTTCGGTTCGGCGCGGGCGACGGTGGGCGCATGGGGTGGGTGCAGGGGCCGGGGGGGGGTGTGGAGCACTTCTCCATAGACTTACCGCCCACATTTAACGTTTGACGTGCGTTAATTCAATATTAACATACGGACCACCAATTCCCGTCGATAATTACCTTTCTTTATCCTTCTTTATTTTTTCTTTCCTTTTCTTTTCATTTCCTTCCCTTCCCTTCCCTTCCCTTTCTTTTCTTTTTGTATTAATACGGGGCTGGCATTCGTTGCATAAGATTCGTATAATAATAAAATCTATAGATAAGGTTTCGTCGTGTGATTCCCCGCTGCGGGTAAGGTCAAATGCTAGTCGCATTTGACCTTAAGGGCCAGGGATTATCGTTTTGCTTTGTAGCGGCGGAAGTGAATGTGCGCGCGAACAGCGGTTCGGCTGAACCTGTCATTATCGGCCGTGGAGCGAGTCGGGGGCGAGAAGCAGCAGGAGATCCTCGGCTTCCGGTCGGCTCTCGGCTCGCGGGACGCGGCAGAGAGAGTTAAAGAGAGAGAGAGAGAGAGAGAGAGGGGGGGGGGCGAAGAGTCCGCTGGGCCTGACATTTCGACGGAATTTCTCTCGTGCCCCAGCCATCAGCAAAGAGCCCGGCGCCAGGAGCTATCCGACGTTATCCGATTATTGCGATATACCGCTCTTGTCCCTTTCGGGGCCGGAAGTTCCATTGTGCCGGGAGGCGGGAGCGAAGAATCGGTGGGCGGAAGTCTGCGAAAGACATTTCGATTAACCCAGCAGCGGGCGGTCCATCGTGCATCCGTATTCTCCCTTGACTTTGGCCCGTGACATTTTTCACCCTCATTACGCGCTTACCTTCCTCTCGCTTATGATTTATTATTCCATTATTTGCTCCGGGATTTCTAACTTTTTTCCCTCTCCTTTTCTCCTCTTCCACCCGAGACCGAGCAATCGATCCGTTTACGTATCGCCAGTACACGTAAGCACGGAGCAAGCGAATTTATTAGTCGTGCCGAAGTGGCGATTCGCGGTCCGAGCAGTTAAATTCTTATTGGGGTTTCGCGGGAGGGGGGGGGACGTCGGGTCGCGTACCTTCAAGTAGCCGAAATAGAAATCATGGAAAAGCGAAGTCGAAGCTCCGAAGGTCGTCTATTCCTACTGAGAGTTATTATTTTATTTATTTATTTATTTATTTATTTATTTATTTACTTGTACATTTCGTTTTTCTTTACACGTTTGTGGTTTACTTAGTAGGGATAAGCGTTGGAGTTGAGGGTGGGAGGTGGATCGACGTTCTCCTTGACTCGGAAATGCGAGGGCGCCACGGAAATCTGCCGGGGATTGAAAGTACCGAGAGGCGATTTGCCGACGGAATCGAGAAGAAAAATTAAATGGCGAAACGAGTGGGCGAGATTCGTGTGAAAATACGGAGCTCTGCTGCTCGGCTGCTCTGCGCAATCGCAGGGAGGATAATTGTGCAATTTAAAGAGCTGGTGAAGCGCTATTAGAGATTAGTAAGGAACGTTGGCAACTGGGGATCCAATTATTATAAAGCCCTTTAAGCTCGAGAAAAGAGCATTATCGAAGGCTCGGAGGGTGGGACGTAGCGTCTTTCCGGAAAATTCGAGTTAATTTATGGAGGAGAATTATGCGAGCGAAGCTCCAAGTGCGGGGAGTGCGGGGAACCGAGGCGGGCGCACCGAGTTGCTGCGACCTCGCGGACCCTCCACGAGGCTCAAAGACAGCCGGGGCTCCAGCCACGGCGGTGGCGGGGGCGTCCGCGGCAGCAACGGAGCAAGGAGGAAATTGAGAAAGAAACAAAGCGCAAGCACGGCGAGCGCTGGGGCGGGGGGTGTGGAGGGGGTCTGGAAAATCTAAGAAAAATAGGGCGTTGCGTGGGTGGCCTCGAGAGAGCGCTGCGCTTAGTTGAAAAATGCGCGAGAAGCCGGAGGGTAGGAGCACCCGGGGCTGCACACGCGGTCGCGCGCACAAACAACCAACCAAAGCTGTAAGCTCGAAGGGGTGAGGTCGGGACTCGCGAGCGTGAGCGGCAGCGGTGGCGGAGGCGCCACGGAGACCCTGGCGGAGGAGGGGGCAGTCGCACGCGCGCAAAACTCCTTATCCCCGTTAACGATTGAGGCGCGCGGGTGGGTCTGCTGCCTGGTGCTTCCCGACCCTTCCTCCCTCCCTGCCGACCTCCTCGACGGTCCGCCGACGCCATCTACCGCGGCAACGGGCGACCACTCCCCCCTCGCACACCGCGCGACGGCGACGATAACGACGACGACGACGACGACGACGACGAAGACGAAGACGAAGACGAAGACGAAGACAAAGACGAAGACGACAAGGACGACGACGACAAGGACGACGACGACGACGACGACGACGACGACGACGACGACGAAAAACAAGCCGGGCGCGCGCTAAAACAAAAGACGGCCGTGTAGAGACGGTACTCTGCGCTGATTGGCCGGCGGAGTCGCGGCCCGTCGCCCTGATTGGCCGACCGAGGACCGCACCCACCCTGCAATGGCCGCTTTGTTGCTCCCGTATGCTGCTCTCTTCTCCTCGCTCTTTCTCTCTCGCTCACGCCGTGCGCTGGGATAACGTGTACCTCCTCGACTGCCGTCCCCCACCTCCAGCCGGCGCCCTCGTTCGCTCTCGCTTCCTCCACCGTGGCAATGGCTTAACGCGTGGCTACACACTCGCGCGTAGGCACATACACGCGCGCGCGCGCCCGCGCGTGCAGACATTATATGCCGTATTGCTCGATTCGCGACCTCCCCGGCCGACTATCATCCCTCTCACTCGCTCTTTAAGCGCCCCTTCCAGCCTCAAGCTCTCTCGTCGCCCCTCCAGCCCTAAATCAGCAGCCCCCGTCTCCTTCTCCCGCTTTCTCGAGTTCTCCCCGCATACGCGTACGTTGTACTGTTCTATCAAAATATAATCATCTCCTCTGCCCCCTGATCCGCCTGGCCGAGAAGTCGGCCTTTTTTTTTCCCCCGGGAGGCCAGCGCCACTTCCTACGGCTCAATCCGCAACCAACGACCTCCGCGCCTGTCATTCCGGGCACGGAATGTATGCCCGGTCGGAGAGGGCCGCGGTGGCGGCCGCGGTGACGGGAGGGAGCGAGGAGGTGGAGGATGAGAAACGCGAGGCGAAAACGCGCGGCGGGACCGACACGTGTCCTCCCACCGAGCGAGTTTTAACTCGGTTTACGCGATGGAACACGTACGCAGATGTTAATTTGCAGGTGGGAGGGATTGTAGCAAGGGTTGAACATGCGAAAGAGAGTCGAAGGGACGATCGGGCAGAGTGGGAATGGTTCAGGCCGCTCGGTGGGGATGATGAATGGGAGGGTTGAGGGAGGAAGGGTTGGGGGGGAGGGGGTGAAATTCACTGCCAACGGATAAAGAACGCCATTTGTGTCTCTTGATTACTTTGACGAATCTGTCGATGAAGCACTCGGTTCTTCCATTTTCATTTCCATAATCATTGGCCCGCTGCGAGAGCTCCCCTCGACCACCCCCCTCCCCCCGCCCCCCAGCCAGCTCGAGCCCAACGGGCGACCCCACCGACCTACGCCTTTACTTATTTATTAATAAATTGTTAATACTCTGCCAGCGATGACAATCCTACTTTCAACGAGTAAACGAGTCCCAGTAAACAAAAGCACACAGTAATTACCCAATTAGCCGAGAATCGGGACTTACATCAGGAAATCAGTAATTCATTAGCTCGTCACACGCTGTTATTATCATTATTACTACTAACTACTTTAACGCCGTTGTTTACTCTTTGTTCTCTCTCGCTTAAATTATGAAAAAAAAAATAAAATAAAATAAAATAAAATAAAATAATTGCCACTACAGGTTCCTGTTATTTTGTTTGAGTGGTACCAATTTTATATTCCGGAACGAAAACTTGTTATTAACGTAAAAAATAAACGCATAGATTTTTTTAGCGTTATTTTTAACATTAAAATACGGGATCCATAAAGAATGGCAATTATGAATAAATTCGTCGCTACGTTCCTTTATTCCTTTTCAATTTCGAAGCGCACTTTGTTGGCTTTTGTAAAGTGCAATTCGTTCGTACGGTGAAAAACATTTATTCCCGACGACGCGTCCGAAGCGAAGCTTTCGCTTATGCGGCAAACATGCGTGTGTACGAAAAAAATAGTCCATTTAAACTATTGCTAAAATAAATTTTTAATGCAAAACATTCGGACGAAGATTGATATTATCTGCCGTTGTAAACACTTTTTAGTGTTTACACTACTTTTCGGCTTATAATATCAATGGTAATGATTAATAATAACAACAACAACAACAACAACAACAATAATAATAATAATAAAATGGTATAACACGTTGGGTAATGGTTTCTCGATAAATCGAGCAACTCATTGGAAGTTGTTTCAATAATTACAGAAATTGGTAATACATTCTTATACATTCGCAGAAGAATAGGCGATAATTGATACGAGGGAGGGGTAATGGGGAGGAGGTAAGCATTAACGTCAGAATGAATTTAAGTAAATAAGAAAAATTACGTCCAGTAATAGAGTTTGGCAGTTATTATACAGGCATAAACGAAGGTCGGTGTAATGGAAGGAGGCAAAGTCGTTTGGAGAGGCTAAGGCTCGTCAGTGGATGTAAATGAAATACTTTTCTAACGCTCTGATCGGATGTTGGGGGGGGGGAGAGCACTAGCTATGGACGAGGATTTGGGCTAGAAGCGAGACTCACCTGTATCCTGTCTTCGGGCAGGTCCGTCCTGAGGCTGAGCATCTCGCGCGCGTACACGTCCGGGTAGTGAGCCTCCTTGAAAGCCGCTTCCAATTCCTCCAGCTGCTGAGACGTGAAGATCGTCCTGGAGCAACAACCACATGAACCTAGTTATATGCCATTACAACTCTTCCCCTAAGTCTAAGTACGTCCCTCCTTCTCGCCCCATCCGACTCGGTCTCAGCTCGAATCCCTTCCTTCCTCAAGCGAAGCCGTTCGCTTTTTCGCAACCAGCCCCGGCTTATCGGGTTGAGCCGTTCGAGTCACCGTCGGAGCTCGGGGCTAATACGCAAGGAAACGCCGTTAAATTATTATCAATCCTGGACAATGGTTGTGTGGTGTAGGGGATATTATTGGCCGCCGTCTCGGGTGCGCGGGGACGCGTATTATCTCGTCAGTGGTTGGCGGGCCCGGGCGAATACGAGCTCCCGCTGCCGCTGTCGCTGCTGCTGGTGTTGTTGTCGCTGCCCGTGACGGAGGAGTCGGGCGAGGGTGTGGGCGGGGGTGTGGGCGAGGGGGTTGAGGGTCAGGGGCAGGGATGGGCGGCTCGGGATGATTAGGGGCCCGGGCAAATTAACGGCTGTCCGTAAGGATGCGGATGGAGAGGCGCATCTGTCAGGCGTGAAGTATCCCGTTCGTAAAGCGAAAGTCATTTCCCGCGCGATCGTCGTCGCCTCATTAGGCACATGACACGGCTCGAAAAAGCTTTTCTTCGGCCGTTTACGGCCGCCGTCGCTTCGGCCACGGCTTCGGGCCTTTATCGCCCATAATAACGAGGGCCCGAGCAGTCCTTGTAACAAATCTTTTCGGCCTCGACTCCTCTCTCCCGACGCGTAACTCCTTGTTTACCCACGTAATTGAAGGAATTACGGATCCGAGCAGCGAATCATTACTTTTAATTGAATTTCGAAATATTGCGTGGGCGTGGGGGCCACGAGCGTTCGCAGCCTCTATTATTTTCAGAGGCTCCAGTTAAATGATTATTTATTAGAATCCCTTTCATTAGACGATTTATTCGAGCGTTTCTTTCTCCCTCCCTACCTACCTACCTACCTACCTACCTACCTACCTACCTACCTCCCCATTCCTCCCTACCTCCCTCCACATCCCCATCCTTCCCTACCTCCCCAGCCAAACCTCCCACCATCGCGACAAATAAACACGGCGAATATAATAATAATCAATCGGATCCCGCAGAAGAAGAATTCGCTTCTATGGATTATACGACAAAGCGCAATGTTAATTAGAATTGTAAAAAGCTTGCGGAGGTGATTAAAAATTTTATTTCACGACATTATTATTATTACCTTTTTATGGAACAAGTTTGACGAATAAAGTCTCTTTGAATGATCGATAATACGATTGCGACTCGATCCGCGTATTATAACGCGTCGATCCTGGCTAAGTCAATGATGCTTCTATAATTGAAAGAGAGGAAAGCCTCAAAGTACGAACGAGGGATGGCACTCGCGTAGGATTCGAATCATTTGAAAATGGCCGACAAAGTACACGGCAATGCGTAAGCTAAGCCTTGGCCGTGATTTATACATTGAATTTGCATTATCGGCAACGTCCTTCGTACCTGAAGTATTATGAACTAAACTCGCACTCGACTGTTCCAATTGATGAATGCGCGTAAGCAATTAGACCTCCACATGCCCCCCACCCCCTCCCCCTCCCAGCCCGACGTAACCTGGCGAGCTAAATTGACGGTCAATGCAATAAGCAAAATATTGGTTATTAAATTAATATCAGGGCCTCACCTATGTCGACGCTTTTTCTTTTTCTTTTTACTGAATCCAGAGAGTCCGTCGACTGTAAAGTCCTTGCCTGATTCGATACTGTGGCCAATACCTGAAACACGTATGAGGCATTATTAATTCAGGCTAATAATAATAATAATAATAATAATAATAATCACGCCGAATTAATTAACGACGTTTATGGACATTTAATTTCTTACTATAGAAATCTCCGCTTGGCTGAACTTCCTTTTTATATATTTTCTATGTATTATTCAATTAACAGATTTACCTGTATTGGTTACACATACTCTCATACATGGGTAAGTAATATTATTTTGGGTGAGTTTTTTCATTCGTATAACATTACACGTAAATTGTGAGTTCAATCATATTGCGTAGAGCTAATAAGAAACATGTTTACGAGAATATAGTATTTAGCAAAGTACATAAAACACTCACAAACGCAACCGATGAATTATTAGTTTTTAAAGAATAACCGTTTGAAATTCAGTCGTAATAATTATTAATTGTACACTCGATGAATGATAAAAATCTTGTCTGAAATTATTATAAATAAAATTATATAGCTGTAAGCATTCATCCGAAGCCTGATTATTTAAAAAACTTTTAAAAACTTGGCTGTAAAAGTATTGGAGCCAAACGAGACCTTAAAGTTTCCTTTTACATCTGATTGCGACTGTTAATTGTGACGAACATTAATGGAATTTTCTGAATAATTGGAATGACTTGAAACAACAACCAAATATTATTTTAATTCATAATACAGGTAAGTGTACCTCGGCATTATAAGACGTAGGAGATGTAATAATTATTGTCAACGGATGAGAAATCCATTGTCAGAATAAAGAAACGAATTAGGAATCGAAAATTATTACTCGTATTCAGTTCAAATAATCAATGTGGTTCAACCAAAAAAAAGTAAAGAAAAAAGTCTGATTATACGAAATAGCAAATGACTGAAGAATGTTGGTAAGAGCCGAGTTCGTCCAAGTATGGGAGTAAAAAGTTCCTTAACCAATGTTAATCGATGTGCCTCGACAGCCCAGAATGTCGTCCATTCGGGGTAATAGAATGCAGATTATAATGCGGCTTTGTATAAATGAGGCAAAGAGATTCGATAAATTTGATTAATTTAATGGAAATTCTCGACGGGGCCGCCGCCCACGTCGACGAGCGCACGGAATAGTTGAAAAAAAAAGGTTGAAGAATGGAAGGCTCGGTAAGTAATTAGGTCGGATGAGGCGGGCGGGGGGAGAGGAGGGGCAGTACGAATTTTAATTACCGAGCCGACGAATTCGTGGTCGGGCGACGGTGGAACGGTGGGACGGAGGGAGGGATGGACGGGTTGGGGGGACGGGGGTGCTCGCCGAGGTACAAAAGCGCACATGCGCTTTAATTATAAACTACGGGGGAGGGAAAATCGAGGAGAATTCAAAATTATGGAAAGAAAGGGGCCGAAGCTGGCCGGACAATGTGACCCCGCGCGGGCCCTTGACGAGCACCGGGACGTCGCTCTCGCGCAGGCGCACACGCGCTCTCTACGAAGCGTGGAGGGGCTTGGCTCTCGCGAGGGCCGTGTTCCCCTCATCCGAAGGGTGAGGGGGTGGGGCAGGCGGTTCCGCCGCGCACCCTTAACCCTTCAGAAGCGGGCGACCGACCCTCGGCGCGCCGGCGGCGTCCTCCTCCTCCTCCTCCTCCTCCTCCTGCTCGCCGGCGCTCGGCTAATTAACTATTAATTAAGAGCTTAATCCCAATTATACGGGCCCCGACTAATTGGACTCGGGGACGGCGGCGTTGGCGTGGACGCACGCAGGCTTATTACGACCGGGGCGCGCTTGAGCCTCGGAAGAGCGGAGAGCCTCGCCTCCGATTACCGAATGGAGTTGAAGCTTTCTCGAGACGAGAGGCCCGTTCCGTCGCCTCTACCCCCTCGCCCCTCCCTGGCCATTCACGTAAACGACGCGGCATCGTCGAATCCCGGGATAAGGGCCCGGGCCCGTGCATTTCAATCAAATCTGCACGTCCCGCAAGTCCCGCACCCCCGACGCAATGCCAAGCCACTCTCTTCGCTTCACCTAGCGAGATACGGGTGGGGGGGGGGAGAGCCAAGATATCGAGCTAAAAGTATCGCTAATTCGCAATAAAAAGACTCCGAGAACTCGACGAATGTTTGAGAGAGGCTATTACAGTGCCGATTAACTCGTCGGGGAGGTGCATTAGGAGTCCGACGGGAACGCTTTTCTCATCCACGAGTACGTGTGCGAGTACGGAGCAAGTTTTCAATATTTTAACAAGATGCCGACAGGCGCTGCCGACGACTCGAATTTTCTGATTCTCGACTCGCTTTTTATAACCTCACGGCTCGGGAATTCCCGGAGAAGATGCTGCTGCTACGGGGAGCGTATGCGGCCGGTCGCTCGACCCGCAAGAGAAAAAAGACAAGAGATTGTTTTTAAAAGGACCCTTCTCAAGCCATGTAGTTTTTTTTTTTTTTTTTTTTTTCGGGCTGACGTTCTTTTCCTACTCCGACCACCCCCGCCCCCGACCCACGACCCCCGCCCCGTTCTACCCCGTCCCGACCCGCTCCGCCCTTGCGCGTCTTCGATTTCTTCTTATTTAGTGGAGGTCTCCGGGAGAGCGAGTCGATCTCTACCATTCTCGAGGCCTACAAGGGAACCTCCTTTACACTTCCAGGTTAGGATCAATTTCTAGCTGCCCTTTTTCCCTCTTCTCCTTTACCTTTTTCGCCCTTTTTACATTCACAGCTCGTAGTTTTCATCGCTAGCGCACACTCCACGATCACGACGGGCTATTATTGACATTTACTACATCACGGCTGCCTTCTCACCACTACATAACCACGACGACGACGACGACGACGACAAAAACAACAACAACAACAACAACAACAAATGTGGAAAAAGGACCTCGTGAATTTCGTAAATTCATTACAATGGAAACATAAAATTTAAACTGTTTAGGAATCTTTAAATCTTAGGGATATTTATACAACAAGGCAGGATGAATGCGTATTCCCTTAGACATAATAAATACCTGTTATATACAATGTGGATGTACAATGTTATTGGGGTTATTATTAAAGGGCATGAATAATAACGTACTTTTGATGTTATAATTAATTGATCCGGAGCTCGAAATCCTGTTTATATGTAATGTACTTTATAATAATAATGTTTATAATAATGTTTTAGAGACACGTCGTTGTAGAAAAGGGGAGGGAAGTTAAAATATTTAGACAAGTGCATTTGAGGGGCGGTTTTCTATTAAAATTGAGGAGTAGCGAGAAAGTGCGCGGGATAGGCTCGGGCTCGGTATTGCTCGGTATTGCTCGTATATTGATCGTCAAATTGAAAGATTCGCTCGTCAATAGCGATGATACGCGGGCCGAGAATAGTGAAATTTCTCGGATCGCGGGGATCACCATCACCCCATGCCGCCTATGGGGCAAAAAAAAAAAAAAAAAAAAAAAAATGTTTATTTGCAATGCTAAAACTCAAACGCCTTCCAATCAGTTCGAGGGCGACGCGAGCATTCCAAGCTTCCTCGCGCTTTTCCACATCCCAGCTCCGCAGCCGGATAACGCGGGATAACGAGTAAGCGAACGACGAGGAATACTTTATCCATTATTATTCCCGGTAAGTGAATTTATTCAGAGTCGCGAGTTTCAGTAAATTTCATACGCGACTGCGTGAGCGGCAACATGCCCATACGGATACGATGACATCCATACCGTTCGATAACAAAGCTCTTAAAATAATTACATTTCAATTGATTTCTCCGAACGAATCACGAATCTTCATGTCGTCGTCGTCGTTGTTGTTGTCGTTGTTGTTGTTGTTGTTGTCGTTGTTGTTATTACAACATTGAAAATATTATACGCGATATGCATCGGCCTTGGCTAACTACTCCACTGCCATTTACTCGTCGAATCAATCGTCATTCAATTTAATCACTCGGGCTCTGGAAAGAATTTATTTTTCTAACAACAAGACCGCCTGAACGGAGGTATTAATATAATAGACATAATTACCGATTCCTCGCTTGTTTCAAAAACTGCTTCAATTACCGTAATACGAAATACTGATTGGCACGAAACTGTTTCGTAATCTAGCGACACGAGATACTTTATCATCTACGTATCTGCGAGCATAGGAATATTCTTAATAAGATACAAATCGCATTGTGCAAACGGATAATATTCTTCGGACTTGCCGCATTGTGCTGGTAAGCAACGACCAATTTCATGTAATAAACGCATTGTGTTTTGTATATTTTGATAAAATTAAGTGAACTAAATGTTAAACAAAAGATTTTAATGAGCTGCTGGGCTGGATTCAAAGAACACGGAAGAAAGGCGAAGAAAGGAAGCAAGAGTACAAGTGCATTAGTAGTAGTAGAATTTATCGAGCATGAGTACTTGTCTAATTTGCAAAAGCATTCGCAGGAGATAATTAGTTAGGAAAAAAAATAAAAAAAATATGCGCTCGCGCGGCAGAGGGAATGAGTGACGAGGGGGAGCGAAAATGGTTTTAAAGAACCACAAATCGAGAGAGAAAATGCGCTAAACAGATAGAAATGTCAAAACGTAAAAAGGGCACGTCTGGCAGATAGACCCATACATGGATGCCTTTAAGAAGTCCGGAGAGACTTATAGAGGTAGAGAGCGAGCGCGTATCGCAAATAACGTAAATGGGGTGAGAACGGGGGGCCAGGGGGTAGGGGATAGGGGGTAGGTCGAGTCAGTTAGAGAACGTACCTACGAAGAAGTCTACGTGTAAGCTCTGTTCTCGTAAAGGGAAAATCAACGGTGTACACGTACACATGCACGTGCATGCATACAGCTATAATGCCAAAAAGGGATGCGGATGCTCGTCATAAATATAAAGGGTGTGGTGGAGGGTAGAGAGAGAGAGTACGAACTGTCGTTGCATTCAGTCACGGGTATTTGGAGAAGTCGGAGCGCGAGTGAGAGGAAGACGGATAGATAAATATATAGATGGATAGATGGATGGATGGATAGATGGATGGATGGGTGGATGGATGGATGGATGGATGGATAGATAGAAAGATGAGTAGAGAGAGCACGCGCGCGCGAGAGAGAGAGAGAGAGAGAGAGAGCGTGCGCGCGCGAGTGGGAGAGGGGGGGGCGAACGAGTGAGGGTATCGAGGGGGGACTGGTTGGTTACCAAGCAACCGGCAATAAAGCAGAGCCCGGATAGCCAATGGCGGTTCTCAGGCTACCCTACCTCCCGTTTTCGGCATCGGCCCTTGTTTAGCCGCGAGGGAGCGAGGAAAAGAGCGACGGAGAGAGCCCGAGGGGGAGAAACAGAGAGAGAGAGAGAGAGAGAGAGAGAGAGAGAGAGCCGCGCGCTTTAGTAGCTGTTAAGGTCTCGAGCCCCAGGGCGAGGGCGACGCAGACGGAGGCCCGGATAATTGATATTCTAATCCCCGCTCGAATATCCCCCGGTTTCATGTCCGCTGTCCAAATGCAAGGAATCCGCGAGGGGGCGCCCCAAGTCAATCGATCCCATATTACCCTAATGAGGTAGAGCTACCCTCCCAAACCTATCCACCACCTCTTCATTTTCTTTACCTCCCTCTTCTCCCGGAAGTTGGGCAAAGCTCTCGGGTACCGAATCCGCGTCCTCTATTCTTTTTATCCGCACGCGAGTTCGTCCAAAGTACCTTTAATACAGCAATTTAATATACGATAATAAACAGCGATCGCCTCGTACCTAACGAATACAATCCGTTCCTCTTACGTCTTAAGCACGTAGGCCCCCCATTATTACCATCTAATCCGATAAAATTCTATTCTTTCATATTCTTTCTAATAAAACTTATTTAATTATACATTCGTATGCACAAAACGTATATTATTAACTCCCTCGAGTGCTCTAATATATTTAATGAGAATATTAAAAATTACGTTCCAAAGAACCACGACTTTTTTTTTCTTTAATTACGTACAAGTGGCTTTTCAAGAGTCTGCGAGTTATTTTACTAATGCGAAATCTGTAAAGCCGTAAGACCTCGGTTCGTAACCGCCATCGATAAAGTCACGGAAAACTTCTTCTTCGTTCTTTCGTTTCGTTGCTCCGACAGGACATTCTGCATCGTGTCCAGAACAAGAGAAACTGCCTTATTAATGGCCGGCTATGCCAATTGATAATTCCCTGCGTCGCTGAAAATAATTCAACGATAAGGTATATTTTAATTTCTGCGCCGGTCGCGCTCGACCCGTGCAACGAGACAACGAGCCCCCGAACGTTCGTTGGCCAATTGTCAAATTGGAGGGAAAATTAAAAAGGTACCGAGCCATCGCCT
Source organism: Ceratosolen fusciceps (assembly GCA_018883505.1). NCBI lineage: Eukaryota > Metazoa > Arthropoda > Insecta > Hymenoptera > Agaonidae > Ceratosolen > Ceratosolen fusciceps. The sequence goes on from RCIC01000005.1 coordinate 2,151,087, forward strand.
TTGTTTGATTATTCGTTTCGTGCCGTTATTAATCGGCGCCATTTTTAACAGCCGAAGACGATTCGAGTCGCGTTAAAGGATTTACCGTATATGTAGTCGAGCGCCGAAGTCAAATTCTGACTGAAATCCATTCTGATGGGGAAAAAAACTGAAGCCTTAATTTTTCCTCCCGTCCGCGCGAGCCTCAATATTTTAAATGAGCTTGGAAAAATACAGATTTCGAAGGCCTGCCCCCGTACGCATTAAGATTAATAAAATCTAAATATACTTTCAAATGCATTCAAGTTGCTTAGCACAGGCGTCCATATAACGACGCATAAATACTATTTCATGTACATTTTAAGCGTCAACGTAATTTCTAAAACACTTAAGCATCTGGGAATGAATGCCGAGCAAGGGTCATTAATTAAAATGGCATATAGACTTCGAATTCCGCTCTCAAAATTTGTTAAACCGAATATAACGTATCCTCGCTCTGCTTTCAACGAATTAATTAGTATAGTAGCGTAATTTATTTTTATTCGACCCCCCACCACCACCCATTCGCCTCTCTCTCTCTCTCTCTCTCTCTCTCCCTCTCTCACTCTCTCCTTCTTTTTTTTATTTTCTTTTTTTCTTTTTTTCTTTTTTAATTAAGGAAAATGCAACTGCTCTACACGTTTATTTTTCGTTACGTTGGAAATGGATAAATTTAACGTGCCAATTAAAAATGAAGCTCGACTAAGGAGAAAAAAATTTATAATGGCTATTTATCATTTGAATTTATAAGTAATTTCAACCGCAGCGCGGAGTCTAATATTTTAATTAATTAATTTAAAATTACTTGCCATGTAAGCTCCGAGTTGAGCGTGGAATAGCTCTTGGATTGGATTGTGTGCACGGATAATGAAAGAACATCATTAGCCGATCGGAATAGCTATTTTGAGTGGAAGGATATGAATTTAAAGTATAAATTAACGAGGTCCGAGCGTCTAGAAATAATAGAAGAGAAGGTTCGAGGCTTCGCGTTAAAAAATAAGAAAGATGTTACTCTACTTACTGACTCGGAACGAGGATCCGTGACTGGGGGGCGGGAAGGGGGGGGGGAGTCGTTGTGCTCCGTGAGCCGCGGAGGAGGTAGGCGAATCAGGCAAAGTGTCAGCACATGTCTCCTCGCACCCGTCGTCACGTTGTCATGCACGAGGAGTTGTCTGTATGTCGTCCCGCGGGACCAGGAGCTCGCGAAGCACCGGGTGAAACGAGGACCGTGGCTCGGATCGAATCGGGAGGGACGAAAGGGGAAGAGTGCGTAAGGACACGTCTACAGGGACGAGGCCGGAGCCTAACGAATAACGGAATAACGAATTCTGGCCCAGCCAGAGAGAGGGGCACTCCCCAGTCCTCGATTTTTTTATTCTTTTCTTTCATTCTTTCTCTCTCTCTCTCTCTCTCTCTCTCTCTCTCTTTTTTTTTTTACCGGATTCTATTTGGGGTTTTGCTTCGATTTTTTTTATAATAAAAAAAAAAAAAAAAAAAAAAAATCAAAAAAATTAAAAAAAAAAAAAAAAAAAAAAAGAAAAAAGGGATGAGCGGGGATGATTGCGACTGGGACTGCGACTACGACTGCGACTGCGTCTGCGTCCTGGTGCCATCGAATCTGCCGGTCAACTCTAACACAATCTCGTTGATGGCATCGATTCCTTGGCCGCCTTCACTACCGCTCACCCCATAACTGACACGTACTCATTCTATGGGGCTTTGTTTTCGTCGAGCCTTCTTCGCCTCGAATGGAAATTCGGAAATACAGAGCCCTCCCTTCGCTATTTAGTAAACTACATTTTTGAGACGAGAGATTCATTAGTCAGAGAGCAGCAGGCCATTATAGACAATAGTGAGCCAATCGAGAGAAATGGGTGGTGGTGGGGGAGGGGGGAGGTAGGGAGGGGCCGAAATAATTAATTATCCGGCCGTCGGCGTTAAAAAGGAGAAAGAGAAATAAAAGAGAAAAAAAGAACCGTTAGAATTCGTGGTGATGCGTGTCGGGGTAATCCCGCTGGAGATTACAGGACCCGATCCGGGTGGCTTGGAATACGCGCCGGGAAGACGAACTCTTTGGGAAGGTCCTCGGCGTCGGGCGTCGGGCGTCGGGCATTGAGAAAAGCGCCGAGGCTAGAAATGACGAGAGCCAGGGAAAGTAATAAAAAGCCAAAGAGCGGACTAGATGAAGGAGGGTGGAGGGGCTCTGAATGTGTATTGCGGGGTAGTGTAGCGCTCCCGCGGGACGTCTTACGCTGCCACTTGTCGGTATTAAGTCCGGGCACTAATCCCTAAATTTAATTTGAAAATCTCTTTCACTACTGCTTCTTACCCCCCACCCCCCACTCTCTCATGCTCTCTCTCTCTCTCTCTCTCTCGCTCTCTATACGGATCTATCTTTTTCTCAATTGTGCAGCATTATGTGCTCTGCGATGTTGATATTCTCATGGCGCATACGGCGCTGCTGCGGGACATTTTAAACTGGGAATTACAGCTTTGTGCCAGGTAATTGAAAATTCGTCTCGATTCTCATTCGTATCTTCCTTCTGCTCTCTCTCTCTCTCTCTCTCTATCTACTCTCCCCTCCCCCATTTCTCTGTACTAGTGCACGGTCCTTTGTCATACTCACGGTCTCCTTTTCTCTCTCTCTCTCTCTCTCTCTCTCTCTCTCTCTCTCTCTCTGCCCGACTGTCTCTCCATCAATCAACTCGTTCCAGAGCCTTCGTTTAATAAGCAGCTTTTCCTTTAAGCCCGTTGATTATATTCTGTCCAAGCAATTATGAGTAAATCTTTTTACTATGACGCGGATAACACGACAAGGAAAATGACTTCTTGCTGAAAGAAATTGTTACGGTCGATGAAATAGGAATCCAATACTCGATGATCTCATAGAATTATGATGGGCTTGAGGGAGCATTGAAAAGAAAATCCATAATCGCCGCTTATCCTGGCATTTGAATATATTACACGTCCGCCGGCTCATAGGGAATACAGACGCAATGGAGTGGGTTATGAACGCGCTGTCTATTAGCAGGAGCGAAGAATTTCCTCAAAACCATTGGATGCGGGACCGAGGCGCATTATGTCGAGCGACGATCAAATTGACTGCGTTTGGCGCACGTATCGCATATTAGTCCGAGGAGGCGAGATGAAACGCGCGCGCGCGCGCGAAAGAGAGAGAGAGAGAGAGAGATGCGTCTTTCCCTCGTTAGAAATGGATTAGGCCGCAATAAAGGGAAGGCCGCTCGACGGGAGAGGCTGCTCTAGCTCATAATTTAGCGTGGACGCGCGACTGAAAATTGAAAATACGAGCAAGCCGAGGACGCTGATAAATATTAAATCTGCCGGGCAGGGGACGTGCGAGCGCGCGTGCCCGATCGAATTGAGCAAATTAATTCGAGTCCATAAACATCGCGGTGGCATTAGCAGCTTACGACCCTCGGGAGCTCCTCTTCTCCCTCGTCCCCGCTCGTCCCCGCTCGTTCCCGCTCGTCCCCGCTCGTCCCCGCCAGTCGGTTACAAGTGTTTTACACGACCGAGTACAAGTTTGGGACGAAAATGGGATCGTCCCTAATCTAGCGAGACGTCCCTCGGGAAGTAGGCCTCGTCCTTCCCGAAGGCGGACTGGCCACGTTGCCTGTATTATGCCTCGTTCGTCCGTACGAGTCGCTTAGGGATCGAGAAACGATCGAACGCGGCCTCTTCTTTTTAGAAGAATGCCTCGGCACTTTGGATAAATATTAGATCCGAGCCTCGTTCGGGAATTGAATGGAAACTTTATAGGAGTGCGCCGAATTTGCCGGATGGCAAACATGCTGAGCGTGAAAATTATATGGGCTTAAGTAGTAGTGACGTAGTCATGCAGTACGTACGATTGTCGAGGGAGTTTGTTTATGCAATTTTCTAACCCTGCGATTATTCGATTCGCCTTGGATCATCCGTCATATTATTATAATTGTTACAAGGTCGATTATATTGTAGATGACTAAGCAAAATAGATGGACTTGCAGCGACGTCTCCAAGAGCTTACAATTGGAGCCATAAGACAAAACGTATTAATTAAAATTCTTAGCTGACAATGGCCGGGAATCCTTGAAGTAAGAAACCAATTTGGAATATAATTCTTAATTAAGGGAGGAGCTATTGCCCCTTCTGCACATCGGTCCAAGGAAAAATGCCTCTTTTCTTTGAATGGCTATTATAATATATCTTGGTCGACGGGGTCGGGTCGGGTCGGGGCGGGGAGGGGCGGGGGAGGATGGAGGACAAGGTATTCCGCTCCTTTTAAACTTTTTTTCTTATTCCTTTTTCCTTTTAGTTTTTTTTTATTTTATTATTTTTTTTTTTGTTTTAATTTTCTCGATGAAAAACGATTATCGAATCCGGCATTGTTTGAAGCAAAGATAATTAAAATAATAGCGTAAATCGGGGAGCTCCGAGGGGACGAAGTGATGATTTCGTTAAGAATTGCTTCTTGAGCGAGAAGCTCCGATTTAGCGCTGTGAGGGAGACGTTGAAGAAGAAGGTGGAGTTACGTTGATCGCGAGTTGGAGGTCCGAGGGGGGGCAGGGGGATAGCAAAATAAAGGCCGGATGAATAGGTGAAAATGGCCTTGGGTAGATTTCGCGGCCCAGCTTTAAGAGGGAGCCTCTAAGCTCGGGTGAGAGAGAGGGAGAGGGGGGGGCATAAGCAGAAGAAAGCGAGCACTTACAGGAAACCCGGGCTCTTGGAGCACAATGTCGGGCGTTGCGTGGGTGACGGCGAGAGGGCGAGGCGCGAGAGCGAGAGGCGGGGAGGGTCAGCCGTTGGAGGAGGCGGAGGAGGAGGAGGAGGCGGAGGAGGAGGAGGAGGAGGAGGAGACTTGTTTTCGCTGGATCAACGCCCGGGCCATTGTTGCCGAGTGGCAGCTCAATGCCGCGGCCATCATAATATTCACACCAGGTCTCGGGTGCGCGTAGGCGAACGCTTTCGTATTACAATATGGTCACCGAGGCCCGTCCTGAATAAAGTCGCCCGAGGTGTGAACTTTAAAATGAGAGCAAAAGCCCAGGAGTTTAAATGGGCGCGATGGCTGTGCGACCCTTTTGCCAAGACTTTCTGCGAAATGTCCGACCGCTCTTTATGCAAGTACTCCCTCCCTCCACCCTACTTTACGAGACTCCTTTATCCTCCGGATCCTCCGTGAGAGTCTCGATGAATAACTATTATAAATATATGGCCTTCAATGGTATCGGTTACAAACCACTGAATTTATTTCATTCTCTCTTTCCGGGATCTCTTAATTAAAATGCAGCCCTTCTTCCCCTCTACCCTCCTTACCAACAATCCCCACCCTCAATTCGCTCACCAGCTCACGCTCACCACATCGGGACTTTAGTTTAACGCGTTTCTTCTATTTATTTACATATGCCTTCAGTCCACTGTCCCTCCGCTTTCTTCTACCTTCGCAACAATTCCATTTCTACTCGCCAGCGTAGCTGCTCGGTAATACAATTGTCAATTAATATTTAAATAAAACAAAATCGACGAGCCTCTCAGCGCAATTTCCCGATAGAAAGTTTTTCACCGCCTATTTCACGTACTTTATTGACTTTGGCTGAGTTCTCGCACCTCCAATGAACTTGGCCAATCATTATCGGATACTTGCCGAATAGCTCAATGCAGCTCAATGTAATGTAATGGACCAGAATATGTGGCATTGAAATAAGAAAGCCTCGCTCGCTGCTCACGTGAACTACTCCGGGACTGAAAACTCTCTGCTCCCGGTACTTTAACACCTCACGAGATAATATATGAAAATCGATCGAGTTATTCACCGTACAAGCAGCCCTAGAAAATGTGGAATAAACAACTCGTGCGAATAAACAGCGAAAACGTTGTATTGTTGTTGTTCAGAATATGCTAAATAGACCGACTGGATGGACGAATGAAGTACGAGTGTAGTGGTGAGATAAGGCTGTTGCATGCGAGGGGATGTAAGCGAAGGGCTTATCGAGTATAAATCGAAGGAATTTTCGTATTAAAGGGTTGGGTGGCATTATCTCGCAGCCGGGCGTTACACTTTCCCTACACGTGCCAATTAAAGCTTGCATAAATAAGTGTAAGGCGCATAAAGGACGGGCTCGAATGTCCCCGGTGATGAAAATTTCACGGTGGTGAGGTGAATAATCACGTAGTAGCATATGTGAAAAGCCGAATCGGTCTGAGGGAAAGTGTCGAAGAGCGTAACGTTAAACATTTGACGCATTCAGGAAGGACGGGAGAACGGGAGCGAAACAAAAGCGGCTCGGAAAATAGAGGAAGGGCGCGGTGTGAATGAGGGGCGGGGGGCAGGGAGGGGGGACGGCAGGGACACCCCTTTCCGATGTGTTGGACAGCGCGAAAGGGCATAAGTCAGGAATTCCGGGTATGCAGTATATTGCGCGAGCGGAGGCTTCCTCCCCCCGCGTTCTCTCACCCGCCCGCACCCGTTCACTCTCTCTCTCTCTCTCTCTCTCTCTCTCTCTCTGTTAGGTGGCGGAGCATGGCATGCACAGCCATTTACTTCATTATGTCATTAAGCTTAATGGCTCCCGCACCACGGCCCTAACACGGCTCTAGGCTATAGCCACTCTCCGTGGCGTAGCTCGTCCCCATTAACTCCTGGTGGCTTCCTTTCTCTACCTCGTCCCTGCTCTCGCACCGTCTCTCTCTCTCTCTCTCTCTCTCTCTCTCTCTCCGCTCATCCCCCGTGTTCACATTTTAACTCTTCTCTTCGTTCCGGCACTGTCCTCTCCACAACTCGACTATCCCATCCCCAAGCTCTTTCAGCCTCCCGCTCCTCTCGGCTCTACTTCCCCTCCGCCCCTCGCCGCACCCCGCTACCGCTACCTACAACTACAATCACTACTGCCTCCACCGCCCTTTATCTATCTCCTTCCTTTCATCCCTCGCCTTTTCACCGGACTTTTTACTCTATGCTCTATCACTCCTATTGTTTTTTCTTCTTAAAAAGTGCTTTTTAATTTTTTGTTTTCTAGTTCAACTTCTTTTTTTATCACTCGAATCACGAGGATATAGCGCTTTGTACACGCGTTAACTGACTTTTCATGAAAAGCGTCACTCTTCAAAGCCCGACTCGTACCAAAGCGTAACAATGCCCGCCCACTAATCGCTTCCGGGCCACGACCACAATTCTAAAAAAAAGTCATCAAAATATTTTATTAACAAGTTTTGCTATTATTTCTCTTGGCCGATTCGACCTTCCCCCGATCCCTGGCATTGTCATTCGTCGGCATTTCAATCGTCCCAACTCGCTTCGAGTAATTAGCCTCGGACTGCCTCGACGTTATATTCGATCTCGGCTTTTCGGCAAAAAGTATAAACATCGACAAGAAAAAACATTTTACAATATAGAATAACAATGATTCTCAGCTCTTTTGTACGACAAGTAATTGCCGTGGGTATTTATTTAGTTCACTTGAATGCTTGGCGAGAAATAGAAAATAGAAGTACTAAAGGGATTTTCGTAGCCAAAGTAGAAAGGGCATTCGAAGGGAAGGGGTTTATGGCAAACAGGTTAAGTAAGTCATGGACGGTTTGCAACAAGGCTTATCTGTCGTGACTCCCGTAGGTGATGACGATCAATACACCTCCAAGTAAATCGGCAGCTTTTCCTTAACTTTTCCCGACGGCTTAATCGAGTCCCTTAACGTATTCGAGGCTCCTAACCGACTAAGCTCCTCCGCCTCCTTCCGTCGGCAGGCGAATTGCCGAAGTTCGTGGCCGGCACTCGTGAATGGACTTGGACTCGCCTAGGGATAAGTCCCAGGAAGCAGCGTCAGACTCCTCCTCGGTCCCAAGGAAACAAATCGCTTGACGGCGTTCCATCGGTCATCGCGATTACTACGAGTGCGCTCCTCGCCTCCGGTGTCCAGGTGAATTATTATCGAGAGAGAGAGAGAGAGAGAGAGAGAGATGGTCGTCGTGATTGTCTTTGAGAAAAGTGTTGGGGGATTTCCGGGCTCCTGCCGAAATCGCTTCGTCACTCCCCGATGCCCCGAGACTACTACTCCTCGTCTCTAGACAAAACTCTCCTATTGTCGCCCTTGTAATCTTTCCGATCATCCCGGATAATTGTTGAATATTAAATGCTCCTTTCTACTCTCGCTATCGCCTTTTAAATTTCATTCATTCATTCATTCATTCATTCATTCGTTCATTCGTTCACTTCTTCTCTCCTTCTTTCTTTTTCCTTGTTTTTCCTTTTTTTCTTATTCTCCATCTTTTTTTAATTTTATTTTATTTAAAGGAAAAGGCCCGTTGCCTTTGTTGCATTACAAAATTAGCGGCCGACTTACGTGTCTCGCTGGAGTGCTTGTGGGAAAACTTTTCCCCTGACATTGTCAAAGTTCTACATTGGCTACGTACGACGACTAATCTCTCTAACTAATCGGCAAAGGCGAGCACAAAGACCTCTTACTTAATTCGTTAATAAAAAGAGGCGTTTCTCCGAGTAGGAGAGCCCGGGCCCTCGCACAATCAACATACGGACCTGGGGAGAAAATTTTTTCAAGCACTTGTAAGCATCCCAAGTGAATTCGCACTCTCTAACGTCTAACGTATAAACAGAGTGATCTGTCTAATGATTAACCGGTATGTGTATAAAGGCAAATGAAACGACGTACGTGTAGACGGCCGGAGAGAGAGAGAGAGAGAGAGAGAGAGAGAGAGAGAATTGAAACGGTGCCAGGGTCGGGGGAGGGGGGGTAATAATTATAATAATAATAAAGAAGAAAGAAGAAGAAGAAGAAGAAGAAGATGAAATACTTAAGTACTATTTAAAAACATAGAGGATGTCAGGAAGTTTGTTATGCTTTCTTCGTCTTTGAAAGAGCGTTTCGTTTCATCGACTTCGTCTTTTTGAGGTGATGTCAGTTTCCGGGTGTCAAGCAAACACTGCTGCTTCGAAGTCGCTGGGACCGAGAAGAAAAATCATGGAAGCTGCGCGAGTCAAGAGCATTTTTTTTTTTTTTTTTTTTTTTCCTTTGGCGCCAGCCTCATCCGGGAGCACGTGCACGTCTTGCGGCTCAGAAAAGGTGTTGACCGTCGGCTGTTTACCGAGTAACTCAATATTTCTCTACGAGCTAGCGCCGTACGTACGCGATGACCTTTCTCCCCTCCCCCACATCGGCGCCCGAGTTCTAAATATAAATGGATTTCCGAGCTCTCGCCGATTCCTCGCCAAAAGTACTGACCCGTTCGTTAGAAAGTAGCCCCGGCATCATCGGGTAAGGCGGCGACCGACGGCAACTGTGGCCGGGAGGTGTGGGAGGGGGAGTAGTACGGAACCGAAGCCAATTGCCCGTGAAATTACCCTTGATTTCAGATATTGCCTAATTGATTGCCGTGTTTACTTAGCAATCCAGGCCCCTCGACACTCGAGTTCCTGTAGAAATTCGAGCTCAGTGGCTGCCTTCGTCGCTTTTCCAAACAGACGAAGTCGGATATTTTTCAGAAGCCATTTCGGAATTCTCCTCTGTACAAAAATCCCGAGCTACAAGTAGCCGCGATTCAGACGGTTCGGGGCACTTTTCTTTGGGCTTCGAGTTTCTCAGGGGAAAATTATTTCTTCCAATTAAAGCCGAAAACTGCGAGCGAGGCGTAGATTTTCTTTTTCCTCGTTTTTCTTACATCCGCAGCTCCAGAGCTTCTTATGGTTTTCCCTTTTCCCAACGAGTCGGAATAATTTAGATGCCGAATGAATTTCTTAAATTGACCCTCGAATAATAAACATAATTTATCCGGCCGAGTAATGAGGTTAGAGAGGTCGAAGAGAGGGCTGCGCAATATTAAATTCCCCCCCACCCCCACCCCCACCCCGGCACAGAGTAAGAGCGAATGCAATTAATCATACGAATGCGCGCGAATATTATTTATCTCGAGCGAAAAGTAGGCGGGGGAGTGGGAACGGTAAAGATATTTGCGGGGACTCAGTGGCCGCGGAGTCGTCCCAGTCAGTGGAAATATTATTATAATTCAGCGCAACAGAAGGGGATGGATAGGGGGTAGGGTGAAAGAAAAATTCTACAAAGGCTGAGTGAATTTAACTCGACAAAGGAGAGCTGCTTCTAACATCTCGATTCGCCACTCCAGCGGAGCTCTCGACTTTTCCGTCCGGAGGCGCGCACACTACCTATATGCTCGACACAATGCCGAAAGAGGATTTTCCCAAAGAACGAGCCCCTATAGCTCGCGCTATCTTCACCTCTCTGCCCCCCCCCTCCGCCATCATCCCTCTCACAGCAGCCACACGGTTCTCGCTCGCTCTCGCAGACTCCCGGCGTCGTCTATTTGGACTGTTTGCTCTTTTGGAAGTACCCGACCCTTCCTGTCCCTCGTGCGGCACGCACTGGGAAATCGCGATTGTCATCTAAGGTGTGAATCCCTCGGAGAAACCTCAATAGACGACAATGGCCGCGAGCCGCACGCGACACTGAGCCTTAAATCCACAATGTTCCCGGCGATACGTGCTTTCGCGAAGCTGCCGAGAGGCACGGGATCTTCCTTGACAAAGACTCCCTCCGTCCCGCCCTCGCGCCCCGATAAATCACCGCTTTGTCCCAAGTAGTCCCGAGTAATCGAGGAGAAGGGCTTTTCTCACGCTTTTCTCCCGCTTTTCCGCGTATCAAAGGCTTTTCCCGCTCACCTGCTTCGCTAACCATCGCCAGTCAGTATAATTACCGCTCGCCCTCTAATTTCCCCTTTACCCCATAGTCTTTTAAACAGCATCGATTGCATGCATCGTGCATTAGTAGTTATTAAAAGCAACAAATACTAACGGCTAATGACAATAGGTCTCTGAATCGTGCATCTCTCGGACAAACTTGTTACAGCTCTCTATCGAAATCTAATCGTAATTTTCAATCGTTCAGTTACATTATTCACAGTCAGGATTATTAATATTCGAATTAGCAAGTACGTGGGGGGAGGGGAGGGGGGAGCCTGCCACGTATTGATTGATATTCGTATTCAACGACTAAAAATTCTCACCCGGATGAATATTTTAAAAAAAATACCCTCATATTAATTATAGAAGGGACGTATTTTTCTCGATTCTTATTTTCTTTTCAAGCGCATCTGACGTTTCAATTATCTTACGGTGCATAAGGTGTATTTGTAGATGAGGATGCGATAGGCACGAAATGTCGATATCTTCACTGTAACCGAGGATTAGTGTAGAAATAGCATTTGCCGAGGAAACTTGAGATCTGTATTGAGATTTATTATGTATATACGTACGAATGAATGGAGCAGCGTTAAGCATCTGCTGACTATTAAATTAAATTAAGCGTCACGCACAATTGAGCGTGAATGTAAAAATCTGGCAGATACGAAATCCAATGAGATTCCGGTCCAAACATTATAATGTCAAATGCTGTTTGAGCGGCGTTAATGCGGGTATTACCGTCCGGACAGGTACAAAAGTCCCTACTCTCGAGAAGAAAGCAGCTAGAAAGGAGGCCATTGTCAGAAGCGGAGACTTAAAATTTTTATCGATGCCCCACCCATTACGCCCACAAGTGTCAAAATATTTCCCGAGAGTTCGACTCACTTCCTCCATTCATCCTTTCACTGGCTAACCTGCATAATAAAGGGGTATTCTAATAATATAATCCCAGCTATAATAGAGGAGAATCTCGTTAAATAATAATACAATGGAGCCACGAAGGACAAAACTTTAGATGCTAAGCGTGGGCGAAAGCGCGACATAATTCGATAATAGGATAAAACAACTCCTTTTTAGATGCTCAAAATCCCGGTTAATTAATCCACCGACAAAGATTTACGCCTGCATTTTCATGCTTATGGCTATGCACATAACCTCACTTTGGCTCCGTCGCGGAAGAAGGATAAATTACGCGACAAGCACGTACGTTTATACGTATTTATGCATAATTGCCTCGCGTAAATGTTTTGTGCATAACGCAAAAATCCGTAGTACCGATAGGTTTATGTATAAAAGACTGTGTGCGAATGAGAATATACGTTGAAAATGATGCGAATGAGCAAGGGTGGAAATTCTGTCGTCTTCGAGCTACGAATCCATTCAATATGCTTAGGAGACGCACGAAAAGGCTCTCGATCGTCGCGTAAGAATCATTGCAGACGTGAATTTCAATAAGTAGACAAACTTATCGGCTGCAATGTTTTAATTTCAATAACCTCGGGCCCGTGGCTACTAATGGGCATGCGCGCGCGCGCGCTTCTCCCGCATTAAAGCTCACGCACACGGGCTCTGGGCTAGTGTTTGTTTGGCTAGGAGTACATGGACTATGAGCGCGACACTATTGTTCGTTACGCCCGACGTACTGGGATGGTAGGATATGGCATCCTGCCATCGACTCCCTTTTGTCGAGTTACCAGCTGAGAGCCAAAATGGCCTCCTACTTGTCTGACGTCATTGAAATCTGGATGCGTATCCCAGAATCCATAAGTATTGCTTGGAGTGCGCGTGCGAGACGCGAGAGAATACAGTAATTATCGGCGCATTTACTTACTTGTACGGACGCGTAGGCGCTTAGCTCGTATTGGTGCTCTCGAATTTAATTACACGTGCCTCCCTATGTTACGAATGCTTATTACTCGGGGCCTCCTAGCCCTCTGTACGTGCGCCTGTCCGTATGAGTGTGCGCATATGCGTGCGAGTGCTCGCGGGCGAGGGCGTTTACATGCGCGCGCGTGTGCGAGCATTCATTTGCCTATTATATGTCCGAGTGGACTTGTGCTTACGCGCCCGCTCCACATGCTCATGCTTTACAATACACGATCGCGTGCGTGTATACGCGTATATTGTACGCTTGCGAAAGATCGATCTTGGATGTCCTGCTGAGCAACTATCGTAGCGCTGCGTTCACAGAGCGAGACAATAATACAAAGGAGGGAACCAGTAAAAAAAGGAGCGCCGTTCGTCATGTTGTATATATACACACATATATATATATATATGTATATATAATATACACGATGGAATAGAAGAGAAAATTTATACGAAGAAAAGGAATGAAAGGGAAAAATTAATCCCAGTGTATTCGTGTGCGTGCGCATGCGAACTCGAAGTACGCGCCTAAAATGATGAATATATAAATAAAAAGACGGCTAGGTTAATTATTTTGTATGAAATAATATGGAAGGGAAGGGAAGGGAAGGAAAACGGAATACAAATAAGAAGGAAATACCTGGAGTGGGAGTAGCGTAGAAATTGAAGAAAGAAAAATGAAGTAAAGTAAGGAATGAGTACGGTGCTCGTGTCGTGTATGTAGATGATAAAGTGGGAACGTGACATTAAATCGATGCGAGTGCTCGGGAGGGAGGGAATGGGTGGGCCATGGAGGAAAGTAGAGGTAGCGAGAGAGAGAGAGAGAGAGTGAGAGTGAGGCGTACTTGGGATCCGCGCTATACCCGCACTCGACTACTTACTTTGGATTGGTTGGCTCGTTCACGCAGGGCGTGTTTGTTGATCTTTTCACTAGGAGGCTTGTATTTTATTAGCATAGGTAATTTATTAGCAGCCGGAAAGTAGTAAAAAGTACCCGCGATTACTTTCTTAACCACATTAAGCCCAACAAAGACCTGCGCCACCCTTATCCGCCCGGAATCACTCGACAGAGCTTAACTGACCTTCTCCGAGACGCAATTATCGATTTACAAAGTTGACAGTACATTTTCGTCCCCGAGCTTACGATTATCCTTGGACTCGCCTCACTTTTATAATTACACTGCTTTTATATTTCGTACTTTGCTTGTCGCATTCTATACACGTATTCGTGCAGCAATGGATACGTATTATTTCCTTCACGCGTACGTCCGTAAAATCAATAAGTAATCGTAAAAAAGGGGGAGGACCAGCCAAACAAGAAATTTAATAAATTTCAATTGCACACGCGGGTGTACGATAATTTATTGGCCCGATTGCGAAGGTTATTAAATAAATGGGCGATATTAACTTATTGTGGGTGGACGAATGTCGGGAACTCGATATCTTCGAACGGAATACCCATATTTACGGAGGCAATTCTACTTTGAGGTAAGTATGGGTAAAATGCGATATCCCCCCCCCGCCCTACCCTCCCGCATCCGATAGACGATTCAATTTAACGACTCGACGAGAGGCATCGTCGCACGAGGATTCAGCCGCCTTTTCACAAGGAGTACGAGGAGCAGGTGAGAAAGCCAAGAGGAATTATGGGAAAATAAATTAGGCAGTCGAGCGTAAAGGCTACGTACGAGGGTAATTAATACCGCGCGATTCCATGATGCTCTCGATTTATTTATCCGATACTTGATCGTCTCGAGATCAACTCCACGCTTTTTTATTTATCGGTAAGTGGCCACGGCACTCGAGAGTACTCGGATCCTCTTTACGCCGTACAACGTTTTCTTCTCCCGAGTGATACTCCCCCCCCCGCCGTCACCGCCGCCGCCGACCCTTCTCTTATCCGCTTTTACCCATAATTTTGAAGAATCGACTCGTTCGTCCCAACTACCGGCTCCCGATACCACTGCCTCTCTCTCTCTCTCTCTCTCTCTCTCTCTCTCTCTCTCTCTCTCTCTCCCTCCCTCTGTCTACTGCTGCTGCTACTGCTACTGCTACTGCCGCTTCAAACGCCTAATAAAGACTCCATAACACGTAATTGCTGCATCGAGTTGAATCATTTTAGCCAATGTTGCATTAAGTGCTTCCACTAGAAGAGAGGGAGAATATCCTTTAATCATTTACTCGAAGCGCACGGAACGACGTGCAAGGTAACACGCCCCAGTCAATCAAAGGCCTTTTTCCCTAAGTAACGCGTCCGCTACGTTACTTTTTCTCCGAAGCCTAATTACCGCGGATCCCTAACTGGCTGAGAAGGTCTGAGACTAAGGGGAGGCCAGGATGGGTGGGTGGTCAGGACAAGCATCTCCTGGACGAATCCACCAGGCTCCCGATAATAATTAGTCAGATCGCGCCCGCTCGTACGTCCAGCCTCCTTCCGCTCCCTGACGCCCGGAACCGTTACTACGGATTAATTAATCCTTGGATTAATGCCACCGCGTAAATGTCCGCGGCTCCAGCAACTTATTTAACATTGAATTAAATTGTTTTTGGTACCAATAACCAATAGGCCTCGATCTCCTCCAATTAGAGGCGCTTACTTACTCTTCTTCCCGAGCTCAACCGCCAAACTTCCCTCCACTTCTTTATGATCTTTATGATCAATAGTAATGTGATCTAGAAGCTTAAAAGGTGAAGATAAATTTCCGGCGAGGGATTTTCTGAATATAATTTTAGGGAGGAGAGTCGACGGTCTCCTCGTTCTTGTCAAGGTGAAAGGCCACCCCGTTGCCTCGGGGTCGATCGGGACTACGGAGGAATTTCGGGCTTTGCCCGCTCTCTCAATTTTCCCGCTGCTGCAAAGAAATAATAAAGAGCGGGGGTGAGGTGTGGGGGCGGTGAGGGAGAGGGTGCTCCTCGAGGCGAGTAACGTGCTTTTCTTTGCCGAGCTCGTCAGACTCTTACGCTTTCAGAGCGCGCAAACCGACTTATCCTTACACGGACTTTCCGTACACTTTTTTCTGTCTCCGCGGTCCTTTGCGCGCGCGCCCCTCTCCCTCCCGCCCTACTCGCCTTCTTACTCGGCCGTGCCGCAAAGCGAACAGCCGCAACAAAATGGCCGAGATCATCCTCCTCCGCTCATTATTCTTCTGCCCGAGATGGCTCAAGTTTTCTCGCCTTCCGCAGAATTTCTGCGCTTAATCTCCTCGCTTATCGCACTTGCACCAACACGTGAGACGCTTCCGCGCGCTCAGGGCAACTGGGCTAACGTCAGGAACTAACGTTCCTCTAGAAAACACGTAGATAATCCGTAAAGATTTGGCTATAAGGCGTCGCTGGGCCGTTCTCTTCGGCCGCCCAGGCTTAATTAAAATCGCTGGATCCCGTTGGTAAAAGTATGAGATGAATGAGGGACGTGAGTAATTGCAGCAGGACTCGAATAATCGAATGGATGAGGTCTATTATTGAAAATAATTGCATTCGAATGAAATTTGGAATTCAATAGGAATGATTAAAGGATGAATGGGAAGCGTTGCTTGGCCGATGCCAGGAATGCCTTAGCGGGGCACGCGCACAATGGCGCAGGTTTTCATGTTGCCCCATTGAAAGATCAGCAGGTCAAGAAAAGGCCATTGAAACGCTAAATGTAAATGGATATCGAATAGACGGAGAGTGCGGCTCGTAATTGGGAATTTCCTACTCAATTTCTTGGTATACTCAGCACATAATGGGCATTTCCATAATAACGGGGGGGGGGGCTGGATTGGGCAGCGGCTACGGCGGCTCCCGAGTAAGAAAGGAAATATCGAATTACCGATTTGGCCGATCGGCGATCGACGGCACCGATTCCGGAGATGTTTTGACAAGAACTCGATCGCGGATCTTAATCTCGCGCGACAATTTATGCGCGCGCCGCCTACCTCGAAATCCTAATATTTGACACCATTTTTGGTTTACCTGCACAGAACGTAGAAGACTACAAACAACCAGACGCTCGTAGTTTATTATACGTCCGTTTTTTTTTTTTTTATCGAATCGTTATTACGTACCACCGGTGCCTTAATCCACAAGGCTACCGTGGAGCTAGAGGGAAGAGGGTCGAGGGGGAGGGAATAGCGTAATAATTCGAAAGCTCTCGTGTGTATGGGTGTATCGGAGCGCCGTTCAGAGACGTTTAGAGTACAAAGCAAAGAAGGAGAGCCAAGGAGGATGGGAATTTGTTGAGAAGCGAGGATTTATTAGTCTTTAATAGATATGCCGGGGACAAATATTTCCTTTCCTAAGTGCCGGATCATGCAAATGTGCCGAGGGACGGTGAGGATGGGGGGAGGGGGACTTCGCGCCTCGCTTCATTCACTGCTCATCAGCATTTTTTGCCACTTAGCGCGCGCGCGCGCGCGAGCGCGCGGGCAGGGGGGAGGGGGATGGGAGAGCGACGCTCTCGTCGGATCGGAGACGAGACGCGAGCGAAACAAACGCTTTCGACCCGCTCGTACGACACACAAAGTCAGTAGCGCAGGGTAACGAGCCGGGTTTTACCTCCTCCTCCTCGTTCTCGTTCTCCTCCTCGTTCTCCTCGTTCTCCTCGTTCTCCTTCTCTGTCCCCGGTAAAAGTGATAACGATACCCGTCAGAGGAGGCCGGAGAGCGCGCGGGCGTCATTGCTGGCAATCATTTTCAACCTGTCGTTGCGAATTTGTAGGGACATCGGTTTCGGGACAATCGGGGAGCTGCGCTCGTTTAATGGCCCGGAAAAATCGGGGAGATCCGCGGCGCGCATGAATACGAATGAGCCTCTCCGTCTGCGCGAGTGACGTCAGCCCATCTGCAGTTATATTCCGTGTGTAGGGCGGCGGGGCGGGGCGGGGCGGGCAGGGGCTCGAGGGCGATGGCTCGGGCTCGGGCTCGGCCGCGAGGAGCGGGATAACGCACAGCTTTCCCTAACAAATCTCCAGGCAAATTTCATTTCCTTCCAACGTCTTTCTTGGCTCTGCATCATCATCATCATCATCATCCGACCACTATGAGCATTAATATCTCAATTGTATATCCTTACTTTCCAAGTTGTGCAAAAGCAGTTACTCTACTTTAGCCATCCACTCCACCCACACCACTCTTACGATCTCTCGACGTCACATTAAACGCTTCTTAAAGATGAAAAATCGACTCGATACTTTCCTCTTAATCATCTCTCTCCCTCTCTCTCTCTCTCTCTCTCTCTCTCTCTCTCTCTCTCTCTGACCGCTGATTTGATAAATCTTTTATTTTCATCATGACGCCCACACAGGACGCGAAAAGTCAATAAATCCTCAAATTCTCACTCTTACTTACTAATTACATAGCCATATTGTTAATTGCAAGTTTCGTCTGGCTTAGTGCAATTTACATTTAAAAAGCGACTCGCTTACCTTTTTCCTTGCTAGCATCATACTCGCTAACGAATTAATTTTACACACCCCTTCAAAACTAAATTTAATCAGCGCGTTTGTTTACATAAATTATTAATTTCCATGTAGACTCCCGCGTAGCACATACACGTAATGCCTTTTTAACTCCGAATTTCATATTCGGATTAACGTATGGACGCATTTCTATTCCCGTGGAATATAATTAGCCGTTAAATAAAGCATAACAACAGCCGCTACGTATTTAAAATTATGTCAAAGTATAATTTTAACGAGTCGATGCATTAATGAAGAAATGTATAAATGAATTGTGTAACGAGCTTTTAAATTATCCGTTATACTCCGTAAGAGAAATGCGTTGATTTTTCAATGGCTTACATCGTCTAGATGCTTGTTTTACATAAAAATTTCAGATTAAAATTTGTCAAAAAAGTTTACGTCGCCCTTCCCTCGATTAATATTTGTATTTTTATTAATTATCATAAGTGAAATGTTTGTTTTCTTACCTGGACTTGAACTTGAAAATGAATTCTTTGATTGTGAAAAGCCTGGAAAATAAAAAAAGAATGCATTTTAAGTAAAACTTTAAATTACTTTTCAGAATTGTCGTTTTCTAATTATTGCTGCGCAATGCGGCTGGATTTATTTAATAATAAATAAGGGAATTGCATCATTAGAGAATATTTATTACGGGAAAGCGTTTTTAGATTGGATTTGTATTTCTATGGGAGAATACGGGTGAAATGAGGTATGAAAAATATTGGAAAAGGTAGAACGGAAAGCGCAGCTGTAAAAAAAACTATCCTCGAGTAAATTCCAGAACAAAAGGGAATCGATAAACGCAGAGTTTCTAGCTGACGTTCTCCTCGGAATAAATATATAAATATATAAATAAATAAATAAATAAATAAATAAATGAATAAATAAATAAATGAATGAAACGAGCTGAAGAAGGAAGCGGTCGGAGAGACAATTATTGAAATGTTAGCAGGGCTTATAGAGGAGGTACTTATTAAGACATTTCAGCTTGAGCTATTTTCTAATAAAGTCTTAAGGGGCTGTTCCGACTTGGATTCGACTGGCGAGAACCAGAGCGAGAGAGAATGGAACTCGGAGCGGTAGCGGGGGCGGGGGCGAGGGGGTGGCCGAGGGAAAAACGAGGGCCGCGAAATATTTTCTCGAGCTCTGGCGTCGTCGAGGTCTTACGAAGCCCCGCCGAGAGTGACTCAAGACACTACTCGGTGAACGTAACTGCGAAAATTGGGGGTCGGAAGGACGTAGACGAAGAAAACAAAGACAGAGAGGTAGGGGGAAAAGAATTTCCCGCGCATCTTCAAGCATCTTTAATGGGAGTCTTTTTACGCTGATGCGGTGAGTTTGTATGTGACCGGAGTGTTTCCCTAATGTTAGCCATTTCATTTTACGTCTCTCCCCCCCCAACCCCCCAACCCCCGACCCGCCCAGCACTCCTTCTTTCTATTTTTCTTTCATCCACTTTTATGTATGCAGCTTAATTTCAACGGCTCTTTCATCACCTACGTGCATTTATTCAAATTTCTATGAATATTCACTTAAATCATTAGCATTCACGCGTCGGACGCAAATTACGGGAATAAAAAAGTTATTACGGTATTATGGCGTGTTTTTTAATTGGCATACGAGTGCATGCCATAGAAAGCTCTAATGCCATCGCTTTAATTGAAATGTTCTAATAGTCAAATAGACTATGATTAGTTTTCCGGGTCTCCTGACAATCCGGGCTCATTCGTCCGGGAATTATTCATTTTACGAAAGACGAGTCAAGTCAAATCAAGTCAAGTAACTTTTTTTTGTTTTTGTTTAGCCGAAATATCGGGATCGGACAGCCAAAAGTCAAGTAGTCGCGAGTTAAAATAATTTCCTGCGACATCCGTCCCACGGGATATCGAGTGGAGCAGGATAAAGATGAATGAACGCGATGCGCATTTAGGGGAATTGCATAGAGTCCGAGTGGTAATTGAAGATGAAATATGAATGACAATAGAGGAATAATGCGCGATGACGATGAAAGTCTGGATGGAGGGGGGGGAGGGGTGGAGAGGTATTGGACGAGGTATTTCTTACACGTGGAGTAATGAAGCTGGCCATTGTAACAATTTTCCGCATAATAGACTTTGTAGCGCTTTCATGTAATTCAATACGTAAGCCCGAGCGATCCCCCCACAGAATGAAAATTCTCCATCACATTTCATTTTCGGAGGCCAGTCCTACTAAATATAAAGCAAGCAAATTGTTCATTTGGAATTTGAATTACGCGTACCGGCAAATTCTTAAGCCTACGACTTAGCTGCATCCGCTCCTCGTCCCCTCTCTTCCTTTTTAAATTACGTCGATTCCCCCTACTACCGTCATCGCCACGCACGCACGAGCACGCGCACACACGCGCACACGCTCACCGTCCTCGTCGTAGTCGAGTTATTGTCATTGTTATCATTGTACTTAGTTGGAACGAGGGATGCGTTTTCAGAAACAATGTTTTTCGACGATACGCATTCCGGAATGTCGATGAAATTCGAAAGCTAATTAAAGCTTTTGATCGAATAATCGTCGCCGTAAACATCGAATGGATCGGATTTAACGGGACGAGTGGTCGAATGGACTTGTCGAGCTTAAAGGAATACTTGGAGGGAAAGGTATCGAAGTCGCCAGCGGGTGATGTAAATAATTGACCTAGTAATTTAAGGCTCGAGAATGGAACGTGGATGGGGAATGCGTCGAGACGGGGGATCCTTTTACTTGTGGCTCGTCTTGGCGTAATTTTATAATTCCGTTGAAAGGAAGAAACTCAAACCCTTAATCAGTCGTAGCGGGAAGTCCGCATCGCGCCGATACGGGGTCTTTCTCGCATTTTTCAGAAAAACGATCGGGCCCTTCACGGATATCGGGGCCGAGGGGGCGGAGTGCTGACACGTCGCGGTTCCCCGAAATCGAGTGCAGCGCGGCACATTCTGGCAAGGAGGTGGGGTGGAGGATCCACTTCCCAGGTCTCGAGTTACAGTAATGCGGTATTTTGACAGGATCTCATTGTCGCCAAGCGGCTAAACTCCATTGAGCCTATTATCCGGCTATTAGTATTATACCGGAGGCTGTGGTTACCGGAGCCTTCAATGAATCGCGGCTTCCTTTTGCAGCGCACCTTGGGAGTGCCAGACTGCTCATCTCTATCTGTCTCTCCGTATCCTGCGCAAGATCCTGCGACTAAGATATCTCGAGCCCGGAACGGATAAATGTGAAAGATGCCGGTGGGGCTCGTTTTTTTCTTTCCTCCCTTTCACCTTTTCTCTCTCTCTCTCTCTCTCTCTCTCTCTCTCTCTCTCTCTCTCTCTATTTCTCTTTTCGACGTCGACGAGGTGATCGAGCCGAGTCAGGCCGACTCCTCAATCTTGGCTAAGCGATTGGATTTTTCGATAACTTTTCCCTTCCTCAGTATTCGATCACATGTGTGCGCTTAATCTTTCGAGTGCTCGGTCGCAACAATAAGGAATACGAAGCCGCGAGCTCTCCGTCATATTTTGATTCTTCTCCCTTCGTCACCAGCTTCGATCCTTATCTCTTCCTTATTAAAGCAAATCCATAATAATAATAATAATAATAATAATAATAATAATAATAATAATAATAATAATAATAATAATAATAATAATAATAATAATAATAATAATAATAATAATAATAATAATAATAATAATAATAATAATAAATAATAATAATAATAATAATAATAATAATAATAATAATAATAATAATAATAATAACAATAATTGATTCAATGCCGCGAGAGATAATCATCTAGAATTGTATTAATCATTGTTTAACCTCGTCAAGCTTTATTTAAAGAGAGAGAGAGAGAGAGAGAGAGAGAGAGAGAGAGAGAGAGAGAAACATTGATTATACGAAATTTAGTTATTCGAAGAGGATGGAATATGGCCAGAATCATCGTTCTTCCTTTTCGCTAGAACAGAAGAATTCGCGGGGAAAATTGTCTTTAAAATGATAATGCACGTTGTCTGGCTTTGTTTAAAAAGACTTGAAATGACGACTGGAATTCAGTTCCAATGATAGGACATTAAAAAAAAAAACAGTTTGATTAAGTTATCTTCCGAGCTCCGCGTCATTAGCAGTGATCGAAAAATAAGCGAGGCCGTAAAAATAAGGCTTCCAAGCGGTTTAGGTTATTAGAGGGGAGAGGGGAAGAGGGAGAGGGAGAGAGAGAGAGAGAGAGAGAGAGAGAGAGGTAGGGAGGGCACGACGACATTGCCGAGGAGCAGAGGATCAATGTCAGGGCGACAAGTAGAGCGAAAAAAGCCCCGTCGTGTGCAAGTTCATGCGCAGTGTGAAATGGAGTTCGCAGGGACGCGATTATCGTGACCACGGCCCCGTAATACCTTTCTTTCATTGTGCTCAGCCGAAGGTGTCGACGATGTAGCCGGACGAGGAACCGTCTGTCTGCAGACGCGAGAGGAGATTCGATCGGGATGCACTCGCTCGCGAAATTCCCTCAAACCTTCTCAACCTCGATTTCCTTACGTTTCGTTACGCCATTTTCTACCTCATCCCTCTCTGCCCCTCGACGGAGCTGCTGCTAACATCTTTATAAACTCCTTTCCGAGCACGCGTCCATTACGCTAAAAAAAAATACCCTTATCCTCTATCCGCCCCCACATTTTTTTACTGCAATAATTTCCCGATAGCCGTGCTTCTGTTTCGTCTACTTCGCAGTCAATAATGAACGAATGCGCATGCAAGCCCGAGAGATATTTAATATTACGCGAATGAGAACGTCGTTGTGGTTAAGGACACGGTTGGTAATGCAGGTACCGACCATCCGATCCCTTTATTTGCCGAGCGTTTGAATCGAATTGAACGGTACTTCATAGTCCAGCTTCTCTCGGCGAAGGATAAAATATTTCGTTCTCAGATCGTAGAAGTAAAGGATTGCGTTGATCGCGAGGTCGGTAATAAAAAAAAAAAAAAAAAAAAACAAGTGACGAGGCGTTGATCCGAGAGCCGGAGTCGTAGAGCAAGTGTCGAGAGTGTGTCGTAGGCCGTGAGGGATGAGTCGTCTCGGATTAAAGGTGAGAGTCAGCCGGTAATTAGGCCGGCATAATTAATTACCAGCCGACTAGAGTCGACTACTCCAGGGCTTCCCGGTGACACGGCGGCGCATCGACGCGCGCACCGCACGCGCGCACAGACGCTCCGCTCTCGAGGGGCTGCCGCGTCGGGTGACGAGCACGGGACAGGGGACAGGGGACAGGGGACAGGGGACAGGGGAGGTAGGCAGGCAGGCAGGCAGGCAGGCGATACTGGAGGAACAGCGGAAAGAGGGCAGGGGGCAGAAGGGGGTTGTTTCGCAGCGATAGAGGAGGACCGGGGTGGAGAGGCTGCGCCCGTCACAATCGAGGTGTTGGACTGGAAATCCATATACCAATTTGAGCGTTGTAGCGCACTCGAGGAGCGCGATACTCCTCTAACTACTACCGTTTGCGCTGCGGCGGCAACAGCGATAATCGCGCGCTCCACTGCACACGAGCGTGCGTCTTAGGCCGATCTCCCACCCCGGCCATCCTTTTCTCGATTCTCGCAATTCTCTTTTGGCGGATCGAAGCGTACGAGACGCATGCCCCCCCCTCTCTCCCTCTGTCCCTCTCTCCTACTGCCCCCTCCATGGTAGCCAGGGCTAGCGTTAATACCGGTAGGCACGTGAGAGCGAGGCGAGCACTTATCTCATTCACCGGTGGTAAGCGGCTTTGTGCCCAGGGAAAAGAGAGACGGAGAGAGCGCGCGCGTGTGTATGTGAGGCGAAGGTTTGGCGAGGGAGGGTAGGGGAGGGTGAAACGAGGCTAGTAGAGGTTTTGTGCGCCCGTCCATTCGACTCGCCGTTCGACCATTGTACCCGAGAGAAGACAGCTCGTATGTGAGGAGGGAGGATCGGCCATGTATTTGCATTTACGCGGATCTATGTATGTTTTTAAGGTTTAGGTTAGGCTCGGCTCTTATGAAAATCCAATCGACTCGTTAACCTGGACACGTACGTGTCAACTGCGCGTAAGATATTGTCTATTATTGTATAATGAGCTCGAAATATCGAAATGTCCGATCGAAAGGCAGATAAGCACTTGCTAGTCATTTAAAGAAACTAGTTTTTCCCTATCGCGTCATGCGCCAACAATAGATCCCTGATAAGAAATGGATTTCCGATTCGTAACATTCGTATGTCAGAGGTAAGCATTACTCGGATCATGCGCTTTTTCAACGCAATAATTGTCGTATTCCGTATTGACGATCGAGCTCCGCGGTAGCGCAACTACATTCCCGTCGAGTGCTTTTAAAAATAATAATTCGAGCGATTACTACTAATAACTTATAATCTGCAAGTTTTGTCAGCGAGTCAAATGCTCGCAGACGTACAATCAACAAAGAATAAGAAATGGCAGTCGGCGCTGGGTAAAGAGTCGTGTTTGGTAGTCGCCGGTACGGAGCGGCAACGGGGATAGAAGCACAAGATAGGTCATTAAATATTTTGAAAGCGTGATAGAAGAGATTATTGTTAAGAACATGCTCGTAGGTGAAATATAGTCGTTGGCGTGAGCGTGACGAAAGCGCAAAGGGGTAACTCGCCCCTCGAGGGCCAGCGCTCGCAGCGTCGGTAAGTACGGTAATGGACATAGTTTCCCGGTAATGTCCGCGACTAATTCCCGTGTTATTTCATTATCGTCCCGCAGCAGGTCCCCGAGTCTGCCTAAGAGGGTCGGACAAGTTCCCGACACTGAGCTTACGCTCGCACAGAGGCACCCATCGCCCCGTACTCGCGTACGCTTGTGGGCGTGAGGAGGGGACGACTGGGCGAGCCTCGCTGCTCCTCGTCGAGAGGATAGGCTTCCTTGTTCCCTTCCTGGCCAACGTCCGCGATTATATTCTATTTTTAAACCGAATCTGTGTTTGTGATGAAAATCGCTATTGGCTAATTACTCAAACAAAGGCTTGCCTTCATAGCTATTGAGGGTCGGGGGATTATTATCGGACGCTGCGTTCGTAAAAGGCGAGGTCGTCTGGACAAAAGACGAGCATGGAAAATGACTGAATAATGGAATAACAAGGATTATTGTGCTGAAACGCACGAGAGCTACGAGATTCGTATTCGTTGATTCGTCGAGTGTTTTGGGAATAGCTGGTGCACGTAGTGGGCCTGATCTCGTTGACCGGGACAGGAACGTAGTCGACGAGTTTGGTGAAAGGACCATGTCTCCATGTAAGCCGGACTCTCGTTATGTGCGCCCGAGCCCATGTTGGCCTCGGTGAAACGAAAGGGACGCGAGCGTACATAACCTACAAGCTTCGAGGGATCGGAGACTCGGGTGCCCCGGGCTGGAACGCGCACGAAGGCTTGCATGAGGGAGGGGCGGGGGCGCGTGTCGAAACCCCGCGGGTGTGAGAAACATTCGAGGCGCCGAGGCCTCGCCCCGACCCGAAAAACCGACCGATTCATAACCGGCGTGTGTCTGTCTCTCTGCGTGCGTCTGCTGCGTGCAGTAGCTAGCTGCTCTCGCCCGTCCTCTCCTAGCTGGTGGTGAAGGCGTCGTCGTCGTCGTCGTCGTCGCCAGTGCCGTAAGCGCCGCTGCGCCGATCAATGAGATCTGTCTTTGGCTAAGTGAGCGCTAAGCACCGGGAGGCACCGCCGACGGACTCGACTCGTCAACAGGAACTTACTTTGGCTGCCCTGCGTCTCCAGCCTCGACCAGCCCCGATGACGCTTCACTATTGACAACGACAACAACAACAACAACAACAACAACGACGACGACGACGACGACGACGACGCTCCCTCGCCCACCCGGTCACCCACCCAGCAGCAGACGAAACCGTACATTGTGCATAAGCAACGTATCACGGCGTATTACTTGAATTTATTTATTCGCGCGAGTTCTTGTTTCCGGATAATCTGTCATTAATTACGTCGTTAAGATCTTGAGTCGGGATATCAACGAGTTCTTCGTTCGATAATGGAGTTTCGTCGGTGAATCCGTAAACTGATTTGAACGGAAGAGATTACGGATTATTATCGGTACGCCCGACGGCGAGTGGAAATAATATGGGCAGAGGAAAAAAAAAACGAGGGTGAAGTGATTGGCTTGTGAAAGATTAGGGGTTAAATGGAAATAAGACGAAATGGAAAATCATGTGATCCAGTCGAGTGTGAGAAAACTTTTCATGCCATTTAAGAGATTTCACGGAGACGTTTACTTATTATTAAATGATAAAAAAATTAAAGAAAGACGACATATATATATATATATATATATGTTATACCGGCATTACTTAAACGTCCTAGTTTATGAAGGATTCTCGTTCTTAATGCAGTTTATAATTGTGAATTGAGCCTCGGGAGCTCGGGTGCAACAGTGGCTGGCGCGAGGAAGGGAACCTTGAAGGAAGGATAGGGTAATGCGCGCATCGGTTGGAAAGAGGGTCATTTGAAATCTATGACTGGAAGAAGAGTGACATTTAATGATCTGACAATAATATATTTACATTATCAATCGGATCGACGGGAGGCGCGAACTGACGCTTAGAAAGCCGATCGGTTATTTAGGACAACGACGTGACGAGGATTTTTTTTAACGAGTACTCGAGGCTCAAGGCGTTCGTAAAAGTGATTAAAAACGACAAACCATGGCATAATGAAAGCGTTAGAGCGAGCGAGATCTGGGTCTGGATCGTATATAAGCGAGGGCACGGAGTCTGCTGCTTGATTAACTTGAAAAAATTCAACTGCCAACGCTTTAGAATTTCCCGGCGCTTTCCTCTCTTTTCGCGACAGCTTCACAGTCCTCGCCTCCACCCTCCCCCGTCTCTCTCTCTCTCTCTCTCTCTCTCTCTCTCTCTCACTCACTCTTTATATACATATATACATATATCTCCGTCGCTCTCTCCCTCGCCCCCTTCCATTCTTTTCTTCGCTTTTCTTCGGGCCACAGTCTCTGTTATCCAATTATTCTAAGTTGTTAAGACGAGTTAGGAGGCTTAAGGGACTAAATTAAGACATTCCACGCGGCAAATCTCCCAAGAATCTCAATTAACTGAGCGCGACTGCAAGTGAGAGAGTCAAGAGATCGGCGCGACCCTTTAATTAACTGTTTAATTTCATTTAATTTGCAATGGTAATTGCAAAAGGCTGCCCATTGCGATGGCGCAGGAACTTTTTTTTGAGCCGCGAACGAGGAGCGCTACTCCATGGCTTACCTTATTTGCTTACTTATTTATTGAAACGTAGCTCGTCCCATCGATCCCGTGGCCGGGCCGCGCCGTCAGCTACTCTTTGCGAAATCGAGTAATAATTCGCGATTCGTCGTGTGTACAGTATCCTCCGAGTATCGAATAAATTAACCGCCGTGGTGAGGGGTCATTAGAATATAATAAGAAGAGCTCGATAAGGGGATTTGCAATGTAGTAGGTTTTTTTTTTTTTTTTTTTTTTTGCAAAAACCTGTGTAAATGACGAGGTTGAGAAGTTAGCGGTGGAGGGTCGTCGAGTCTGTCAGGGAGGACAAATGGATTTGCATAGCGAGGAAGTCGATCGTGGATCGCTCGGTGCATTCGGAGCGGAGTCATCGGAGGAGATAAAAGGAGATGTGCCGTTAATTAATTAAAAGCGCGGGTATTCGAGGACATTGTGCGTGGAGAAGGTCGTGAATAAGCCCGTGAGAATGAAGAGTGGATTGGGGGGGGGGGGGGGGGGTGGATGACGACGGGGCGGCGAATGATGACGAAGGGCGAATCTAAATATCCGAATTCACCTCCGTAGCTGCGTTTGAAAACGTAAGCGCGTTATCGGCGTCAATTAAAAGGAGGCTAATTTAAATTGCAAAGCACTCCAGCGACGTCGGCCGAGCTCGGTTTTTCACGTGGCCGGGAGTACCGTGGCTCGACGAGGTCGGGCGCTGGTACGGGAAACGGGGGAAACGGGGAACGGAGGGGGAGGTGGGGTTGGGGGAGGTATTGTAAGAGCGCAAATATCGCGTTTTTCACGGGCAAAAGCACTCGATGCGAGCTTGGCTCACCCCTTGGATCAGCCACTGCGCAACAAAGCCTGATTCATAATTTGCTAATTTGCTCAAGACACACTTTTCTCTTTCGAGTGCGAGCGTCGGCTCCCCCGCCACCCCCACCACCACCCCCACCGTCACCGACGCTGCTGCTGCTGCTGCTGCTGCTGCTGGTGCTGCTGCACCGCCCGGGAGAGGCCTCGCCGAGGGACGGGGTAGGGAAGAGCCGAGGCGGCAGCCGCGGGCTTTGAAGTACTAATCAGTCGGTATCGAGCCGAGTATCGACCCAACCCGAGACTCCTCCGCCTCCCACCTCGCCCCGTAATCCTTGGCCCCTCGTCGTTTTTTTTTCTTTTTTTCATTTTAATACGCGTATCCGAGCTATTTCTCGAACTATTACTAATGCCGTGAAATGCTCGAGTCCCTGTTCCTTCCGATGCGTAATCGAATATTCAGCTGGGCTCGCTTCTCCGTTAATGAGCCGTGATACGAGAAGGTCTCACTTCGCACAAAATACGAGTCCCACCGTGAAAATATACAGTTCCCGGTTAAAAACTTCTCTTCTTTTGTCCTTTGCATTTGTATTTTACGCTTTTGTGCCCTTCCGACGATTTTAATAAATTCGGAGCCGACATTTTGTCTACCTACGTATCTCTATTTCAGCTACGCATTCGTGCTCATAACGCCGATTGAATTAAATCCCGTTGATAAAGCGTAATTGTCGAATAATCGCTATAACTTGCACCCATAAGGGTAATCAGTCCCAGAGGTAAAGCTCAGTCGAAGACTGGCGATACCCAAAGGGTAGGAAATGAAGGAAATACCCGCGATTCGAGGGTAAACATATAATTGAGTATCGTAATGAGAGTGGCATGAGGGGGGGGGAGGGATGTAGCGAGAATTCAAAGATCGATGGAGTAGGAAATTTGCAGGAAGGAAACGGCTGATTGGCGGTCGAGGCGAACGGTTTCGATGACGCGTAAGAAACAGTTGTTCGGTAATACGTAATATGTGAGAGCTCGTGGCTTTCCTCAGCCGGGCCAAGATTCCGAAAAGCAAGGAGGTTCATTGTCCTCGACTACAAATACTTTTCTCCTCGATTAACGCGGATGGGATTTCTTTTGCTCCGGAGGCCGAGCGAACGCGCGCTTTATTCGTTCCATTCCTCACTCGCTCAATGGACTTACGAGCTTCCCTCTAATTGGAGAAATCCAATACGAATTCTGATGGAGACTTTGTTTTCAGCCTCAGCCTCAGCCTCCCCACCCCATTCCATCTCTCTCTCTCTCTCTCTCTCTCCCTCTCTCTTTCTCGTTCTTGGCAACGTGTCTGCCCGTCTATTCTTACGACAAATACTGCTGCTGCTGCTGCTGCTGCTGCTGCGCCGCCGCCACCGCCGCCACCGCCGCCACCGCCGCCGCCACGCCGCAGCAGCCAATGACGCTCCTTCCTTCGAGCAAGCCAAATCCTCTATTTGATTGTAACACTGTTTGGCAGCGGGCATTGAGAGTGGAAAAAATTGAAATTCCGAGGACGATGAAGGGGAAAGGAGGGTACGAATTTAGCAAGCCGAAATGTTTTGGCGTAAAATGTATCGGATTCGCGGTAGTCGGTATTATCCGTAAGCGATTGTCGGTGCGAAAGTAAACGCGACGGCAATTAAAAGCGTGCGAGGGCATCGGGAAACTTCGCTCTCGAGCGCGACTGAACGTAGCTCCGGGGTACGGGGGTACGGGGTACGGGGGTACGGGGTACGGGTGGGGCCGGGTAAAAAGGAAGGGAGCGACATTCTCCCCCGCGCGTTTTGAAGCTTAGTTGGGTTTGCGGGGCCGCGGCACCCCGAGCACCGACCGAGAATTTCTCCGTCGACGATCATCAAAAGCTCCAGCGTTTTCAAGAGACACAATGTGGAAATTAAACCCGGGAATATCAAGTTCGCGGCGGAGGCGCGCATTGTCGAGCAGCACCACCCGCTGCCGTTCCTCCACGACGTCGGCCCGCGCCGCCTTTATCGATGCGACACGACGACGCCGCACACGATGATAAGCGGCGCGAGGTCCATTGTCCTCTCTCGGCGCTTCCGCTTACCTTTCATCAAGCCGCGTCGAATCATCCTTAGCCCCGATTACCAGCCGAGCCCAAGCCTTATTAATTACTACTATCTTGCCCGCGACATTTCCCTGACGCCGTTACTACCGCACCCCCGCCCATCGTCACTGGCCACGACTGACCGCGGCCTAATCACGCAATGCACTCTTTTACTCTTTTGTATTATTAGGCGTCTCGTACGGGCTTGGAGAGGTGATGCGATGATGGTGTTGAAGGGCGGGGAGGGACCGGCTCGGAGAAACAGGTAAGACGAGAGGGCCGTGGCAGGAGCCGTTGGACGTAATGTAAATTAGGGCGGCGGTTAACGATTCCCGATGAAATTCCAGCGACGGCTAGAGGTCCTGGAAGGGCTACGGACTCACGGACCCCGAATTCCAGGACGGACGCGTCATCGGTCCTCTCGGGGACCTCGCGACTCGAATCTAATTACGTGTGTCCTTCCTACGAAACTGCCAGTAGCCTTCGCGTCTGTCGGACCTCTTCGTCTTCGTATTCGTCTTGGTCGTAATCGTAGTCGTAGTCGTAGTCGTAGTCTTAGCCGTCCCCCGTCCCCCCAATAGCCTCCCTTTCCCCCAGACCACGACGCAACAGACTGCGTAGAAAACAATAACAATAATGAGGTGAGGGAGGCCCGGAGAATAAATGCCCCTCGCTGTAAGACGAGGTGCTAGACTGACGTTTGAATGCCGTGGGCCCGGGAGGACGTCATTGTTGCTCGGGGGCCCGTTTCACCCGCCTCGCCCGTCTCTACCCGGGGGAAACACGACACTCGGGGAATCGCGCGGCTCATGAGCCGCGCGTACGCGTTTTTTTGTCGCCCCGAGCCGCTGGCCCGGGCGCTCCCGGGGCCTCAGCCCCCGTCCTTCTTCTTTCATACTCGCTTACGGCGCGAGCCTCGATCATTGCTCCTGACGTACTCGTGAAAACATCGCCGATAGCTTTTCTCTTGTGTGCGAGCGGCTCGCTTCGGGATTCGGCCGAGGAGCAACTTCCTCCGCCCGGCCTTTATGCTCTCTCTCTCTCTCTCTCTCTCTCTCTCTCTCTCCCCTTACAAAATCAACCTCCTTCCGCTGGTATTCGATCGCAAGGAATGCCGCGCCCTCCTAGAGGGCCTCGCCGAGATTATCGCCGTGACTCGCGTTATATCCCGGATAACGCGGGATGCAACGCCAATCTCGGCCTCTCAACGACCTCGCGATTACCGTCGCGGCCAGAGCGCGAGTTTTTACGAGTCGGTGGCCCCCCGCCCGGGGCAATATTGTTTCCAGATCTCGAGGCCGAGCGCTCGCTCTTACTAACTATACGAGTGACATCGGGACTGGAGGGGATGGGGACGGGGACGGGGATGGGGATGGGGATGGGGATGGGGTTGGGAGGGGTTTTGAGACGTAAAGCCGAGCGAGGAAGGGTCTTAAAGCCCGCCGGGGCCGTTCTTACGTTCCTCTCGAGGGCCATTGTTCCGAGGCGCGGTGGCGAGACGTTGCGCAGGTCTGCGCATTCGGTACTCGGCACTCGGCACATTATACGTACTAATTATTAACGGCGGCCACGTCCTGATACCGTCCTCCCGAGCGACCGAGGACTCTGGCCTTGGTAAGGCGCGATGCGGTTCGGTCGGAAAATTCAACCCGAGCCGGATATGAGGTGTAACGTACGTTTTGGCCCTTCTAGACGACAGTGGAGCAGCACCGGGGGACGAACAAAGTATCGAGCATCTAACACATCTCTAACACTCGAAGGAGTGTCGAATAATAGTCGCGCGTTTGGAGGGCAGCGTGGAGAGGTAGTAGAGTTGAGTTCCTTGAGAGCATAAGAGGTAAGCGGAGTTAATAGGGGTTAGGGGGCTCGGGAGGGAAAAAGACACGGAGTCGAGTAGTCTCGCGGGCTCTATCGATCGGGAAGCAAGTAGCCAAGATGGTGGGGCGAAAGGGCCTACGTGGTGGTGGTGGTTGGGGTAGGGGGAGGGGGAGGGGGATAGAGGGAGGAGGAGGAGGAGGTCCGAGTGCCTGGCCGGGAGTGGCCTGATAAAGGGACCGGACAAAGCGCGGGACGTAACGGGGCGACATTGAAGGATGTCGATCGATTTTCGGTAACTCGATCTCGAGTGGCTTTTGGTTACCTTGGCTAATGCTTGTTCCGCACCTTCCGGGCCTCGACGCGCCCGTTAATTTACCGGGAAGCCAGGCCTTAATGGTATCATCGCCGGTTATCGGTCGCCAGCCGTCGATCGTGACTGGAGCCAAGTTTATCGAGTGCCAATCCGAGTTCGCTACTACCGCTCTCACCCTCGGGCTTAATCGCGTCAGACTAACGAGATGAGTGAAAGGGGGCGAGCGGGGCGCGAGGATTTTCCTTTGTTTTCCTCAGAGTCGACGAGGCCCACGAATACAAAGATCGACATCATTTCCGATCTACAATGGACACCCATCCACCCACTCTCTCTCTCTCTCTCTCTCTCTCTCTCTCTCTCTCTGTCCGTAGATCTATCCAAAGGCTTTCTTTCTCCTGCTCACCCACCATACCGCGCGCCCCATGCCTCCATCGTCTCCTGTCCCTGTAACACTAATTTCTCAATTATTTGCATTTCATCGGTCCAGTTGTAACGGACCGACGTTTTCTCGGACAAACGAGATCTCATTCGTTTCATCAAAAGCGTCGTAAAACTCCGATCGTCCCGCCTCTCCGCCAAACGCAAGCTCCGTCGCTCAAGTCGACTTTATTACAGCCAACAACGCTTTCTTTCCGCGCTTCCTTTATTTCCTTTATTATACGTCCCGCGGCGACAAGCTTAACGGAATTACATTTTCCTTTGCTCATCCTCCACCGCCGACTACTTGTTCCATTAAATTAATTACGTCGATTGTAAATCGGTAAGAGAAAAATAAGGGATGAAGGAAAGGGGCGGAGGAGGGGGGAGTGAGGGGTGGACGGGCGGAGAGAAGAAAAAACCGTAGCAGTCGTGATCTTGCATTTTTCTCAATTACGGGTTTAATTGACTTTTTAATTGCAGTTTTAATTAACGCTTCGCTCGCAGATGACGACGAGATTGAAAAGATAGTCGGGCCAGTAGTGTGTAGATATGCCTCAGCTTCGGCTTTGCCCAATAAAATTCATTCCGCTAATGAAACGCAAAGTAATTGCGTCCGAGTCTAGATTTAAGAACTTCTCTTTCTCTCTCCCTCGCTCTCTCTCTCTATCCATATCCCTCAATGCTTAGCTCGTGATAACAATAATAATATTAACAGCAACAACGACAACAGCGATAATGATAATGATATTAACAATAACAACAACAACGACGACGACGACGACGACGACGGCAACAATGATAATAGTAATAAAAATGTTATTAGTAATAATAATGATGATGGTGATAAATTGTTGACAAGCTAATGGAGGAGGAGAAGGAGGAGGTCGACAGATTATCGCGGGTAAGGAGTCCTTTAGTATTTTTGTAGTGAAAACCGCTGGTTCCGGGAGATGAGGGATTAGTACGTGCGTGAAGAGTAACGTGCGTCGTGGTATTCGAGTCCGACTTACCGTGCGGAGAGCTGTGCTGGGTGGGACTACCCTGGTGGTGATTGGCGGCTACCCCGGTCCCGGACATGAGATGCTGCGCATGCGCCGACGGATGTACGCCGAGGGCTCCGGGTGACTGGCCCGGTAACTGCCCCGGCTGATGGACCTGGTGATGGGCCACGTGGTGGGCCGGGTGCGGATGGTGCGGCGGCGGGAGGAAGGCCGCGGCGACGGCCGCCTGGGCGTTGAGGTAAGCCATGCGGGAGGCGGTGAGGTTGCCGAGGTTACCCAGATGATTCGTCAGTGGAGCCATGTAGTCCCAGAGCTTGTGGTGCGGGGCTGCCGGGGCGTAGGAGACGGCGGAGACGCCGACCGGCGGTGAGCTCTGCGGAGAGCCGCGCTCCCCGTGATTATTATTGTTGTTGCTGCTGCTGTTGTTGTTGTTGTTGTGGCCGCCGCCGCCACCGCCGTTGTTGTTGTTGCCACCCAGGCCATTGTTGTTGTTGTTGTTGTTGTTGTTGTTATTGGCGACGGCGGCAGCGGCGGCGGCGGCTGCTGCAGCGGCGGCAGCCGCCGCCGACGGGGACCCTATGGGGTTCCCGGCCCCGTTCAGGCCCAGCAGCTCCTGGATGGCGAAGGGCGAGCGCTGGGGCATCTTCGCGTTCGCTGCGCGCGACTGCTGGTGAGACGCGACGGCGACGCTACTACGTGCCTCAGGCCTGCATCCTCCGCTCAGGTCGACCACGTCCACGGTTTGATTCAGGATGGTCGTTTTCGGGTCGATGGCTGGCAGCCCAAAGGGCCGCGCTCTCGTTATATCCACGGGGAACGGGGGACACCACTCTACATCGAAGCCCGGGCCCCGAGAGACGCCGAGCGCGAGCCTAGCCGTTTTTGCCGACGGGAAGCCGAGGAGCCTCTTCCGGTAGGCTTCGACTCTTCGAGACAGAAAATACTCTTGACGACTCCTCGTACTCTATTTTATTACCTATTTAGCCAATTACGAGCTTACGCGCATAATTTTTTAAGGTTCGATGCTCGCCGACGGCTGGCTCCTCCGCTCCTCTTCTTCTGGAAGTTGTGAGTTCTTTCAGCGACGGATTCGGCCAGGTTCTTTACTTTGTTCGGGCACTCAAGTGTTTTCATAAATTTCCATGATTCACAGGGGAAACCGTGGACTTTTTCCTCATGGTTTGCTCACGTTCTTTCGGACCTCGGGGAAGAGGTCCGTAGCTGATGTCGAGATGTTGGTTTGAGCGCGAGGCTCGGGATCCGTCGGCAAAGCTAAGCGACAGCGAAATCTTGGACCTCGTATTAAGAACTTCCTCGGTCTTCCTTGGCTAAGACCGTGAGGTTGTTATGATCGTCAGAGCCGACGGCA
Organism: Ceratosolen fusciceps; assembly: GCA_018883505.1. Classification (NCBI taxonomy): domain Eukaryota; kingdom Metazoa; phylum Arthropoda; class Insecta; order Hymenoptera; family Agaonidae; genus Ceratosolen; species Ceratosolen fusciceps. Next base: position 2,186,173 of record RCIC01000005.1, read on the forward strand.
CCGAGTCACGAGGAGTCTCACATGCGAGGATGTCACTGATAAGGAAAAGCAGCCCGAGATGAGCTGCCGTGCGAGTTTTTGCTTCGACGATGGGGAGAGCCCGCGCACGGCCAGATCTCACTAGTGTTCCTCGAGAGGGTCGCGTTCAGGATCGTGTAGTTTTCCCGGCTGCTGGGAGGCCGGAGCGGCTGCTGACTGTCAGCCACGAGATCATTTTTGTGAAAGCAGCAAGGAGGATGATTCGTCCTTGAGCGGACTAGATTGACCAGGGTCAGACTGGGGGGAGAGCAAGATTCCCTGGGCTCGCGCACTTGGCTCAAGGGATTGCGCGACACTCTCCAGACGGACAATCGCGGCGGGACGAGGGAAAGAAGGAAAAAAAAAAAGAAAAAGTTGCGCCTCTACGTGAAAAACGTAAGAGCGGCGTGCATGCGGAGGCCTGGAGCCGCCCTGGGCTTACAGAGGCAAAAGCGGCGTATGTCCGTGTCGTAGTCGCGGCGGTGTGCAACTGAATGGCTCGAGCGACTCGTCGCGCCGGGGTGGCTCTCCCTCTCTATCTCTCTCTCTCTCTCTCTCTCACGCGCGCGCGCACACTGGCACACACAGGCACGCACACGGGCGCACACACATTGCCATTCTCTCAGGGATGTCGGAGAGCCGGATGGCAGGAAGAAGGGAGATCCTCCCCGCTCGTTGCGCCCCACCTCCGAGATGAAGCATCCCCCGCCAGTGGAAAGTAGGCTTGTGCGTCGCGCCTACTTTGCGCCCGGCCGCGATAGTGGCCGTCTCGCATCGCCGGATTGGTCAGTTTTTTCACGCCAGGGCCATAGCCCTAGTTAGAGCCCCACCGACGGGGAAGCCGAGCGTCGAACTCGAAGGGGGAGGGGAGACAGCTAAGAGAAGGTGGGCTCTTACGGGCCGACACGCCTGCGCCGTCCTCGTCGGTGACGTAGTCCTCGCCGCCGGGGTTACCCCCACCGCTGACCGCGCCGCTGCTCCCCTTCCCGATCCCCCTGCCCGCAGCCTGGCGTGAAGTCGCGCGCGCTACCGGGGAGCCACTGACAGGGCTGGGCGCCCTCGCCGGTGGGCCTGCGCACGCCTACGAGCCGCAGGAGTCCCGCGGAAGCCCAGCTCGGCTCCTTACCAATAACCCCGGCGGAGAGGAGAGGCCGGTTCACCGGCTGCCGCCAGCGACTCCGCTCGCTCCTTCCGCGGATTTTCCTACTCCCTGACTTTCTCGGCATTAATAGTCTTCCGAGCCTCTCGCTCGCTCCCTCCGGCCCTCATTGAGGAACGCTGCCGCCTCTCCTGACGCACCCATACTACTAATTTACATTTTACATTACGGATTTTGCAGATTACGAATATGATTTTCTTGCCACCGACGCATTGTCGCTGTCATTACAAGTCACCTCGTTCGACAAATAAATTGGAAATAATAAATTTCTTACGGCTCGCGTTGAATACATTTCTTTTGCTTAAAAATATTAATTAATTATATACAAAGTGTAATGTTAATTATTTTATTGGGGTCATCGGGGAGGAAGCTATAGACAAGAAAATCGTGCCGCAGTTTATTTTGCGATGACGACTTACTGTTCAACTGTTGTTGGCCGTAAAAGTCGATAATACGCTTGTATTTACGGCTAATGACCACCTGACCCGTGGTATTTACGCACTTTTCTTGGGGAGGGTAATGGGATAAATAATGAGGAATAAAAATACTTTGGCACGTTGAATGGCCGAAAATTGTTATCGAGAGGGAGGTAATCGGGGGAGTACAGGGAAAGTAGGAGGGGGAGGATATAAATAATGAAACTTGGAGGTTGAAGGTTGAAGGTTGAAGGTTGAAGTGGACCGGACGGAGCAGTTAGGTGAGGCTGATGAGATTGTAATCAAAGCATCGGGCCAGGGTGTTTTCGTATATGGAAAGGGTATACAGAGTAGAGTCGTGTGTAGGGAGCGCGGTCGGGAAGCTCGGGCGCGACTCCGGCCCGGAGCGAACGTCGCCGAGAATTAATTCCCTTGGGCCAGTCTCGTCGTCCCTCGAGCACCGGGGGCCTCTCTCCTCCTCGTGGGAGTGGCCACCGGAGGGGCGAGCGGCCAATCGTCTCGCGCCCCGTTCTGCTCTCATTGGCCGGCGAGCAAATCGATTTACAACTTACCCCTCCGACCGCGGCCCCGCTGCACCGCTCGTGGCGCTGGGGTCGCGCACTTCAACAGACTACCGACACCACTAATTTACGGGGCTCCCGAACGTCGCAGTTTTCTCGAGCTCGGCCGTCGAGGTGGACCCGCGATCACGTTCGTGACGCCCGGTCCTCTTCCTCGCTCTTTGCTCTTTGCTCTCCGCTCTCCGCTCTCCGCTCTCCGCTCTCGGCTCTGTCAAAGACGAGCGCGCTTCCTGGGCTCGTTGGTATTTCGACGCGACCCCCGCCACCCTCGCCATCTCCCTCGACCTCACCCTTCGCTCTTCCCCCGTCAGACCCTCCTCAGGTCCTCATGGAAACCTGGGAAATTTTCAGACTGCCCACCCTGGGATCATTGTTAATTACAGCGACAACGTCGTCATCGACGCTTCTGTATTCCCAAAGCATCCAACGTCAATAGTTCTCTCTATTTTCATAATTGACTGTAAACTCCGGTCAAATGTATCTATTGCAAGCCTATGCATGCGATACAGCCAATAGGAGAAATTTATATGTAATATCGATGGCAAAGCAAAATAGGAAAAGGTGAGTGAAATAAATTCTATTAATAATGGAAGGCTTTGGAGGTTATTGGGCTATTACGTTCTGTTAATTAAATTGAAATTTGACCAACTGCGGCGTATAAATAACCTCCTTTTCTATCTTTTTCTTTTTCTTTCTCCTTTTCTTTCTCTTTTTCTTTTTCTAATCCGGTCGACGCCAGTGTCGCAAGATGCGCAATGGTCGATGAAAAAACGAGCCTCGGAGTCTGCCTTAGGTATACATTTTTTATTCTCACTTAAGAGATGTTCCCTTTCCGAGGGAAGGTTCTCGTAAGCTCCTTAAGCGACGAGAAAGTCTTCTCCATTTAAATATAAACGAGGGAAGTCGGGAACTCTCTGCTCGGGATAATGAGCCGACAGATGGTATTAATTATCCAGACTGCAAAGTACTTCTTGTTATTTTAGGTATTATCGAAGGCGGGGGAGGGCGCGTTTAATGGCAGAGCCGCACTCGATTGGCCGCAATCCTTTAAAAAGTGCGGTAACGCGGCCGGCAGTTACCCAATGCTAACTGGTACATCCGTCTGGTTGGCTTTACCGTTTTCAACTAATTTCAGTGACTAATACTATTCCTTAGGCTACTAATACTGCTCCAGCAACGATCGACGGAATTTTCAAAAACAAACATCTGCTGCCACTGCTGCTTTCAATAATAATACGTATTACGTGGGCTTTTCGAGATACTCAAACCAGGCAAATAGTAATAAACGTCAATTTTTCTATTAGTCGAACAATCATACGCAGCACATAAGAAGAATTTGCGTTTTTAAATATTCCCAGTAGTCTTCAATGTTTCAATATACATATATATATATATATAAATTGGTATTTTCTTTCTTTTTTTTCCCCTTCCCTTTTCTTTCTTTTTTTATTCACAGGCTTCGAAGAAGAAGGAGGAAGAAGGAAACATAAAGAATCGAGTTTCCTCGTTGTTGAATAACAAAGGAAGGAATGAATTTGAAAGAAGAGGGGAAAAGAAACGCTATATTTTTAAAGAGATATTTTTATATTTTTCTGGCTCATAGAGTAAATTACATAATAAGAATATAATATTTCGTTACGCGACGCTTGTTAGTACTCGATATTCTTATTAATATGGCGACAGTGTAGATTTTCAAAGGGACTCGCATACGTTAAAATTTGAGTATTGTTGTGCATTTTTATTACCGACAAATGAAGCAAACTGCAAAGTAATTCCCTAATTCTTTTACAAGTCAGCTGATAAATGTGAAAATTGCCAGAGGTACGGAGACACGAGCAGTTGTAGAATTGCCTTTTGCGGATTCGCCCGTGTCTGCGGTCGTGATTATTAGTTCCGTATTAGCGTAACTTTCTCACGAGTTACGTTCCAGGCTTTCCACTTTAATAGGTAAAACGGCCGAAAGTATCCCGCACCACAGCTGGAGGAACACGTCACTCATAAGCTCCCGGACTATCATCCCCCTCAACTGATTAAAGCTTTTTAAGGGAGAACGAGTGCGAACTACCTGCTCTCGTCGACCTACCTACAAGGAGGCTACCATCACCTTCTCCATCTCTTACCAATACACCTGCATAAATAGCCAACGGCTAATTCGGTTAATATCAGAATATTTAGCGCATGCGTTTGTAAACGTTAAACTGCACGTCCCTGTATCGTCCCTGTATCGTCCCTGTATCGTCCCAGTATCTAATAAATATTCGAGGTAAGTATATAACCGAGTAATAAAGAAAAGGTCCCTGCTTAAGAGGTCAGCATCCGTACGTCAAGCAATTAATTGAGTTTCAGAAACGTGTGCCACCAAATTACGCGCGTTCACAAATAATTCCTGAAAATTCGTAATAATTCGGATATTGAATAAAATTTAATCGAATGACGCGAAGCGTGCATAATACAATTCGACTTTGGTGGGACTTTGAAAATTGTTCCGGGTACGGAGTATGTGTAAGCTCTGGGGCTGGGATTACGATATTATAGAATATCGAAACTGGGAAAAGCGAGATTTCTTAAGATTACACGAGGATGGCGCAAGTAAGTACAGATTCTCAGAATGGTAATGTTAGCAAATTAATTTGGCCCCAGTCGTCAAAAGGAGTGTGCTGGAGTGTGCTGGAGTTCGGCGGGCTGAGCCGGGGATGGGACGGCTCGCTTCGAGATTGTAATTGCGTTCCTTTCCCCGCCTCAGCTCGCAATCGCATCATCCAACGCATGCATTTACGTTTAATAATAGCGGCTATCCCTATATACGTAATTTCAATTTGTCAAAAGCTTTAGTTTTCTTTTGATGGACCGTCCTCCTCCCCGCCCCTCCCGGCCGTTTTCGCCAAGATCTGCAGAATTGTTAATACGCAGCTTTTCCAATTACAAGTATTCAGCCTCCGTCCCCTCCCCCCTCACTTCTTAATCCACTTTTTCTGCGCTAGCCGCTTTTAACTCTTTGTAAGCGAAAATATTCAATTCATTGATCGAATCACAAGCGACCTGATTAATTCCAAGTACCGTTTATTGATGGCCTGGCAATGACGCTACGAGGATCGTGTTTCCTAATTACCGGCATCTCTTCGGCCGAGCTTCTCCCGATAATAACCGACTCTTCTTATCTCCAAAACTAATGATTTACCTATATCCTTTGCTTCTTTTGCCGTCTTCATTTAACGAATGATCCCTATTCGGACTTTTCGCCATACTGTACTCCCCTAATGAATCGAGACTATTCTTATTGAGATTACGAAACCCCATTGATTCTAAATTATGCTTTTACTTTCATTCTACTAATACTTGTGGAAATTACGGCCCCTCGCTAACTTAATGTTTAATTTTAGAATAAAGAGCGAGAGAGATGGGGAGGGAGGGAGGGGGGATTCGCTCCTAAGTCAGAGCTTGGGAGTAATTATTTAAAGAGGTTGTAAAAAAAAAAAAAAACGAGAGACGGAACAAAGTTTATGGAATAAAGGATTTTTACAACTCGGTGATCGGACATTCAATTGAGGAAAACAATGGATCGGCCCGGAAACGTCCAAATTAAGCGGCTGTGTTCTTAGAAAATGGATGCAACTCGAAACCTTCATTCGAAATTGCTGTTGATAGATACGTCGGTTCGATTCACCACGGATTCTTTGGGACTCCTTCCTCCAGGGGATTTTTTTTTTTTTTTTTTTTATTGTATTCATTGGTCCTCGTGCCCCGGCTTTCACGGCTTATTAAGAAAATTATGACCAACATATTGATCCACCGTAGCCTGATTGTAAATACCATAACCCCGAACCGTTATAACGATGCCATTCTCGTCAATAGTTTATACAAAACTAATTTCAAGAACCGCGTTAAGTAAAAAGAAAAGTGTTAAGTGATTTTCGTAGTCAATGTCAAGCGAACTGTTTTAAAACTTCGAACTAACACAGCGGAAGTCCGTAGTTAAATAAGCTCCGTCCACATTGTTATAGAGGATACTGTAAGCCATTCTAAACTATTAACTAGAACCCGATCACAGCGGCCAAAGTGAAAAGCCAAGCTTCTATTATACGTATCGTTAACGTTTGTCCACGTAAATGATGTACAGGAGGTAATACTATAGACATTCGCCTCAACTCTAAATGTTGATAAATTTCTCTCTCGATGCGTCAGAAGTATATTTTACATATTAAATGAATCGGTGCGTTGATTAATTTTGCTATCATTAGCGAGAAGGCCTATAACGACGTCGAATCCGGTGCTCACGGTTAGTTATTCGATAATTGGGAAGAAGACGTATGCGCTGGTAATATCGACCGAAGCTGATAAAGTGAAAAAAAAAAAATTAAAGGCGAAGTGATCCGAGGAGCACTCGGAAGGTATGATTATACTCCCATTCCCGCAAGTTCGACAGGTCATTTTAACGAAGAGGCCCCTAAACGACGATTAACTTCCTAAATTCGACGTCCTGGGAGCTATCGATTAACCGAGCAAGTCCCACCGTGGGAGCGGGATCTCGGGGCCAGTAATAAAGTATGGCGGACAATGGCTCTGGATCCGTTAATCCAGGGAGGAGGCGTTAACAAGGTATAACGAGGACAGCAGCGCAAGGAGAACGTGGGACCACCTAGGGCCCGCACATAGCCCCTCTCTAGAAAATTATCCTCTTCTCGAGCAATTATGGGCCCGCCAGTCCCGCGCTTCTCCGAAACCGCGAGTCATTCGACCTAACTGCTATCCTGGCCTCTTTAGTCCAAAGCTCAAGCCACTCGACTTTTTCATCACCGCAGGCTCCACGAGGTGTGCCTTCTTCGAGCAGCTATAGCCAGTCCCGTGGCGCCGGGTCTCTTATCACAATATTGGCCCCGTAAATTGACCGAACCGATACCGAGTCCCCCCCCCCCCGACTGCCCTTCTATTATCGACTCCGACTATTTACTTAATCCCAAAGTTCTACATTCCACGGCCAACTGACTCCCATCGACTAATAACGGATTTATTCACTGCTTTCAGATTAAGGATAAACGAACTTATCCTCTTCATTGTCCCTCAATAGGTTCAATACTCCAAATCTTATTTATTCTTCATATTCAACATGCCAAGACAATATAAATGTCAAATTTTTATTCACAATCAATTGATTAGTAAGTATTTTTATAAAGAACTAACCAATTGTTTGACTAGAAGCTATAACCGTTTGAATTTAGAAGAAATTTAAACTTTATGTTTATTCATTTGATTACAAATATTAAATTTTCATTCGAAGAGAATCTATAAATATTTTGAAATTACATGAAAGTATGTTAGTTCTGTACCTTTTGCAAAGATGGCACCAGTTATTCAGTCGGTAATTCTGCAAGTGCTGCCGTCTGTGACTCGATCGTTCAACTGTTGTCTACAAAAAAAAAAAAAAAATATTTAGTACTGGATGTAATACTCTTTATGAGCATACAATAATTATAATGAGAAATATTTGATAAATATTTCTTTCTTTACATCATTATAAAAGACGTGCACCGGTCGATATAAGGTATATTAAATCTTGATAATATACTTTTCAATTTAAATTCGTAAAGAGCGTATTCAGTACAGCCATTATCGTTTCGTGTAACATTTTGTTGATCTCTGTAACGAAATTGTTTAAATAAATGAATATTTTTTTTATTAAAATTGCCTTTCGACGCATACAGTTGATGTAAATGGATTGTATATATATAGGTATTATTAACGTCCGTTGCGAGTCAGGGGCACAAATAGGAAGGACTATTTGCTTACATACGTAGGTAGCAAAATTTGATATTGGCGATAAGATGAAAGAACGAAGAAAGGGGTACGGACATCACCCCTCTTCGCCTATACAGATACGCGGGAGAACTTGGGAGAATAAGCAAGAGTCATCGGTGAATTATAAAGCCAAAGTTAGCTCAAGAGCAGAGCTTCTTACTGAGCGTGTTTCCAAATAAATTTTTTCCCTCCCGAATTCCCAGAAGATGATGCTTCGGGAGATTGCAAACATTCGAAAGGGGCCGGGCTGCACCGGCTCTGCTACGGATTGACCGACCGGCGAGCCACCGCTGGGAAAGCAGAGCAGCGATTGTTGCTTCAAAGGCTTTTAAGAACCGCGAGTAGATGAAAGAACTGCAACTCCAGGAAAGCCTTTATTTTGCAATCATTATCATTATGGAATTGTTCGTCGTGGCCTCGTCGTGAGGCCAATCTTGGCGGGAAGGCGAATATCTTTTCTCAGATCCCCATTGTTTTTAGCAGTTTCGAGGTATTACAGTAAGTTATTGTATATATTCAGCCACTCCTTCAATGCTTCCTCATCAGCCTAATGAGATCTTTAATATTTCTTAATCATTATTTACTTGCTCACCTGTCATCATCGTCATTATTAAATTAAAAAAAAAAATACGTACACTCTTAGTACTGTTGATTTATTTACTACATTACAAATTGCTTTATGTTACATTTCCATAAAATTAACAATACCCTATGTGTCTGGGAATGGGAAAATGAGCACAAACAATTTTCATAATCAGATCTTTATAAAAATTAATGAAATCGAATTTTGCAGTTAGGATTCGTTAATAGGCCAAAGCAGCAGTGATATCATTTGTCATTGGCTTACGATTGTCATTGGATCGCTTATTAACATTATAAGCTTTCAAAGGCATTGAATGAAATTCCATTTCCCGAACGTTCTGATAATCCTTTTAAATACACTGCCATGTACGAATCGTTATCTTATACAAAATGAGTTAATAATGATTGCATTAGATAAAGTGACACTATTGGCTCGTCTAATCCGTAAATACAATGAGATGATAGCGATTGACTGAGGCGTCAGTATTGCCGAGGAGTGTTGGTCTCACAATTTACTCAGGACCCCTTATTATCATAAAGTGGCTAGACTTTACGAAATACCAATTGGAGTTGCAATTGGTTGCTTTAATTGTCCTTGAAGCGAAATATTCATTCGCGTTTCATAGATTAATATTTCTATATGTAATAAAAGGGTCTTTTAATATGATAAACGTATTTTAGTTAACGTATCCCCCCTGTACAATTGAGAGAAAAGTTATGTTTGAAAATATTTACGGCTATTAATGTAGTTTGTTATTTATATGTAACGGCAGTAAAGAAAGAATAACTAATATTTTGTATCGTTAAATAAATTAGCATCGTATTTAATATTGATCGCTTAATTCAATCAGCTTAAATTAATCGTGGCCTCGTCTAAATCTATTTTATCGCGACGAAAGTACTATAAACTAACGTATAATAGCAGTATTGTCAACATTAATTTGCAAATAAGCATACGAATAATGTAAATATAAATCTGCATCCAAATTTTAATGGTAACAAAAAAATAATATTAATAATATTAATAAATTATTATATAATTTGTCTCGGTGAAAACAGCATTTAAATTATTATATATAAGATAAAAATATTTTAAACAAATAAATATAAGATCGTATTAAAAACACTTTGAACAATATTACCATAACATAGTACAATAATTTAAAGAACAACTTGCATAAATTACTTTTATCGATTTATTTTAACGTTTTATAAATAATCATTAACAATATATATTTATTTATGATGTCTTAGATTTCTCTTATTTTTATAACGCATGTTTATAAATAAAAAAATATTTTTACAAATACTATGAAAAATACATGTTATAATACAATGAAAATAATTGGATACATAAGCGTATTATTTATTCTGTCAAAATATAGAATTTGTATTAAATTTCTGCAACTTTTATAAAGTTTTCTGGTACTGATAATATTCACAGAAAGATTAGAATTAATTTAAAAGTAGCATAATGTGTATTGACCTTCGTTAAGAATAAGACTGTAATAAAAATTCATACGGATATTTTATTTTTATAATTATTTAAGTATTATTTATATTGTATTTAAGTTAATATTTATTTTAATTATTTGACAAATTTTCAGATATTTAATTCTAAATATGTAAATACATATTAATTATAGAAATTATTTTATACATATTTTTTATTGTTTAATTTTATTGATAAATTTGAAAATTAATCATAGTGAATCACTTAGTTGAAGTATATAACAAAATGAATTTTTTTTTTTTAGTCCCGTAACCTAATTAAATTTATATTTAATTTTTTTCTACACTGTAATATCAACATGAATATGTAATATTTTGCAGAATTTTTATTTAACTAAAGTTAAAAATAGCTATGAAAAATTATATAAATTAAAGGAACGTATGATTGTGTGTATTTATAGCGCTAGAAGATTAATCAATACCATTTTATAGGTACGTTCACGGATAACTGGCTTATACTGGACAACAATTATATATATACTACGTACGTAATCATTTGAATATAAGAAATGATGTATTTGTATACCGAAGATGGATGCCAGTATCAAGAATATTTACGTCATTAATATTTTCTTTATTTTATAATAATTATTGAAAGATGTAACAAATGCAATTTCAGTTATTAATAATTTACATAGAAAGAGTACTTGTGAATCGATTATATTATTTAAGTTTGTTATATTGAATTACCTTTTGTTAATTTAATAGTATAAATATAACTGTACTCCACAAATACAAATAATTTTATATGCCTCACAAGGACTTTTTTTTTTATATTAAAGTAGTATTAAAAGTATACTTCAAATCGATTTCACTGTACATTGATAACAGTAATAAATTAAAAATAAAAATTATTAGATGATACGAATTAGTAGGAAATAGTCGATGTAATTATAAAGGAATTGATATTGACCGTTAATAAAACTGTAGTAAAAAAGCATTTCTGTTCTTGACTTCACACCCTCATACAACACATCACTATTGATTCAAAATAAATATTAAGGTATATATATATATATGTATGCGTATGTATGTATGTCATTTCCAATTATTTTTAAAGGTTTTTGCAGTAATTGAAAAGTTAAGCTGGTACAGTTGAGGAACCATTTTTTAAATTCCTCGAAAACGTAAATAAATCTGAATAATATAAATTATGTATGACACGTTTGTATGTATTCGTTAATTCATAAAGATTTTCATGTAGGAAGTTTATTATTTATCCGCAAATAATATAAGGAACGAATTATTTTACTTTATAAAAGAATAAAAATAATAGGCGTAACAATTAAAAAGGCTTCACGACGTAACTATGAATTTCCAAGATCAACTCCGCATTATGAATAAAAAATTAAATTTTTTTACTAAATTAAACCTCGTCCCAGCAAATAATCATTATTATAAAACGTAGAGCGGCGTGAAAACAAATCATTTGCAAATAATTTAGGAGAAATTGAGAATGGCATGAGAAAAGTATGCAAAAGGCTGAGAAATACTTAAATTATGCCATATGCCCATGCAATATATATATATATATATAAATATGTGGATGAATAATTTAATAGTAATGAAGGCAGTGCTGCTTTGCACAAGTCACACATAAGTAAATTTTCACACCTGCTTAATGCCCTGCGGCGTTGCAAATGACATTATTACAATCCAAGTAATAATAGACTCGAATCCTTCATAATAAAATAATTAAATATTATTTAATTGTTGAATATTATTAAATAATTTTTCGATTAAAGATAATGCGATTATTGAGAGAAATCGATCTATTGTCAGTCGGACGTCATTAAATAAGGAGGAAAAGTAAGTGCAAGACCGATCGCAAATCAATATATAATGTAAAGCTATTTTTATTTATTTATTTATTTTTTTTTTTTTAACGATCATTACTAATTTGAGTTTTTCACTTCGACGTGGGCGGATAAAGCTTATTATATTATGCCTGTTATGCCTGAGCATGTAAAACACCGGGGCCATTTATGAGTAAGAATTCGAAGGTCGTTTTTAATCGGCGATCCGATTGGGAAGCGCGGAAAAGTAAATAATCGGGGGACGGAAGCAGCAGATCCTCGATAATAACAATCGCTCGTGAATATTGCTGGAATATTCGAGTGACTGTCCCTCGGCACTTGGCCGCCCCCTTTTTACAAGAAAACGCCAGGATAACAATAATGTCGGGCGCACGCAGCCGCGCCATGTTCTCGCGGGAAAATTGCACTCCTCGTTAGGAGGTGTTGTTAGCTCGGGCGTCGCGACGCCTCCTTTTCTACTACGGTGTCTGCCTGTCATCGATCTCCGCGTACCTCCTCCCCGGGGCTAATGAATCATCCACCTCTCGATCGCACGTCCCCGTTTGTCTCACGCGATAAATGGCCTACCCTCTCTTATCCACCACCCATTCCCATCCCTTGCCCCTCCCCCTCCCCCATCCTGTCTCATTCCCTTAATCACATTCACTGGCCGTCGTGTCCTTTTCTTACTTACCGGCACCTTTGTTTCTTTCTTCGTTTTCTTGGTCTCTGAGAATTCGTCGTTTGATACTCGTTATTAGGAATCCTTATTGATTTCCATTAGAGTAATGTATTCTTTTTTTTTTTTTTTTTTTTTTTTTTTATTAAATTATTGCATTATACTTGAAAATGCTGAGCTTCTCTCTTCCTTAATTTCTCTTTTTCTTTCGCCCGTCTACTCGTATTACAATTTCACTGATTAAAACTCTCCCACTCTCGCGCTCTCTCTCTCTCTCTCTCTCTCTCTCTCTCTCTATTTCAATAATATTCCTTTATATATTAATAATGCAACGGCTCTTGGCTTTTTTTAGATTAACAATTTAAAATCGCCGATTTACATTTACAAATTTTAATATCTTTTCCCCGATGTTTCCATTTTAATTTTCAAGTCGTTAATAAAGCTGTAATTTCACTCTAGCCGTACCATCAGATTATAGATTTTTCAATTAATTTTGATTATTTTAACTGATAATATACAAGAAATTATGGTTGTATTACGTAAGAGATCGTGCATCATCGTATATGACTTTTATCGGACAAAGGCCGGATTTCGTTGTTAAAAATCCTCTTTTAAAATATATTCTTTATTATTATTATTATTATTATTATTCTTAGCGGATAGTGTGATTCATAATATTTAAATAAAAGCACTCGCAGCGAGTAAATATACGTGAAATTGAAGTTATTTTAAATACCAAGAGCACATTGTTCTACTTTTCTTTACGTATAATTCATCAAGAACGTAAGAAATTAATTCTGTTTTCCATCTATGTGATATTCTTTCATTTATTCTTTCATCAAGGGGATTCGTATAGTAATAGGGTGAAACGTGTCGAAGAGAAGAAACCTAATTTTTACGCGAGTCTGTAATATCTCACTGTTTCCTATTTTAATATATATATATATTTTTTTTTATTAAGGAGATAAGGAGGCTTTGAATAAAAATTGAGCAAAGTATAAAACAGTTCATATGGATATTTTATAAAAATACTATGGAACAGTACTGCAGAGGGATAAATGTAAAAGTAAAACTATTTGGAATTCAGTACCGATAATTTTAACGATTTATCTAGTGAATTGCGGATAGACCTGAGCGTCGCTGACGGTTCGAAAAACCATAAAACACGAAGTAGGAATAGGTTTAAAAAAGCGGGGGTAAATCGTTGTCGGGAGGTGTGGTAGGAGGTGAGGGGTTATTGGATAGACTTGTAAGACGATGAAAAAGCGCAACCCACATTAGGAGTCGGATGGCTCGATTGGCCCTTACAGGGCGGGAAATTCCGTCGTCACCTGGTACGAGGAGGATGCCAATGCGTATGAAGTCTCCGTTGCCACGATGGAATAGCGGCTGGATGGCTCTGCCCCCTCCCAAAAAGTGGGCCCGTTGCGTCAGGCCGCGCTCAAAATGGCGGCTGAGCCACTACGAGGACTTTTGGTCTTGGGCTAGACTGGAAATCGGCTTTTACCATCCTTCACGCAAAATCGGTGCGTTCTCACCCTCGCTCCTCGGGTCCGAACTTTCTAAACCTCCCCCGACACTATCTCTGTCGTTATCCCAACCTCCCCACCACCACCACCCGTCCGACATGTAGTTTTGGCTCTCCAAGTAACCGGGCATAAGATTCAAGATTCCGCTTGCTTGCCACGTAAAGCTATTATCGATGTATTCGTATACGACAATTTTGCGCGATACGACGCGGTAACGGATCATTTTGTTTTTATTATTATGTTAAAATGTCCGTAGGCTCGGGATGGGGTGTGTGTGGGGGAGGGGGGTGATGGTGTGCTGAAAGACGTCGATATTGTGAGAAAGCATAATTACGAGGAAAGATTTTGAGACGTAATTTCCGCGAGCCAAGTTCTTTTGTAATGCTGAAAAAGATAAAAGAAAAAAAAAGTCCATTTGCGAAGGCGTCGTAGAGTAAATTATAATTTTGCATTTAATAATTTAAAATGGAGAAGCAGAAATTAACGATATAAGTGACGCTTGTGAAGAGTTTGAATGTAAAAGCCCGAATGATGAAAGAAGCCATTGCAGCGCTTGCTTTCTTTGACTCCCATTCCCCTGATAATATATCCTGCAGGCATACGTGCCACATAGCTTTTTGCCGTATCTCAAAAGTAATTATTAAAATGTCAAATATACGTTTATTTGCATCGGATGAAAGTAAAATATTTAAGTAAATATTCGAAGCGACGCCAAGGAAAATCTGTAAATTATTAGAGGCTGCGCGGGCTCGTCAATACAAACAACAATGCAGACGGCGGACTCTGCTTCTTTCCATTGTTATTATTACGAAAATCACGCAACTTGCCACGAGCGCCATTTCTAGAGTAAGTTTTTAGTCGAAAGGGAAAGCGGATTGATGGCTTTTGCTTTAGATACCGACCGATAGGACGAGCCGGGGCAATGATCGAATTTATAAAAATGATCAATTTGGCCCTAATGGCCAAGCGGCGGCCATTATAGAAGCATTACAACATTTCCATGAGCTAGTCTACGAAAAATTGAGCAACAACATTAGGCTCGTGTTTAACAACCGATACGATCTGAAGCGATAATAAAGAAGATGACGATCTTTCTTCGGAAATAACGTATTAAGAGGGATTATTCGTTAGAATCGTCGGTACGTGAAGAGAGGAAGCGTGACTACGTGAATAACGCGCAGTCCTAATCATTGATCGATGCCCCCGTCCCCTGCCCTCTTGCACACAAGCAAACACCCTTGCCAGCCAACCTCTTCATTCCTTTAATGGCTTAGAAATGTTGCTTGAGGCCGTCAAGGTGTGCGGTACGCGAGCCGAGTCGTAATGACAAAATTGCATTTACCGCGTCCTTAGATGCGCCTAAGGAGCGTCGCCTCCATCCGGAGATAAGGATCTGCGCGAGGGAAGAATCTCTGGCAGATGTTCGTTTCGAGGGCGATCGGGACCTTCTTGTCTGGGGAATCGCAGTCGCTCGCTCTGCCCGATCGGAGCGAGATAATGATTATTTAACTCCGGAATCGCCTCCCGGTAATTGACGGCTCGAGTAGCCCGAGACCCTTAGACCTTCCTAATAAAAGTTTTCCTAAATACGGGAACGTGCGCTATTCCCCCCTCCCCGCACTCCTCAGCAGTCTAACTCGGCCGACTAATGATCAACACCTTTTCTTTCTTTTCCGCAGCTCGTTCATCTGCTCGTATGCTCGAGCCGCCGTTTTTTACTTCATTCCCGTATTTTACATTAATAATGTCATTACTACGTCTCACGGGGAAACATGGGTATTACCGAACTTCGATCCTCAATTTCCATTAGGTTTTTTTCTTGAAATCGCCACTTTCCTCACGTTATCCACATTCCCTTTCGTTGTCCTTACTTTATTCTATATTATCTATATTATCATTACTCCCCTTTTACTCGACTAATCCATCACGTCCTCTTGCATAAATGCTGTATACTGCATTTCTTATTTATACATATAAATACAACAAGCTACAATTATCCATGAGAGGCTCGAACGTGGATTCAAAATAATAATACATTTCTTAATCTTAAACATAAAATGAAAAATTGGCCAATGCGAATCTTGCACTAATGAAAGAAAAATCATAATCAAATATTTTAAAAACCATAAAGTTCACATGAATATTTTGAATGTTTTTTTTTTTTTTTGCATAAATCCTACTGAGAATTCTAATTAAAATATTGACCGATTCGATCGGAGCATGAATAACTTGTACAAAAATAATTCCTTTTATTTGTGTATATCACTACAAGCTGCCATTGGGTAAATTAACGAAGTAAATTAAAGAATAAAATTTTGTATCAAAATACTCTGAAGCGTACGTATATCGTTAGAAAATTATTTTATTATAAAAATTACTTCAACTGTAATTGAAACAACTTAAGAATACATTTAGAATAAAAAGAATAAATAATATATGTTTATTGAAAAACTAATTAATGCAATGTATGTTTTAAAATGAATTATTCGTTGATATATTCAATTGAAACATTTCAAAAACTAATAGTTTGCATTATATGCCGTAATTACTTCATTGCTTTTATACACGGATTAGTAAAATTAAAATCTATTTAGTACAGAGACAAAATTTTTATAAATTTATTAAATAGAATTAAGGATGAAATTTATCTAATTTTTACTTTAGCCATTTACTATCACGAAGAATTATTTTGAATGTAAACTGATTTGTGATCTAGAGATATATGAAACGGTCAATTAATATTATTTAGAAATAACTTGGAAGAAACGTGAACACCAATTGGTATTAGTTAGATCAAATTCTTTCAGATTACACGTAGTTTAAAAAAGAAAAATATACGATTAAGCAAAAAGATATCAGTTTGAATATGAAAATGCAATTTTATATAAATGGAAATAATCTTGAAATACGATTAAATTTAAGAATTTAAACGAATATCCGGCTCAAGTATACGGAAATTCCCTTTATATTTATTCGAATCCCCGTCGAACGTTTGCTCAGCACACAATATAATAAGATAATCACAGATGATTCGTATTTTTATTTTAATCTTACAATATAGAGATTCTCTGAATTAAAAATTGTAAATGCAAATAAACTAAACGTAATATAAAAGCCAGATTTTATCCAGAATCAGATGTTCTAAATTATTAACCACGTATTTTGAATGTCCCTTTTCAATTTTATTATCACACAACAATAACAAATACTTAATTTAAAGGCAGAATTATCATTGTTTACTTATACTGGCAGAAGTGGTGAAGCATGTTGTTTCGTTGTAACTCTCCAACAACACGAATGGAAGCGTAAAAAAAGAGTTTAATAATAATTTCCTTAACAAGTATAAGTTTAACGATTGCTCGTATTGCTCGTAGAAAACAATTGTCTCGTCTATGTTGCGATAATGATAATGAGTTGCAGTTGGCTCCTTATTCTTCAAACAGTAAATAAAGCGACGCAATGATTAAGAATGACGTTTCGTGTAGGAATGACCACGAGGGCGCAAAAATCTTAATCCGTCGAATAAAACAGACCAGTCGGTTAGGTGGAAAGGTTAGGTATTGAGCGTACGTGTGCTCGGGGAATGGCGACGACACGGCGACGAGAAGACCGACGGCAAGAGCGAAAGCCGTTCTCTTTTCACGTCTGTAGCCAAAGTACGATTCTCTACCCCAATATTGACAGAACTGCTAATCCTCTTTGCATCGTTATTCCAGACTCGAGGTACCACCACCGTCAGCAAAACATTGCTTTAACTCTAACGATCCGTGTTTTAGCTAATTTCATTTGTAACCTCAATAAATCAACGCTAAATGTTGTCCTATAATACCATTTCGAGAATCGAGTTACATTTACTTTTGCTTTTTTACATTCAATTATTACAACATACATTGTATACAATGAATTTTTCCATTTGCTCAACGGGATTATACAAAGTGCAGTTTTTTTTGTTTAAACTCAAGTGGGAGCTACAAATTGTTTCAGGTTTACATTCGGACGTGTGCCGTGTCTCGTACAATACGGAATTGAATAAACTAAGCGCGAAGGCTTTGCCAATATACTTGGCCAAAAGTTATTCATCATGCTAGTTTTATACGTAATTACTAACTTTATCGATTAAGCGGTAATGTAACTCTCAATTAATTGTTCTTTACATTTACGTGAATTTAATAAATTATATTAATTTCTATACTGCATAACATTATTTTAACTTGACTTTTAATTTTTTTTATCGATTTATATGATTCAATTAGCATAAACAATATAATACCCGCAACCCCCTTTTCATTTTCTTTTGTTTCTCCAAAATTGTTTCGTTGGTCGGAGATGATATTTTACATTTTTTCCCCAAGTATTCTTTGCTCGTGCGGTTTGTGCATATTTTTATATTCTTGTTCTGAAATTCCTCTATTGTTTTTACTTATTCTCTGAATTTCTTGCCTTCATCATACATATTAATATTCTCTTTCGTTCGCATTTTTAATATTTGAAATAATATAGCTCGTATACCCGATATTTTAATTTCCTATATTTTTTTCACGTCCTCGGACGATTATTTCTAAGATTTTGAAATATGGGTGCGAACCATTTACAAATATTGAAAAGGGCATTGTTTTTGTACCGATCGTTTAGGCTTAGTTTTGAATTTGAATCTCATATTGCATTGAATTTTGATTCTGCATTATAACCTATATACACTTATTGTCACCACTTTATGAAGAGTATGAATTTTCTTTCTCGACAATGAACATTTTCGCGGATCCACGAATTATATTGCAACGCATATAAATTAAAATTGAAGCTACAGTTTATTTTGTAAGGTGCTTCAAATATAGATAATAAGCATGAGGTTAGATTTTATTAATATTAATATTAAACTAGTGGAAGGGTAACTTATAATTTCAGCAATTTTCAATTTGAAAATTCGAATAACCGGACGTATGAAGAAATTTACAATATTAATGTTTTTTGCATAAAAGATAATCAAAAGCGATGGGAATAAGAGGGAAAATCGTAACGCACATTATCGTTATTTTGATATTATAACCTAAGGTGGGACAAATTATGTATCAAGACTTAATTTTAAGCTACTGAAAGAACTGAAAGAACGTATAAACACTGCCATAAAATGTACGAAAATATAATAAAAATATATGTATACTGATTTATGGTCTTTAGTAGAAGTAAAAATGTCATTCACAAAATATTTCTATTGTCTAAAATAATTAACAGATGTTTATTCAATAAGCAAAGTTAATAAAATATATTCTATATACTGCATGCAATGAAATTATTTGTAAAAAACAAAAACTTGTATTTTTCCTAATGAATATCCTTACTATTGCGTTTTTAATGAAAATCCGTCGATGTAATATATGATAATCTGTAGAGAAAATAAATGAATTTCGTTATAACGATTAAATGGTATGAATTTTTTTGAAAATTTCAGTGACTCAGAACAGGTTATTATGTTCTGAGTTTCATTTGGTATTAGAAATTTTGAACAACCGCTTACGCCTTCATTCATAGAAAAGCGGAAAAATTATAATAAGAATGGGGCGTCGCACGCCATTAGGATGAACGGCAGCAAACCATTCGGCTTTTCCATTCAGAATTTCATCTTTCTCGATGAAAGAATCGGCATTAGAAGTTAACGCCCTTCTGCCACGACAATAACGGCTAAGAACTAAGCAAGAATACAAGAGAGGAAGAAGATAATGAAAGAATTCGTCTTCGATATGAGAGCTCCTTACCCTGCATTGCCCGCCTTTCATGGGAAAACAAAAGTACTTACCGGGAAACAATTAACTGGCAGGGATCGGTAATTACGTTCGGTTCCTCGCTCCTATTAAGAGCTAAAGTGTAGATATTAAGACGTAGGAAGCTTCCTTCGTGAAGCTGCCTTAATATTGTAATTATGATATGAGCCGTCTTTGATTCGAGAGGAAGGAGTTCGTAGGGAGCGAGAGTGAGAGGAAGGGAGGGGGAGGGGGAGGGGGTAGTCGCATCTTTCTCTCCCATCCCTTTGTTTTAAAATCTTTTTGTCCCTTGCCTATATGCGCTAGGCAGAGCTAAAGAGCTAGACTCGCGTATTATGCACTGCGGAGTCTAATGCCCCCTGCAGGCTATATTAGAAAAGAACGCGAGTCGTCAGAATGAGCAAAGAAATATAGAATTATGAGAGAAAGAGAGGAACAGAGAGAGAGAGGGAGAGCGGGCCGGCAGCGAAAGTACCGAGAGCAGCACAACAATCCACAAGGAACGGGAAAATAATTGCAAGTTCCGCCAGAGCTCGGGCTTAGAGCGCTTTTTCGCTCTCCTAAGAAGGGCATAAGCCAGTGACGAAGAGAGAGAGAGAGAGAGAGAGAGAGAGAGAGAGAGAGAGAGAAATAGAGGAAGAATCGAAGAGGGGGTGGCAATGAGTTGTGTGGATACAAGGATAGATACGCGCGCGAGTGTACGTTTGAGAGTAGAAAGAAACAGAAGATAGAGTGGGAGAGAGGGTGAGATCCAATTAAAAATATTACACATTACGCGCCACACACCGCTAAAATGTATTTACTATTTAAAAGGCGTTGGAGACAGAGAGGCCTTACTTCATTTACAACCACCTTCCCTTTATAACCCCTCCCAATTCCCGCCCAGCTATTCCACCTCACCCTTGCCCCACACCCGCAACCACACAAACACACTCACGCCCCTATTTCATTTTTCCTCCTATGCACTCTAATGAAGGCAGTGCGCACTTTATCGACTCTCTCTCTCTCTCTCTCTCTACTCTCTCTCTCTCGTGTATTTCGAGTGTGTGTTCAGAAGAAAGTAAAGAGATTATATTTATGGATTCGAAATTGCGAATTCGGCGCTTTCTTATCCTCTCCCTTCAGCGCCTTTCGCCAAAATTCCTTTCATTATAAAGTTTAAGTTTACGTATGCGTAGATTTTATTCATTTTAAAAGTACATAAATAATTGTCAGACTTTTATCAGGATCCAAATTTAAAACAATTAATATTTAAAAATTTATGGTTATTTGAGTCTTTTACCCCGTAAATGTAAAAATACTGCTTCCAAAGCTCAAATATTTCGTATAAACAATTCATCATTATTTACAATTAAATAACAGAATGTACTTCTAAGGATAATTTTGTATGCATAACAAATTTGCTTTATTTATTTTCAACATTATAAATACGACAATGCCTATATATTTCACGTTTTTCATTTTCTATACAGATTACACATGTATTAGACTCTGCAGCATTTTCATAAATTTAATAGACTTATATGAACTAGAGCGCTCTTAAACCCATTGTACCTTTGTTACATTAACATTTTCACTTTGCTAGGACAATTAAATATTTTATATGAATACAAGCACATGCATCAGATTAAATAAAAAATTTCATTTCAAAAAGTACATTGGTTAGGATATTTCTTCCGCCATAGTATATTTTCATAATCATGGTATCCATGTTTTTTCAGTTCGACCGTTCGATATCATAGAAATATTCCCTAATATTAACTAATTAGATTTTCACATAATTTTTTTATGATTTACCATTTTTTTTTTTAAATTTACTCCTAATAATCGTATCAGAACTGTGAGGAATTACCAAAATATACACCGAAAAACTGGTTAACAAAACTACAGATTCTACATATTCTCATTAATATTGGCTTAAAATATGAATATCTAAAACTAGATCAAAAGTTTCAACTAAAATGCAACTAATGCTCGTTTTAATAAATTAAACTTCGAACATAAATGACACATTTTCACGATATGGAGTCTTGAGCAGACTCAGAAACTTTTTTCAAAGATAATTAGTAATGATAAGAAATAAAATAAATAAATAAATAAATAAATAAATAAATAAAAAAGCTTCCAATCCAAGCTATAGTATATAAACAACGATTCTATTTTGCATTAATTGACTAAATTTAACAAACAATTGTTACATGAACCAACATGTTAGCAATCGAGCACATTAATGTAATTGTATTTGTAAACTCTTGATGAAAGTTTCCATTTTGCGTATTCAACTATTCGTAAATAATTTCTTACCGTACAATAACAGAATTCGTATTGCTCAACTGAGTCTTTATATTCATGAATTTGTTAACGTGAATGTAAAAAGCCTTGAATTTATATTTATTAGTCATAAATAATTCAATTTATATGTGTTTAATACGTATGGCCTTGTTTTATTAATTTTTACAATATCTATTTTTGTACATATAAATATTAAAATGCAGCGTAATTAATAAATGATAAATCTCCAAGAGAGATTTATTTATTTATGTATTTTTTTTTTTTTTTTTTTGTTGATAAAAGCACAATGAAAATCTGAACGTTATGAAAATATAAAGAAAAAAGGTAATTTTAAAATAAACAAATATAAATAATTCTCACTTTATTTCTAATAATCAGAATCGATTAGAAAAACACAAGGAAAATATATTTGTCACTTATCATCATTAATAAGAAAATAATTCGTATGAGCAAATTATAAGTAAAATATATGCATAAATTATATATATATATATATATATAATTATGTTTAACGTATCTTGTGAACTAAAATTGAAAAGATTTTTATATAAGAATGTCTTATTTGAAATTTTACCGGTAAAAATGTTTACAATTTCATTTATGATGTGATACAGTTGAGGCAAAAACAGGTTCATACTTAAAACTAAATAGAATTATGAATATTCTAATTGCCAAATGAAGAAAATTTTAAACATTTGAGCAGAACAGATGCATTTTGAAATATAAAAGTAAAATAAAGTAGTTGCAAGTACAGCTAATTACGCATACTGAATATTTATCTAAATATAACGAAGTCTCCGATATTAGTTGCTATATTAGTTTCGAGCCGTTGTTGTATCATTAAATATTAAACGATCGAGCGGTTTAAGAGGATGTCGTAGGGATAAAGGATCAGAGTAATGATTCTTGTGGGCATTTATTACAATGAAAAAAATTTTTAGAAAATATTGCAAGTGGAATTTATTCGGATGAGTGATTATGGTCAAAAGCGATTGCGCGGATGCTGCTTTTAACGCTGAAATTTCAATTCGGGACTGGCTCTGGTGGAGATATAGTCCGGATATTGTTGGGAGTCCTAAAGAGGATCGACGTTCGATCGATTGCCAGCTCCGATACCAAAGCTGACATTGTTGTGAATACGCAGCAGCAGCAGCAGCAGCAGCAGCAGCCCTTTCTTACCGCTCGTTCCTGATTTCTAAGAGTTGTATTTTTGCTACGGTTCTTCCCACGTGTTATTGCTGCTGCTGCTGCTGCTGCTGCTGCTACTACTACTACTACTACTAGTACGAGGGAAGTACGTCGTCATCTCGGGTTACCCGATATCATAATACGAGCCGTCCGCACACGTCCGAAAGCTCGCGCCGAGAGCAGAAAGTATTCTCGAGCGGACATTGTAAGTAAGGTCGGAGGCGTTCGATGGATCACCGATTGAAAAACGAGGAACGGGGACCCTCCTTACCACGTACCACGACGACATTGTACATCTTGTATCGAACAAAGGAATATCATTATCCGGGAGTAGAGCATTTGTTTCTCGGGACGCCTTCGTCAATGCGCTCGATGTCGCTTTCCGCGATTAACTCTTCCGCGAAGCGGCCCCGCCGTTTCTCCATAATAACGAGTAATTCAAATCAATCGGGGTGCTCCCTACGTATTTTGACAAGGGTAGGCTCTCATTCGCGGGACGAACTTCCGGACTCGGGCTGCACAATAATCGCAGGCCGACGGATGATTCACGATATCCTTGCTTTTGAAACCGATCCCTTTGGAATGTCAATTCGGCTGTGCCGGCCTCCCCCGCGCAGCCCGACACAGCGTATCCTGGACCGCGAGCTCGCTGTGGACGCGCGAGCCTACCTACGCGTCCACCGATACCGGCAGAGATCGCGCGCGAGCGAGCGAGCGAGAGAGAGAGAGAGTGCGAGAGAGTGCGAGAGAGTGCGAGAGAGAGAGAGAGTGTGCGAGAGAGATGTGAGAGGGTGGGAGGGAGATAGAGAAGGAAGGGACGCTGAATGAGCCAATTAGGAACAGGTAAACCGCGTCTTGGGGACAACTCGACAATGCCGGGGCCTGTCAAACCTCAACCAAAATAAGGACCATTCAGGCCCTTTCGTCACTCTCAGCCCTCCCCCTTCTACTCTCCGCGGCCCGAACCCACGCGCGCGGGCGCACCTATCCCCTCTGCGTATTTATTAAAAAGATGAAATGGAGAAAAAATGGAGCGGAGCTCTACTTAAAAAATCAGACAACTGAATACCGGGAAGAAGCCTGCGAAATAACGAGATGAATGTGTGCTGTGCTGAGCTGAGCTGAGCTGAGCTGAGCTGAGCTGTGCTGTGCTGTGCTGTGCTGCATTCGCGAGTGCTGCTATCGTTTTTTCCTTTTCCCTTTAGCCTCTCCTCATCCCCCCCCCGTCTCTTCCGTCTCTTCCCACTCTTCGTACTGCTGCAATAATTACACCTTTTGTCTAGCCAGCGTTTACACAGACATAATACATTACATTTTATTTACTATTTCACGGCCTTTCGTGACTCATAGTTCATACTGCGAATGAACCCCCCCCCACTCTCAAGTATTGTTTAGTAAATTCAATTATTTTCTTCCTCTTCTTTTATCTGCCTCCCCCGTCGCCCCGCAATTCCTCATTTACGGGCAAACCAGTCCTGCGATTGCTATTTACTCTTAATATATTATCACTAGCAGCGGATAAACAATCATAGGTAATTCGGGCTTCATCGGACCCCCGTTTAAGTTACAAGCCCCAGTCATACATTTACTTGACCATTTATTTGATTGGATTTCTTTAAGCCTCGCATACGTAGACGAGGTTGATCACTGTCACGTAGTCAGTCTCTCGTCAGTAGCAATAATATTTTTAATAAGAATGTGGACTTGACAGGAGCGGTGCAAGTCTTTAGGAATAAAGTCAATTGTAGGGGAAGTCGGATCGTTGAGTCGACTTCAAAACTGTTTGAAAACCGTACGTGTAAGAGAAATGATGAAGTCGGGGGAGGATGATTGAAAAAAAAAAAAAAAAAAAAAAAGAAGAAAAAAAACTTATCAGCATGCAAGTAGACGGGTGCATAATGCATAGGAGAATAGAGTTTGGCGAGGCAGGCATAAATATGCATTGTGTCGCTTGTTAGATTGAAGGCATTTTGTAAGCTCGGAGGGACGGGAAATAAGCCCAATAAAGGAGGAGGAAGGTCGCGGGCCGGGTATCCGGGGCGCTGTCTCCGTTGACACCGCCACCACCGCCACCACCGCCACCACCGCCGCCGCTTTTCAATACTCATTAAGGCAGAAATGGTAATTTCGGCATTTTCCGAGCCAGATCGCGTCCCGATGCCGCTACCTATACGCGCACCTATACGGGGATCCTCTACAGGGAAAGGACGCCATGTTCAAAAGCCCGCGGAATGCGACACGTGCGAGACTCGGGCACTCTTCGCCAGCATTAATTGAAAAAAGAAGAACGCCGATAGCATCAAAGGGACGACGCTGCGGCACGTCGAGGGATGCCGAGGAAGGCGCGAAAACGAAATAATGCCTCGCGCCTCCCTTTAATAGGACGCTTCGTTCCGTTAAAAGCCAAGAGGCCGGGGCGGTGGCGGGATCGGAGGGGGGCTGCTGCTGGTGGATCTGCGGGATACCCCGCAGACATCCAAATTGAGTAATTACGCTGGAGGTAGGGACGTCTGAATGCGCGATATCGGACGGATGTCCTCCTCGGTTCATCCTCATCCATCCCCGCCCCGCCCCCCTTCCCCAGACCATGCACCCTTTATCATTCTCCTCGTCAATGCACGCGCATTTTTTTTCCTCCCAATGGGGGGGAGTGTGTGGGAGGAGGGGAGGGAGTATCGCGTTACAGCCAGCCAACCTGGCAGTTTTGAATATTCGATTCGATATTTCCACTCGTCCTCCTCGATTACGTTCCGCCGCGCAACCCCAACTTTCCCCATCAGATCAGCCGATTGTCAATTTCTGTGCTTGCCTATGCGTGTGCGTGCGCGCGCGCGCGCGCGCGTCTCTAAGGCAATGACGATTTCCCTTTGTCTTCTATAACGCGAACCCTTTTAAGGATAAAACTAATAAATAATTTCAGTAGCTCTGTACTCGAGATGCGGATATACCTACGAATATACAATTTTACCTTTACCACGAGGAGCAAGTAATCACACAAAGCGTAATAATATCTTTTTACAATTAATCCCATTTACTCTCAGGGGGCCGTTGTCGCACATTTCATCTACGTTCGATCATTTGTTAATTTTATTATTAACAAATGTTAAACTACGGTAGAAAGAGTTTTTTTTTTTTTTTTTTGTAAAAAATAAAATAAAATAAAAAAAAACACTCCGAAGATGTTAGACTAGAGTGTCAGTACTATTGAATTTGTGAAATTAATATAATGAAATCGTCAAATAAAAATATTTCCCATATGAAACGTAAATGTTGGTACGTTTGTTTACACTATGCAACGGTTAGTTTTCCATTTGCTTATTGAAAATGATGGTGCACATTTACAGTTTCAGCAGTGCTGGGAATGTAAGCACAGATGTATCACAAAGACTTATTCAATTCTTTGTCTGACAGAAATAACGAGCCGTTATATTATTAATTTAATAAAGCTGGTTAATATTATTAGAAATGGATTTGGAAATGTATAATTTTAATTAATGTCGTAATGATTGCGAGGAATGAGGTGCCGCCGTGTAATTATTAATACGCATACGTAGCAATTAATCTGAAAATGTAATACGTTGAATTGGATGAAATTTTACCTTGATTGAATAATAAGGAAATGAAGAAAGCTATTTTTGATAGAGAGCCTGAAAGGGAGAGACCGCCTTATACGGTATTAGAATAAGTAGTGTACAGTGGCCTCGGGGTTATTGGCAAATTGAAAATATTCTGAAAAATAGTTATGACTCTACTTTAAGAGTTGAAAACGCTTTTCGAGTATAGGAAACACTTTTTGCTTATAGTGCCGTGCTCAAGTCCTCCATCTGCGTAATTACAGCAGAAGTTAAAAGCCTAAAAGTAAGAAAGCCTGGGCGATAATCCAAGTACGCGGTGTCGGCTTGTGTGCGCCTGCGCGCGCGCGCGTGCGCGCGAGTAGTGTAGAAAGCAGACGTAGCCAGGGTATTGCAAATATGCATTGGAGAGCAGCGAAAGACATTGTATCTGCGTATACGTATATCTCAGGACTTGGGAGCCGCGCTATGCGCGCAAGTAGAAAATGCCCAAGATGCATCTTGGACGACGTATTAGTGCAAATGCTCGGACGTGTCGATGCATACGTTGTCTTTGGCGGCCTCTGCGAGCAGCCCAAGGAAAAGAGTTGAAAGTAGTGAGGGAGAATTGGGACCATCGAACAAGCCTTTATACGAGACCGAGCGAGACAGCGCGAAAGGGGTCCCGCGGGGCGGGTGGATGCTTGAGGGGGGGGGACAGGAGAGCAGCGAGACAGAGAAAAAAATCCGCCCCGCGCACGCGAAAGAGAGAGAGAGAGAGAGAGGGAGGGAGCGAGAAAGGGGTATAGGGAGCAGGGGAGTCGAGGAGGAGAGGTATAAAAGGGAAATTTTTCTTTGGCCTCTGATTGGCGGTTGCCGTGGCAACACACCACCCGGTTACCTCGCGCTCGTCCGCGGCCTCTAATTATTTCCAGACACTGAGAATCGAACGAGTCAAGTCCTAGGTTCTAGAAGCCCCCGTGTGCTTGTGTATGTAGGACCACTCACACGTGCCCAGCCTCCGTCCCCAAGCTACACAGTTTTTTCAATTCGTGTTTTTACACCTCCCCGACTTCCCCTACCGTCCTTGCTCACCCCTTTCTTTTATACTACTCGACCAGGAGTGTCGAGGGAGGGAGGGACGGAGGGAGAGAGAGAGAGAGAGAGCTAGTAACGTTCGATTATGAACGACAGTTTGTCCCGGGCGTTGGCGCTGTGGGAATCGCCGCGACGCTCGGATGTCTATGTGCCAAAATGTGTGCTCAGGTAGTACCTCCGTCGGCAGCGAGTACCCCGCATTTAATTAATTTGAATAATCCGATGACGCCGAGCGAATCTCTCCTCCCGGCTAAACGAAGCGAGTAAATTTAGCAATAAAACCATTACTGGACTCGTACTGACCGACCCCACACACTCACGAAACTCCTTAAAAAGTCTGGGCGATTGAATTTTTTCAGATTTTCAGCTTCACGACGCGTTCAAGATGCGCGCACCTTCGACATCTTCAGAAGGATTCTTAAGTAAGCGGTGGATTAATGCCTACGTTTGTAATTATTAATTAGCGTGTCTACGATTGAATTCACCGAATCGTCATTGGATCTACGAGGGCCTGTGATCACGTGAACTGATAAATACGGTAAAGTAGCGCGCGTATAAGAGCGAAATTTTTTTCATTCGCGTACTTTCGCATTCCGTTTAAGATAATCCGAGAATGAGTAAATTTGCAAAGGAGCCGAGGACCGAAATTGCGTAGACACGATAAGCGGCAGCAGCAGTAGCAGCAGCAAAAGCGTCAGCAGCAGCAGCAGCAGCAGCAGCAACAAAAGCAGCGACGTTAGTAGGAGATAGAAGCCAAAGCATACGTGCAGTGATGCACTAGGAAATAATAGAAAAGGGACGAGCGATGCGGAATAAGAAGATATAACGACGGTGAAATCTTTGAATTTAACTTCCATTAAGATTCTAAGCCTCATTAAGGCACGTAGGCGGAGGGTGGAGGGTGGGGGGGGGTAGGGCGCTTTCACGATTCGTTTTTGTTTTGGTCGCAGCATGAAAAGTGGCAGCCCGCGCGGTTTCGGTAGGTCTGGCGGAACGGCGCAAGTGCCGCGGGATGAGCCGAGAGCCGGTGTGAATGGGGCCGCGGACGGAGCCGCGCGGATGGGGCGCGAAGAAAGGATCGCGGAAAAAATAAGGTCCCGACAATGGGCTGCCGCAATAATGAGCATTTTCAGGGGCTTAACGAGGCAGCTCGGCGCGCGACGGCCATTGCGCGCGCGCGCGCGTGTGCGTGCCGGTTATCCCGGTCGACGGAACGTCCTCTGCGCAATGCCCCGGGGCACCCGCGGACAGCGCGCCTCGATGATTGTGCCCGCGAGAGTGCGGAGGCCGGCCAATTTCCTGTAACCCGTCGCCGGACGAGGAGGAGATCTCGAGGCAGGCACTCGAGGGTAAGCATCCACGCGGGGGCGGGCGCTAGCCGTACGTTCTTGCATAATTCGACTAATACTACGGCACAATCATTCGCATTAGCGTTGAATCGTACGCGAGATGAGACGACGCGAAGTCTTCGCACTAATGCTCTCTGTATCCGTCATAGGCGGCGACGCGTCTAATTCGATTTAATGCCACTCGAGCTCCCGCAGCCTCCCTCCTCTCGCCCTCTCTCTCTCTCTCTCTCTCTCTCTCTCTGTTTATTTCTTACTCAATCATTGTCGGATCTTTCTAATCTTGTATCAATAGTATTAGTCCCCTGCTGGATGAGCCTTCGGTGTACACAAGCGCATGTAAAGACGTGTTATAAAGCCGAGCGTCGTCGAGTGTCCCGAAGTTTTGGAAATAATTGAAACCAGCAGCGGTTTGTTGTTGTGTCGTACCGATCATATCTCTCTCCTCCCTCTCTCTCCTCCCTCTCTCCTCCCTCTCTCTCCCTCTTTGTCCGAAGATGCCTGATATTTTTTTAAACAGCTTTTACAATGAAGGGGCGAAGGTCCGCGCGGGATAAAAGATCATCGCTCGAGATGGCTCTGTGTTGTAGACATCCGGTGCATCGTGCCGGAGACGACGTGTCAAGACGAGCTTGAAGATTATTTCGGAGACTCGGAATTCATGGCCAGGAGAAAGGGAGTCTTCCCGTGGATGATAGCATAAACACGAAAACAGCGGGCCTTTTGTGCGTGCGCGGAAGACTTTCGTCGGCGCGTAAGGTGACGACGACGACGACGACGACGACGACGACGCGGCGCGCAAACATCGTACGCCGCGTCAAAGATCGCGCGGCCACGAAATAGAAATACGGCCTCGACCACTTGAGAAGAGAACGGGAGCAGCGGAGGAAATCCGATCGAACGTCTCCACCTCTACCCCCGCCCCCTCACCTCCCTCTCTCTCTCTTTTATCGATTCATCAGCCTCGCCACCCCCCACACCCCTCCCCCCTTTTACGGAGAGCCAGTGGCGCGCCCGGACAGGCGAGTCTCGGCTTTAAATGCTCTTGGGAAGGAAGCTTTGAGGAAACGCGACGAAAAAAAGGGATCGATCGATAGGTAATCGAGTAATCGAGAAAGCGCGAAAGCCCGCGCGTTAGAAATTGTCACCTATGTGTCGAATAACCGTTCGGGTTTACACAATAGCCAACCTTAAAAACTACGTCCTCCTCGGCACAACTCGTGTCCTTTTTTCCTTCTCTCTCTCTCTCTCTCTCTCTCTCACTCTTTCCTCTTTTTCTTATTTCCTCTCTCTCTCTCTCTCTTTTTTTTTTTTTTAGCTCCAACAACGTATTCAAATGGTCGCGGGGAGAGAGGGAGAGATGTGAAAAGGCAGGAGGTACGAGAGCTCGCTCGCGTTTTTGTTGTGTCTAGGCTCTACTCTCCCTCTCTCCCTCTCTCTCTCTCTCTCTCTCCCTCTCTTGGAATTTCAAAACTCGATTCCACGGAGAAGAAATTAGCTCGGACATTGAAACGCGGAGAGAGAAATAGGGCAGCAGGGGCGGCCGGGAGGGAGGGCAAATTTTTGTTCGGCCGACTATGGACGAAGGGTCAACGTCGTTTTCGCACCGAGCTCGATCTTTCGCACCTTCCCCGTCTCTTCTCTTTTTTCTTTCATTCTTGTATATTCTCCTACAACGAAATATAAATTTTCATTGGTTTCTTTCATTCGAGCGCACGAAACTTTTTTTTAGTCCTACGCTAAACGCTAACCAACACTTTTTGCTCTCTCTTTCTCTCCCCCCCTCCACCCCTCCCAATCGCGGTCCCCCTCCAGCCACGGTTCACGCACCACGTATACGCAACTTCCTTCCATTCTACCGGGAGAGCAAATATTCCTTTTTTATTACTTCGTATAAAGAGTCTCGGTAAATGTATATATATATTTTCTTTTGTTTTTTTTTTTTTTACGAATCTACTTGGAATCGCCATTGACCCATCAAGTTTTCTTTATTTCATTCTCGCTCCCTGTAGGCGAGCCCAAATCCAAAATACGCATAAATATTAGGGGATTCGCAGGAGTGCTTGAAGAAGTCTAGGCCCCATTATTGTCAATCGGTTGATCGGGTCTTCGGTCCGATTGCGAAACTAGCCGCTAAATTCGCTTTTCAGTCGTTAAAATAGCGCGAAAATACCGTGAGTGGCGGATTGGGGGAGGTGGTGGGGGGGAGTGGAGTAAAGAAGAAGAAGAAGATCCAAGTAATTAGGAGGCTAGTCCGCGTGCTAGAGGAGGTCGCTTCTTATTCGCTTGAAAATCGATCATTAAAAAAGACTAGTAATAAAGCTAAGGTCGAGGCGAGACTTTGGCGGTTCTATTTCACGAGCGGGTAACAAGCCGCATAAGCATCAACTTCAAATTTCATTTTCGGCGAAGGCGCCTAACCGTTTCATATTGAATTTCCAATAAGCGTTCCTCGCGCGATATTGTCGTTGGAAATTTATATACTAGCATAGCAGTCTCTCTCTCTCTCTCTCTCTCTCTCTCTCTCTCGCTCTCTCTCACGCTCGCTCTCTCACGTCACTCGGTACGAAGCCGTCGTATCCTGCCTACGGGACGCCAGGGAAATTGAAAAAGCGAATTTCCACGACGCCGAGATAGGCACTTAGTCAGGGAAAATAGGTGTGCTTGCATTTTTTTCCAAGTCTATGATGAGCTTAATATCGCGTTATTCGGTTTCGAGCGCCAAGGAAAAAGAATCGCATTAAGCTCCCTCGACTTTCCACTTTATATTTAATTATTCTACCTGATTATCCTCGAATCGTCGCGTCCCTGCTTATTTTATTATCAAATTCTGAATACAGAATTTTGAAATTGTATTACCCTCGAGCTTCTCAACGCGCTCAGCGCTACTTTCCAACGTTCACAAGCGAATTAAAATTTTATGCAATACTCTAGGAAGCCAAAACTTATTACGGATTTATTAGAGAAATTTACCGACATTTTACCGGGAATACTTTTATTGTTTTCGCTTGATTGTAGCTCTGCTTGTAACGATGACGCAGCATTAATTAACAGACAGATGTAGAAAGTGAGATCGACCCACCTTCCCAAATATTATTACCCTAGATAAGCAATTGTAATTAACTATTACGCTTCCGTAGTATTAATCTACGACTGGGAATGAGGAGATGAAAGTAGCGAATAGTCGCCGAGGTCTGCTGCAATACAAACATCCGCCGCGCGAATGCAACGAGACTTGCAACTGCGTTCCGACGGATCGCGAGCAACGAATCTTCCGTCGCATCACCGCTACGAAGGAGAAAAGCACTCAAGCCCTCCGATCTAACGGCTAACAGGCCGATTACTATTTATCCTCACTCTCATACCTTCACGATTTTACATGTTAAGCAACTCGAGGCTTTAAATAGTATCGATAAATCTCCCTCGTCCCTCTTTTCTCATCTCAAATGACGTTTGCGCTTTTCTATTATCCGTTCCTTAACAACACATGCAAATTAAATCTGTTTGTTCACCTCTACATCCAGTGTAGAGTTTGTATTTATTCACAGCCACGTGATTACCTATATTTTTATAGAATCCATAACAAGTATTTTGTCAAAGCTTAATTCACTTAACTGGCTTAAAATTTAATTGCAATTTATTATTGGAATAAATTGGAAATGTTTTTCCTTCTTTTCTTTCAGGAGAAATTAATTTTTACCAGTGTTTTTTTTCTTCTTTTTGTATATTTATCCTTCCTTCGAGCAAGACAAGCAATTAAAGAGAGAAATCCGGTTTTTTTTCCTCGTCCGTGAGTACTCGCAGTAGTTTTTCCTCGAGAATTGACTGCTTTTGATAGACTGTAATCGCTACAAGTGGGATAAGACCTAATACCTCTTCAATGAAAAGGTGATTATTGTGCTTGATATTTAATGAACACCAACGAAGGACTTAAGATAACATAAGATTCCGTTGAGCTTAGGATCAACATTATCGTGTTTATATGAACATACTTGTCCAGAGAATCCGTAACGTCATGCTCCCAGCGGTGGACGTAATACCAACATCAACATCAGCAGCAGCATCAGCAGCAGCACCAGCACCAGCATCACGACCACCACCACCACCAATACCAACATCGGAGATGCCAAAACGCTCTTTCACTGTGCAGTATTCACTGTATTTTCCATTATTTGATTGAGAAATGCCGCGTGAGTGAGGTCGGTATTGAAATACCGTCGGACAAAAGTTCCTCCCGCCGTCGCTACTAACGCCTAGTACAAACATTATCACAGCCAGATGTGCCCTGGGTATTTTGGCTGTCCAGGATGCATCAGCGGCCAAAATTTTAATGCACGAAAATGTCTACAAGATACTTACCGAAATTCCTCATGCACTTCCCCAACTTAAGGAGTAATTTGACCTTTTATAGTTATTTTAAAACTTTTTCAAATATCCCATGGCGCGCACCTTTTCCACGTACTTTGTCTCCGTTCCCTCCATTCGCTCCTTCTTTATTTATAAATCATTACTTTCAAATATATAAATCGCCAGGCTGTCTACGTATGTCCAAGTATATCAACTCTACAATAACCGATGACATTTTTCGAGCACAAAGCCGATACATTTATATCCTGATTATACAACGCGATTGGAGAAAATTAACCAACAATTCTCATTACGTGAATGCATATTAAATGTTTATCAACAGACTTTTAATGCGTGGGCTCAGGCATTAAAAATAATACGGAGTAAAATTTATAAATAGTAAATAATCGAAATGCGATAATTGGTAATTCAACAGACCCATAGTCTTATTTGTATTCATAAATAATATTGTATTATTGTTACTTGTAAAGAGTCGAATATCATTTATTCCGTATGCGTAATCAGGATCTTCATATTATTTGATTAACTAAAAGAATTTAAATAGAAATAACTGTGTAACAACTAAGAAATAATAAAGTCTTGCGAGTGAATCATTATTTGCTTCATCATCAACAGGCAGCATTGTTTTTATTACATTTATTTTTATCTCGTCATGATACTTAAAAAACCAATACTTGAAATATTTTTACTGTATATATACCGCTTATCATAAGGTCGCCTTCATATTAAAAAAAAATATTCTATTTCTATGATTGACTTTATATGGCCAGGAAAATATTTTCACCTTTAATATATTTTAATAGTATCGAACGGAAATCGGTTGCTATTAAGTAAGAAGGGATAAATAAATATAAGAATGAAAGATTGACAGAGAGAGAGAGAGAGAGAGAGAGAGAGAGAGAGAGAGAGTTTGGGAGCGAGCGTGTAATTGTGAAAGCTGAAGAGGGAAGTAAAACAAAAAAATAGAGCCATTCGAGAATGAACAATATGCTGCTTAAATATTCATAAAATTTAACTCAATATTAGATTGTATAAGTTTTGTGACTAATATTTTTTAAACAAAATTTAAAAAAGTAATCTTAATAAATTTCGTTTTTTGTAATCACATAATTATATACAAAAAAAAAATCTACATTATATAAATAACGTAATTAAATTCTTTAATTTTGAACAAGTGTTTCAATATAAATATAACAAGGTTTCACATATGCAACTGCTTGCACGTATAAATGAGTATATTATAGCTACCTGGACATATTTACCATATAATGTATAGACTACTAACATTCTTTAATTTAATTAAATTAAAAAAAAAAAATAATGTTTTTTATAAGAAGTAAACTATTTTATAATACATTATCAAGTATCGTGAGTGATAAAGCATAAATGCATATAATTTATTAATAAGTAAACTACATAAATTATAAAGTAAGTTCTATTTTCAGAAAATAACAATTTTCATCCATATAAATTAATATAATTAATATAATTTTTGTAAAGTTATATTAATACAAAATTTTTTAAAATTCCTTTGATCCCGAACGTATCATAGCTATTTCGAGGAATATTTTTCAAGGTAACGTATGAATACCTCGAAATTGTTAATTTAAATTTTTTAATTAAAGCAAAAAATCAGATGAAGTCTGGGTTAATGCATTTTATTTTGGAATCCTTACGGTATACAAATTTTTATAATATTTCTTCAAATGACACGAGTCTTTATGCAAGCGGATGTACAAACAAAATATTTGCAAAAAAATTTTTATGAAATTGAAAAGTTTATGAAAAAGCTCTATTGATCAAAAATTAAATTTCTACCTACAAATGCACAACGGACTTTGCAACAAAAAATCTTCCTTTATTTGAATTGTTCAGTTTTTGGAAATAATTTATTAGATTCCAAGTATAAAACGTAATAAGTATTTTAAACATTTATTTAAAAAATTATTGGATTTCACATTATTATTACATTTTAAATAACTTTATTTAGAAAATTATTGAAAACAATTAAAATTAGTATTATTACTTTACTATATCTGTTTCATAGTTTAATCAATGCATATATTATTTTTATACAGAGAATTAAATAAATATACCTATTTCTAGAAATTATTTGTTTTTACAAGAGCTTTTTTAAGAGGCTTATTAAATTGTAAATAAAAATAAAAATTTATAATTATTTCCATGTCCATTAGAATTCGTGTTATGGGATTATGTTACACTTAATGTACATACAGATATGCATAACAAATTCATTCTAACTGATTAAGGTGTTTATATTATAAGGCGTCTGCACAAAATTTATTATAACATTCCAACTTTATATTAAATTTTAAATTATTACGTTTCTTTAAAAGTTCTATATTATTACAAATATGGTATTTCATTAATTTAGATTTTTGACTTTCCAAACGAGCATTATTATTATTATTTACATAATTCATAAATAGCGAGTTCATGACGCTTTTAAAATTTATCAAGCATAATTGTGGTTAAAATTAAGTACTAAATCACTTCGACCAATAAATGTGGCAAATTTAAAAATCATTCCAGTCATTTTATATGTTTTAGTTTTATGTTTTAAATAATATTTACATATTATTTTGAATATACTTTATAACCATCCTCGTGATTCGAATAAGCTGGTATAAATAATATAATGTTTATATTTAAAACTACTTTTAATAATACTGCGGTATTCTGCTACAAGGTTTTTGTGATCATTGTAATAAATATATGAATGATATAAAATTTATTTGATGTAAAGAGGATGAGTGTCTGTGATTTCTGATAATATATATTCATTGTACATATTTTTGAATGTGAGAAAATCCCTACAACTAAGCCCTAAGTTAGGGACATCAAAGCAAATATTTTTTACTTATTAACAAAAAAATAGAATAATTAATAAGCACATTACAGGTTATAATTTAC
Source organism: Ceratosolen fusciceps (assembly GCA_018883505.1). Taxonomy (NCBI): domain Eukaryota; kingdom Metazoa; phylum Arthropoda; class Insecta; order Hymenoptera; family Agaonidae; genus Ceratosolen; species Ceratosolen fusciceps. Next base: position 2,222,774 of record RCIC01000005.1, read on the forward strand.
TGAATGAATACATAACCGTTTAATAGCGTTTGATTGTTAAGCTCGTTATTATACAGAGATTACATATCGTTTATATATAGTATTATTTAATTGTTCAAGTAAATTAGAAGTTCTATATTCTAAATAATAAAGCTTCTACATTTATAAAGCTTAAAATATATTTAAGTAATAACTTTCTTATATGAATTATGAAATGATTTTTTTTAGCCGTGTTATAAAGGTTTTTCTAAAATAAATAATATTGCATATCATGTAAAAGTACGTAATAAAATTTACCTGCATTAAAAACAAAATTTATTTTATAAACATAATAACTCTTATATAATTTAATTCGTTGATTACATTTACTCCAAATGAAATATTGAAATAAATAAATAATGATGTAGTGATTAAACTGTACAGTACAGACATGAAAATTACTTTACTTCTTTGCAGTGCATAGTTTTTTTTATAAATCCCCACACCCCTTCAAGTAATCACAGGTTTAAGAAGATTTTTTGAGCCCTAGGGATATGGATACTATTCACACACGCTTATGAAAATTCTATTTAAGAGCATCAGATCATTATTTGTTCACAGATAATAATAATAATAATAGTAATCATAATAATAATAATAACAACAACAACAATAATAACAATAACAAGACAAGATCTTTTTCATCATTTTTCCCTCGTGACCTTTAGTGTATCTTTTAAAATATTTCAATTCTTTATTTTTTAAAGAAATAACGGAATGAATATAAATATATTGGAGTATTTCCTACCACGTCTAAATTGAATATTAATTTATAAATTGAAAAACATAATATTATATTCAGTATAGACAGATATCAGAATTAAATATATATATATATATATAAATGAATTGCGGAAGTAGAAGAGTAATTTTAATTTGTAAGAATATCTTGCTCATTTGAAAACCGTAGTGTATGTGTGTGTGTGTGCGCGCGCACGCGTGATAAGCGCAATTATGTACAGTAAATGGAAGAACTTTAAAAAGACAATATAAAGCTGGAGTGTAAAGGTGATAAATAATTTAAAAGATTTTATAACGGTAAGAAGGAGGATATTTTGTGAAAACATAAAATAACGAAAGTAATTTTTACTATCTAAACGCTTCGGATCTTTTTTTTAATGTATTGAATATACTGAATGCAGCATTTAATGTAATTACGAGAGATGATAACTAGAATTTAATCCTCGGCAAAAGGCTGTGGTTACGGATAAATATTATATAAATATTATGAATAAGGGCCGCGATGGAGATGCACTTGTTAAAGAGTCTGAAATGAAATAGCTCGCGGTCGGTAATGGATAGTAAAGGATAAGTAAAAGCGAGGCGAGGGAGAAGCGGGTTTGAAAGAAATAGTAGGAAAAAAATGGAGAAAAATCTTACTTTCGTGCGGAGGAAGAGGCGTTCGAGTAATAGAAGTGACGTGGATAGACCGACTTGGCTTGGAGTTGTCGAGTGCGCTACTGGCGGGAGTCGAACGAGCCCGGCTATCATAAGTAGCCATAAGGAGTAAAAGAGCAAGTGATGAACGTGAGGGTACGAAGGAAGGAGCGAGCGGTGAGCCGAAGGTGGCCGGAGGTTCGAGCGCCCCAGCTATGGCCACGGCTAATTATTACGATCTCTAGAAACTCCTGCCCCCGGTGCTCGGACGGACGGTCCACCAGCAGCGGCTACGGGGACAGGGGACGCGGGACACGCGTACTCGTGATACGCCGACGCGCGCTCGGCCTGTTCCCTCCACCCCTCCCGCCCTCCCAGCCGGGCAGTTCATTAGCATAAAGAAGTGCGAAAGTATGTGTGAGGAAAGGAGCAGGGGCGTGACTCGGAGTCAGTCAAGATGGCCGAGTAGTCGCCGAGCCACCGACGGCTGGCATCCCTCCCCCTGCTGCCACGCCATCAATTAATCGGCGTAAAAATAAAAAGCAAAAACAAAAAAAAAAAAAAAGAAGAAGAAAACAAAGAAGAGGCGAGCGTAGGCTTGGGCGTCGGTTGTAGGGTAGGGCGGAAGGCGAGGCTGAAGGGGGCGGGCCGCATAGGTGGTAACGCGAGAGGAGCAATTTTGCGCGCGTCCAGAGGTGCGGGCGGCTTTCCCGGTCTCCTCGGGCATCTGCCCCGGGAGTCGGCGGGCTCGAGAGCAGCCAGGGGGTGGGGCACCGGTCTCATTCGCAATAAAAGTGCGCGCGGCTATTGTCCCGGTGGGCGAAAGAAAGCGCCTAAGGACTAATCTCATTGGTTCTCGAGTCGGAGCCGCTGGGGTGCAGGGGCAGGGTGGGTAGCCTCGAGCCCCGGTCGGGAGGGGGCCGCTGCTCGGAGCTTCTCTGTCTGGGCAAAAATCAGCATGGCTGAAGGGGCGGGGGCGAGCTGGCCGCGCGAAAACGCAATTATCAAATTTAAATACGAAATCGCGCACACGATTGTCGGGGGGGTTGCGCGGCGCATGCGCCCGCAGCCCCATGACTACTTTCTATCTACCCACCTTCGTTCCTTCGTTCATTCGTTCATTCGTTCATTCGTTCATTCATTCATTCATCAATTCCTTCCTTCCATCCTTCCTTCCTTCCTACCTTCCTGCCTGCCTTCCTTCCTTCCTACCTTCCATTCGCGCCGCCCTTCGGCTTCACCCGCGCCTTTCCAGTAAATAACGGAACTAACGAGCCGACGGATTACAGGATATTCGCCGGCGCCTTTAGCACGCGACTTTCCCTCCGAAGCCGCAAATTTGCATGAGACCGAGAAGAAAACTACTCCCCCGACTCCCAACGATTTATTATTTAAATTCCGATAATAAGGTGAACGCTTATTCCACTTATATACCTGGGGACTCTCCCTCGCAGCCTCATCGGAGAATTTCCCGAGCCGCGCCCGCCGCCACCTCGACAACTTCATTTGGAATTTCTTGTTTTCTCTACAGAGGATAAACCAGAATAACTGCTTTCATTCTCCGCTGCCGCTGCTCTCTCTCTCTCTCTCTCTCTCTCTCTCTCTCTAACTACGAATCTTTTAATTTTTCAATTGTCATCGCAATCTACAATCTCCAGCATCCCGACAGCTTCCTCGCGTATCCTCTGCGTTCGATGATAGATTTTCCAAAATTTATGCCGAATAAATATATATTTAGTCGGTACTCAGCCACCGCACGCCCGATTGAAACTTTTTTTTACAATGGTCAATATGTCGTCGATCTGTATTGCGCTCGTTTTCTACGCGTGCTTGCAAAACCTATGATTTTCAAGTCCATCAAACTGGTTTATAGACTTCGCTTCAATATAAAGTCATTAAAAGCTCAAAATTATTGACAATGCAATAAGGATTTTAACAATTTATTTTTCTCTGCGACGGTTATCATATTTATAAGCAAATAAATAATAATATAATTTATTATTACGTTATGCATACATAATGTATATTTGGCACATAGATGTAAAAAAAATTAAAAGAAAAACACGAGTTTCCTTACTACTGAGTAAATTAATTAAAAACTTACAAATATCGGAGCATCACGGTATCGGTACATCCCAGGCAGCATTTATCTCTGTTATAACGTGTCTCGGATTGCTCATAATCTTGGAGGAGCTTCCAATCGACGATCGACTCAGACTGGCTAATTGTTTCCTAAAAGCTCGACTCGATCGGACTTAATAATCCCTTAATCCCCGAGAGTCGCGCGACCGGAATTCCGGGAAATCTTTAAGCTCGACCACATTTCACTTAACCATCGCTTTATATTTTAAATAAATAATATTATTACGACTAAGCCGTAATTGCATATAAAAATTGTTCCGTTTCATGGATTGATTTTTAAAAATCGTATAGCAATCAGGAACAATTAAATACGATTAATAATTAGATTTACATCTATTTTCAAGTAGATAATTATTACATAGAAATATTTGAGAGTGATAAAATACAAGATAATTTATTGTAAATCATCAGTCACTCTTATACCTTGTGAATATTATATTTTATTACTTTTCCAGGAACCGTTTGCAGTGGACGCGTCGGAGATGCAGTCCGGCGACCTTGACTTCTCGAGGCAGGCGCTGCTCCAGGTCGGCTACGGGCCTCCTCGGGACTCGCGGACGAGTTGCATTGCCCGTAGCCTCCGCACTCTTTACCCGATAACCGACGCAGTGGGCCGATCGACCGAGACTGGCTCATTTTTTTTTCTTTTTTGTTTTTTTTTGTTCTTATAAAAAGTGACTCGACTCGATCGGACTTAATAATCCCTTAATCCCCGAGAGTCGCGCGACCGGAATTCCGGGAAATCTTTAAGCTCGGGCACAGCTCAGCGCTTGGCAACGACCGCTTCCTATTTTAAATAAATAACGTTCTTATGAATTTTTAAGCGACCGGAGCCGTAATAAAGTATAATGTTTTGCCTATAACGAGGACGATCTTGTGTACGTGTATCTTGTGTTTCATTACGATTTCTGACAGTGATTTTTATTTACGCGTAATTAATATTCTGATTAATATTGTGGCAAAAAAAAATCAGCTGTTTATGCCTTAAACATTAAAAAAAAAAAAGAAGAAAGAAAAAAAATTTATTGAAAATGTCAGAGAAAGAAAATTACTTGCAAGAATAATAAAATATGAAAAATTGTGATAAACTTCCGCAATGAGAAGTAGTACGAGCTTCAATATGTACCAGCGAAAGATATTATGCATAATTGAAATATCGAAAAAATAGGGAAAACTTGAATGTTTAAGCTCTACCGAGTGGAAATTGCAGGATTCCTATCATTCGAGCCGAAATCGTATTTTTTAATATTTTCATATACATGTAGGAGAGATCTGGATGTGTCAATATTTGCTGGAATGGAGGGTTCGAGCCAAGTTGACTCCAACATTACTAAGCAATTGTAAAAATTTCGTACTTGTATAAAAAGAGCATTAACGTAAATTAAAGTATTTACGTTCATTTCATCCATTAACTTTTAAAAAGTCGTTATAATAATATTAGGATATTATTTCATGATTTTACTTATGTATTAAGTTATCTTTTTCTTTCTTTCTTTCTTTCTTTCTTTTTTTTCATATTATACATTATAATCGTTGAGAAACTTTTCCGTAATTGTTTCATACAATATTCTTCCTTAATATAGAAGAAACGCGGAGACATTAGAATTTCGTAATCTATTTATTTATATATTCGTAATTGGCTTGCAATTTATTATTATTATTATTATTATTATCTACTTAAATCGAAACCATCCCAAGCGAAAATCTCGTTACTGTGAATGTCATACTGATTAAAAAGTTAATATTTTCACAGAAACTTATAGAAGCCAACGCCAATAGAGTACCGAATGCTTACCGAATTGCAATTACTGCCTTTAATTGCATTATTGTTTAATAAACGGGAGATAATAAGCTGATTTGTTATTTTGTGCAATTTTCTTTTTCACGTTAAAAACCTTTGGATTAGCGCTCTTTAAATATGAGGATGTTGATTACGCGTGAAAGTGTTCTAGAATTAATATGAGATGGGAAAATGTGAGTTTTTAGGCGTATCAAGCGTAGATTAAAAATATATATTTTCGAGGTGCTCGAATAATGGTTTAACTAGTCTCACATAATGGATCAGTTAGATTGAATCGTCGGATAGAGACGAATTTAATGATTAGGAATTCGTTCGGAGCAATGAATATGTCGATATTAAACATGTGCTGGGACGCGTGATTTTTAACGCAAATGTTATTAACAGTTTGACGACGGAAAAATGGTCTTTATATATTTTTTAGAATTTTAGCTTATGGGGGGAGGGCGGGGTTAGGACAAGGGAAAGAGGAAGAGGAAGAGGAAGAGTTATTTGGGAGGAAAAGGAGGTTGTATTAGTTAAGTGGTCGCGTTGTTCTCCGGATAATTTTGAAGATGTAGAAAAGGAGAAGAGGCCGCCGCGAGAGGGAGGGGTTGGGTGGGGCGGAGCGAGGTGCAGAGAGAGAGAGAGAGAGAGAGAGAGAGAGAGAGAGAGAGGAGAGGAGCTCGTCCGAAGGGTCCGTGATTCTCTTTTCGTTCTCCACTTTTCTCGCCCCTTGCGGCAATTCATTTTCCTTTGTTGGTGACAGACGGATGTGCTAACGCGCAGAGGCACAGACCAGCCGAGTCGCTATAAGGCAGCCGCTCTATAATCTATTTCTAGGGGTGGCGCGAGCCGAAGCGCTTCGTTCTCCCTCCCTCCCTCCCTCTCTCCGTCTCTCGGCGCGAACCATATCCGGCTCGACAGAGCAAGAAGCTCCCTGGAACCATTAGTAGAAAAATGTTTTTCAAAGGGGCGGCGGCTCGCTCGAGCGAGGCTACGCCGAGAGGAGCGCACCAACACAGACATGCCGGAGTCAAAGCGCGCACGTGTGAAGGCTGAGGGAGGTGGCTTTACCCGCTGCTACGTCGAAAGGGACGCGTACCGAGGCTAGAGTGCGAGAGCTCAAAAGTGATATAAATGACTTAGGCATTCCTATTGGGAGACTTAATGACAAAATGGCGACGTGACGCCCGGGGCTCCCGTGTCCCCTGTTCGCGGGGGATCGCGTGGAGAACGCTCGCCCATCCACCTACGTATCTCGCGATACGGATTAATGAATCGGCTCCGCTACTTCTCCGTTCCCAGACCCGTCCTCTTTGCCTCTTTGCCTCTTTGCCCATTACCGTTTCCTTGCCCTCCGTCCCACAACAGCCCTGCGCGTAACGGCTCCTAAATATATAAATTACCGCATCAACAATTTATAAGCCTCTTCGTATTTTCGATGCATTTCCCATACAATGACCAAAGAATTTCCTATAAGTAAAGTAATCTGTTGTCTGAATATTTTATATTGGCCCTTTTCACCCCTTGATTTGTACATTTAGTTACATTTAACCCCTATTGATAATTTGCAATTTTTTTACAAATTCATCTTCTTAACGTTCTTTTACAATTGCCAATGTCGTTCCAATGCCGTACTGAGCTCTGTATAATTAATTGGTAATTTATAAAACCCGAACTGTTACCTATTCGTATATGGAGCTTAATTTAATTGTAAAATACGCATTGCGTCGATTTATGTATGATGCATTTGCCCTTACAGCGACTAAACGCACGCACTTGAAATCCTTAGTGGTTGCATATAACGAGTTCATAAAAATTTGTACGCGTTGTTGATGAGGGTTGAGAGATTAGAACGTGAAAGAGAAAGCGTTTAACGAGCAATAAGTCAGCTGTGTCGAGGAGTTGTTAAAAAATTTAAAACAAATAATAAGGTCTATACTTGAAGTAGGAATTAAATAAAAAGTACAGAAGATTAAAAGGTTAAATAATAATAATAATAATAATAATAATAATGATAATAATGAAAACAAAAAAAAAAAATAAGAAAAAAAAGAGAGAAAAAAAGAAAGAGAGAGAGAGAGAGAGAGAGAGAGAGGGAGAGAGTGAGAAAGCTCAAGCGCTCTTGTAAGTAATAAGTGAAATTTATTGTGAAGTATTGAAAGGTTAGCAAGCCGACGGGCGTCAAACGCGAGCATATTATTCATTGAGCGTAGCAGCTTCTAATGAATTCCACTTCTCTCACTCTTTAGAGATAAACTTCTGAATGCCGCTATGTCAGATCGGCAAGAATGAAAGGCCTCTTTGCAAGGTGAGCTCGGAGTCTCGTTTATTACGGCACAATAAAGACCTTCGGTACTCGTAATCATTAAGCGCCAAGGGCTCGCGGGTGTGCTCAGCCTCTGCAGTCAGAATAATAATAATAATAACTATAATAACTACAATAAATAAATAAGTGAATTAAAAAAAAATAAATAAATAAAAAAATAAATAAATAAATAAATAGTATTATAGGTTCGCTGGTAGGGTAAGAGGAAGGTAAATCGTTGCCGGCCAGATGGGGGTAGGAAATCATTGTGCGTGGGCGTGAGGGTGTCGGGGCGAGTCTTTCATTGAGTAAGATGGCGTCCGGAGGCGCCCGCGATTCGGCGCCCGAGTCCTACTCAAAAGAAGTGGCTGAATATGCGCGCACGTGCCGGCGTTATGGCGCCGAGGGAAAAAGGGATGACGAGCGAGGACCGAGTCGCAGTCCCGGACAAAGGGACACGCTCCTTCTCGAGGAACTCCGACCTCCGTCCTCCTTAATTCCCGCTAAATCGCCCGCCCGCGTTTTCGCCCTTCATTTTTATTCTCAACCTTGCGAATTTACGAGGCCGGACTGCCTCGCCCGTTTACGCTCCTGTATTTACAGCACTGGTGCAGCCAGCACCAACTGACCAGTAGCTCCACACCCAATTCAATTGTACCGGGAGGACACTCGGACATCTCAGCCGAATATCGATCTTTATTGTCAGGGAAATTTTACCGGAACTTTTTCCTCTTACCGAGTAATTACACGTGCGCCTTGTAAGGATTATCACCTTTTGAATATTCTGCGAAAATATTAAACACCACAGGATGCATCTCACAGGATTGGGACTTTTGTTTTATTTACTTAATTTATTAATTATTGATTAAGTTCCCTTCAACCTATACCGAAGAATCTTACTTTCCAACGTTAATATCTGCTTTCCGATGTAATTATTAACGCGCGAAAGATCTATACGAAGAAAATATTATCTTTGCAAGCACTGAAAGTAAATAAAAAAATGCATTCGCAGGCATTTTTTATTAGCTTCGCGAGAGACTTTGCGCAGTCTGTATTTATTTGAGTGGCTGGCCTCGTTACATCAAACGGCATTCCGACTTAACGAATTATGGAAATTCTTCGGATATTATAATAATTCGCTGTAATAGAAAAATAGAAAAAGATGAGAAGAAAAATCGAGTCTTTGAAGGACATTCGCATTTCTTATTGATTCAAATTATTGGTGGAAAGAGGCGATGGGAAGGGAAACGGGGTGCTGGAGTGAAAGCGAGGTAAAAATTTGACAAACGGAAAGAAAATGAAGAAAGAGAAGAAAAAGAAAAAGAAGAAGAAGAAGAAGAAGAAGACTATATGAGCCGGAACGAATAGGATATCGAATATGGAAGCATTCGAATACGTATTGTAAGGGGTGGTTCTTTGTCGCGGTGTAATGCAAGTATGGCGCAGTACGGCTTTGTGCGTCTCTCTCTCTCTCTCTCTCTCTCACTCACTGCGCGTATAATAATTTGAAAACAAATTGTAGGCTTACGTGTCCGAAGGTGATTTTGACGGACAGACAAAGTGGAACGGCTCGCGTTAGAAATAAAACCGCAGATAACCGTTAGAGTTTTATTCTCCTCGATCGTCGACTCTCCCTCGTCTGTGGATCGCGCATTGGTCCGCCGGATTTTTCAACGTCGGAAAGTAACAATAATCATAATGATAATGATAATGATGATGATAATAATAATAATAATAATAATAATATCGGGGGTAAGCATATGCGCATAAATCCATTATTAAAATTCGAGCTGGGCCTTTGTGTCGAGTCGCGATCGCAGGACCGACATTTTTCCCTCCCCCCTCCACCCTCTCTCTCTGTCTCTCTTTTTATCTATACGTATCCCGCCATCATCCCTGCGTGCAACCCTCTTTAATGCATGTCCGGACGCGTACATATGGAGGCTCGATCTGCTTTCGCGCTGCTTAGAAAGCTAGAGGCGAAGTGTTAAACGCCTCCCACCTCCCCTCCCCCCCGTGAGCCCTTACTCTCTTATTTGCATCGGCAGCATCCATATGCTATTAGTATTTTACACGTGCATCAGCCGAACCGAGACCGGAAAGCTTTTTGCGTCTCGATGCGGCCTTTTATATAAAAAAAAAAAAAAAAAAAAAAAAAAAGACCAGGACGTCGAGGACTAGTGACGTCGCCCAAGTCAGTAAAGGAGCCCCGCTCTCTCTCTCCTTCTCTCTCGCTACTCTCGATTCTCTGAATACATCGAATCAAATATGAATGCGAGTGATTAAAAAGACTCCAGGAAACGTATTCGCCGAATGTTATTCAGGGATTTTATCCATTCTCTCGACTCTTCATCTCCAAAGGTTTCACGCAGCACCACTTTCTTTTACTTTTTCGATTACTTCTCATCCCTTCACTCCTTTCATTTTATTCAACTATGTCACCGATCGCCCTGCTCCCCGCCCCCCCCGTCTACTCACTAGCCGGGAGGCTGCCGTCTCCGTATCACATATTATTCGAAATTAATCACATCAAGAGCACGCTTCCACTCCATGCGAAATTTGCAAAATACATCCCGTGCACGTAGTCGCGGCATTCGTTACAAACGCCTTCGGGAGACGCCGAAACGCCCAAGGTAATGCATCCGAACTTAATGACGGATTCCAGAACGAGTATTTAACGAAGACAGTAATTATGTAAGCATACAGAGAGCCGCTTAAAAGCGTGAAAGAGTAAAAAGAAAAAGAAAAAAAAAAAGAAGAAAAAAAATGAAAAAAAAGGGCACGATTAAGGATGGTTACTGTTGCGGGAGGGGGGAGGGGGAGAGAGACTTTTATAAATAGAGAGGCTGATTCGTTGATATTACATCGTTAGGGCATCGTTTGGCGCCTACGTCGAGTGAAGGAATCCTCGTAAAAGATTCCGCAGTAAGAGTCGCAGACGTTTAACGCAGTGAAAGGAAGGAGGACGGGCTCCCTTAACGAATATCCACGGCTCGCAGCGTCCGGGGAAAGTAAGGGATGAGCGTCCGAACGGTCGGGCCGAAGAGGAGGAGGAGGAGGACGAGGAGTACGAGGTTGACGACGACAAAAGCCGCGGAGCCTGCGACTGACAAGCATTGAGTGCCTCGCCGATCGACCCGAGCGTCCACGAGGAGCCGCGCGTCCATTCACCGGCCTCTCCGTCTCATTTTTCCGACAATGGCCCCAGCCACGGGGACAAGACGACTTTTCCGCGGACTCGTGGCTGCTCCGTCGGACGGCTTCCTGGCAAGGGAGTGAGGGGTGAGGGACGAGGGGTGAGGGGACGGGTCTGACTCCTCGTCTGGCGCTGTCAGGAGCCCGGAGCTCTTCCGCAAATTGCCGATAGCGATTTGAGCAATTCCGCAAATGGACCTTTTATACCGCGACCGCAGACTATTTTTAAATTCCACGTCATACCCTACCTCTTCCAAACTACCCCCCCCCCCGACATCCCGCCGCCCCGCCCCGGCCTCGGCAATCCCTATTAAATCCCTAGGAAGGATATTTTTATTTACCCACCCACCTGACTCTCTACTTATCGCTGCTGCTCGGCTTCCCCTATTCCTTCGTTATATCTCTATCTCTGGCACTAGAGAGACACTTTGGACAAGACGTCCAGATGTATTTTCTTAATTCAGCGTCACCGAGGGAGCCTCGCTCGCTTTCATCGGAATTGAACATTATCCGAGAGCGAGGGCAGGTCGGCAAGCACGGACCTAGTGGAGCTTTCGAGGGACGAAACAGCTCCCCCCCCCTCGCTACAGTAATTCCATAAAAACGAGACTCTGCAGGAGGAGACGCGAGACTCAGTCCGCGAGTTTTATTAATCCCATTGTCTGGGATTGACCCATTTGACCCTCTTAATGAATGCCGCGGAAGGGGTAGAGCGAGAGAGGCGAAAGTGGCGGGAGCGACGATCGATTTTAATCGGATGATCGATCAAGTAGAACAGTTTAATCGGACGCATCCCCCTGGAATCGTCGTCGTCGTCGTCGTCGTCGTCGTCGTCATCGTAGTCGTCGTCGTCATCGTCGTCGTCGTCGTCCCCGTCGACGTTATTGAAGTAGCCGGAACAAATGCCGCGGTACGGCGTGAAACAGACGCAATTAAGAAGTTTAAAGTTCTCGAAAGTCGAATTATTTTGCCGGCAACTCGATTCTCTCTCCCTCTGAACGAGTCTGAGGCCAAGGGCTGGGAGGAGGGAAAGAGCCTTCGGTGGGTTTCTCCCCCGGGGCCGGCGAGCCAACAAAAAAGTAAGAAACAAGAGAGCGGGAGGGCGAGAGGGAGCGTAATGGCTTAACCGTTCAGAGCCAACGGAGCATACACGGCCATTTTCTACGAGAAGTTAGCTCGTTAAGCGTTAAACGTAATTACGTGACTGGTGGGGACCGGCGGGCCACGTGCTCGGCCGACGTTCCACCCCATCACCGTCCCCGACTCCGTGGTCTACCTTCGAGCGGTAGGAGGGCCGAAGGGCAGCTCGCGGCTTTTGTAAAAGCCAGTCACTTTCATTGGATGCTCCAAAATGAAAAAAAAAAAAAACATAAGAGGCATAATGAGAGAGAGAGAGAGAGAGAGAGAGAGGGAGAGAGAGAGAGACGAAGGGCGAAATTAGAGGCGACGAAATATGGCGCTGAAAGGGTCCTTTGTCCTTGGCGCGCAATTTGGCTTCTCCGGGGTGGCGCGCCATCGCCATTAAAGCGAATAACGCGATGGCGCGATAAATGACTCGTGAGAATCGCTCGGAATTGGCTTTTCCGAAGCCGGCTGCTGATCCCTTATCGTCGGCCTCCTCCATTCTACGTCCCGCTTACCCGTAAAAAAAAAAAAAAAAAATGCGCCCCAGGCCGTTTTCGACGCTCACGTGACAACGTGGCAACAACGGCTCGTCCATACCCGGCTGGACGTCACCTACCTCCCGTTCTCCCGTTCCTGATTGACGTATCTGGCCTCATTGTCCGAGACCCGGGGATCCCTCGCCTCGAGCCAGCTCGTTATTACGCGCCGACATTTATTTATTTATTTATTTATTTATCAAAGCCCGTGCTCCTCCCGAATGACCAGCCAACTCTGCCTCGCCACCGTTATTCGCGTTATTCCCATGGCATTTAACGGGCCTACCTCGGCTCCGCTCCCCCCCAATCGAGCGGATTCTGTCGATAAAATTGGCCACTGGTCAAGCAGATGGAGTCGCACGCTTCCGCGGGATAACCGAATCCCGGATATCGGTGGATGGACCTGGGCGCGGGTGGTACTCGGCCTTAGCCCGGGTGGTGGTCGACGTCCTAGACAAAACGGTTAATGAAATTTAAGGCAATAAAATTAAATTGATAAAGGATTTGGACGGGGCGGGAGGGAAGGGAGGGCGACAAGGAGCGAGAGGCTCATAAGCTTCGTAAGCTTTAACTCGGCTGGCGGGAGGAACGGGGCTTCCCTCCCGGCGATCAGGAGGATCATGAGGATCGCTGAAAATCCGGGGAGGAAATGAGGCGCGAGGGAGAGAGCGCGGGGAGGGAGTGGCCCTCGGATCGGTGCCAATATCGATAATAAATCCTATATTACGCCTTACGGGATTATCTAGCGGCACGCTCGGCCCTCCAACGCCCATCTTCGGCCGCCATTTTTTTACGGTTGGGGGTGAGGAGGAGGAGGAGGAGGAGGAGGAGGTGGCGGTGCTCGCTCGACAGACTCTTGCGGCACTATTATCGAATTTATTATCAATTCTCGGGGAACGGCAATTTCCCGGGGCATTATCGGGGCGCAGTTGCTTTTCTTCGGAGCCCGGGGTGGAGGGAAAAAGGGAAAGGTTCCGCCGGAAGTCTCGCCCGAATGGCTGCTCAGCCATTTCCGTCGGCATGGCCTCCCTCCGTCGCCTCTCGCCACACTAAGAAATCGAATGATCGAATGGGAGCCAGCCGCGGGTGAAAAAAGATGACGCGTGGGGTGAGCGAATGGCAGTGGCGGGTAGGGGGGGGGGACACTTTGCCACTCGTCCTCCTTCACGGCTCGAGGGGCTTTAAAAGATGATACACTAGATAGGATAAGGAAATGCTCGCTCCTGCCCTTGTGAAACTCGCTTATCTCCATCGCCTCGTCCTCTGCCATCACCTCCCCCTCCCCCCTTTCAACCGTCCCCGACTATTGCTCGACGACTCCTCCTCACCTCAACGTTTATGTGCGGCTCCAGGACGACCCTCGTATTACATCTTATGCATTGACGAGGGCCGAGCTCTGCTTTCCCGGAGGATCACCAGTCGAGAAAGATTTTTCGTTTCCTCTCCCTCTCTCTCTCTCTTTCTCTCCCCCCCCCTGTCTCATTCGTTCCGCTCTCATAATTCCGGTTCCGCTTCTCCCGATAAATTTACAATTTCTTTCCCTTTTACTTAACGAGGGCGATTCAACTCGGTCGAGTTCTACGAGAACAAATCTATTTACATAATGAATTCCTTATTAATATCTGCAGCCGAGAATTGGCAATAACAAGTAAATGATAAAAATGCAACATATTTAACGAACGACAGCCGCTCGAAGAATTTTCCTATGTCAAAGAGGCCCGAAATTCTCTCTTTACATCTCCAAGCCGAACACCTTAACCGACAATATGAAAAAGGTGATTCTTAAATAGCGATCGAAGCATCAAGGGACAACAGTCTCGTCATAAATTCATTCTACATTATAATGGGAACAGAATATAAACGAATCGCAGTACATTCCAGGCCTTAGTAAATCCAAATTATTTACTTACTTAATAACTGACGCGTCTCTCTCTCTCTCTCTCTCTCTATATATATATATATATATATATATATGTTCTGGTTGATCGAGGTATGTTGCATGATTGGCACGCGAGCCGAGGACTAAGTCGCGTCCCACAGGGATTACGGATTACAAATCCTTATAAAAAATTACATACGATTTGGATTATCAGAAGCTTTTCTGTGTTTATCGAGTATTAATTCCAATGGAACATCAAGGAAGGACATTCCTTCCCGTAAGACGTTCCTTAAGACGTTCCTTAAATTATTCTGCGCATCATTTTATTTTTCTTATAATCACGTAATAATTCACATAATTACAAAATAATATTTACGGAATTTAATACTATTAAAAGAGAATTTAGTTTCTCATCGTGACTCTTGCTTTATTAGAAAATTATACGTACAATTAAACTTACGGACAAGCGAGTCTCAGATTTATCTTTTCTTGATTATGTCATCAGTATCGCTTTACAAAATTTACACTTTAATTAAATTCCTCTTAATAAATATAAACACTGAGAGCATCGTTCGATAAAAATGTTGGAATAATAATTCAGGCTTATGCAATTCTCCTTTATTAACGGAACTAACGGAATTTACGAAATTCTCTCGCGCGCCGCTCCATTTATTATTATTATTATTATTATTTATTCATTTAAGCGCAATAAATAATAGTAGTGCGAGTAATACATTGATAATTCATTGTTCAGATTAAGAAGTTCCATTCGCCGAGCAACGTTTTTCCTACTATAAAAATTATACTATAAATATACGAATTGTCCTTTATGACATCGATGCCTTTGTGGCATAGAAAAAGCCTTTAACAAAAAGAAAAAAAAAAAGAAAAAAAAGAAAGAAATAAAGTAATGTAAAGAAGATCATTAGTGAAAGATAGCGTGAAACATTTATTTCTGTAACACGTGCGCCAGAAATTGTTTATCTCTATTTATCTGCGCGTTCCCATCCCCTGGTAGCATCTGTCCGTGGTTATTTATGAAAAAGGTGTTTTAGAGCTCTTGTATGGAAAAGTGGCGGAGAGAGGTGGTGGGAGAGAGGTGGTTGGAGAGAAGTGGTTGGAGAGAAGTGGTTGGAGATTGCATATTTTGTCTACAAGTTTTACATATCATTTCCATCTTTTGATCAGCGATAGTCTCATCTTCCTGAATAATATTACTCGAGCATGTGGTAAGGATTCATCAATCGGCGGCGATATCGGAATGAAGATTTGCGTGAACATTGACGAGGGTGCAGATACCGAAAGAGAATCTAGTCTGCTAACGCTCCGAAGGGTAGTGATATAAATATCCGGTGTTCCTTGTCGGATCTTCTCGGGTATTTTTTGCATTTACGGTGTCCTGGCGAACAAATTGGTGAAAGAGCGGGGGCTCGAGTACGCCTACTCCTACTTGATGGAACGCATCCAGTACGAAGAGGAAAAAGAAGAAATAGAAGAGGAGGAGGAGGAGGAGCAGGAGGAGGAGGATAAAGAAGAAGAAGAAGAAGAAGAAGACGAAGATGAAGAGGAGGAGGAGGAGGAAGAGGAAGAAGTAGCTGTAGAGATGGAGGATAAGCGAGAGGAGGCGGCCAGTAAGAGGGATGCACGTATGGTGTCATTTGCCAATGATGCGTGTAACCTGGGGTGTGTAGAATGTAAGGGGTGTACAGCCCACAGTGCAGGGAACTCGAGAGATTATAAGTCTAGGGAAGTTAACTCCGCCTGCACTCCGAGATAAAAGTTGGCGCGAGCGGGCAGAGTATAAAAAGGAATCGGGGGCTACAATGCAGCGGTACGGGTTTGCAATTGAAAATGCACTGGGCCTGGATTGGTGGACTCCGAGGGGTGGTAGGCGTGGTTTCCTCTAGATGCTTTATGATTTTGTGTGTAGACTCTTGATGGATCCCTAACTGCTGCAACTCCGTTGTACTCGTCGATCTCTCTACCCCGTCGCCACCACCCCCCTCTCGATCCAACGACCCCCCTCCCGCTCCATCTACCCCTCCCCACCCCGCCCTTTCGCCAGCCATACCGAAGCCCGGCCGCATCAGCTACTCCCCCACCCTCTACTCGTTCCCTCTATTTTTTTTTCTCCTTCTCTTTCGTCTATAGCCGATCTCGCCACTACCACCGCCACCGACTTCGTCCCCTTCGTTGCCCCGCATACGGGTCCGTGGAGGGGGGACAACCCTCCCCGGCGGCAGCTTCTTTTCCGAGCTCGCGCCTTTTCCTCCCTTTCCCCCGGCTGCACCCGCACCCACGGCCTCTCTACCACGCGCGACTGCCATGCAATATGGGTGCATATAATAGCGAGTTTACGCCCCCTGGCCCCCCCTCTCCAGAAGACAGGGGCTCGCGCGTTCGCGGGGACGGGGACGAGGTAGACCGTGGCGAGGGAGGGACATTCGGGCTGAGAAAAATTGGAAAGGGAGCGCGGAACTCGCGGCCTCGGTCTCCGGGTGGGGGCGGGTGGCCGAGAATGGGGGGAGGCGGAGGGGTAGTGGGAGAGGAGCGAGGTGAGGTGAGGTGCACGGATCCACGGGATGTCTTATAATGCACTGGCCCCGAGCCCGAGTAGGTAACGGACGATATTTTTTAAGGCCTCGCCCCGCCTAAAGGGCATCTCCGAGGTTCCGGAACTCGCCACTTTCGGAAACGATCTCGCGGGGAGATGCCTCCGAACTCCTTTTCTCCTTCTCCTCTCCTCCGCCCCCCTCGCGCTGGCATGTTTAATCGCGGGTGACGGAGGCTCCGGAGCGAGGGAGATCGATGGAAGGTAAATAATGGAGGACGGGCCAGATGAAGGAGTATGTAAATTGGGCGGTTGGGGGAAAGGAGGAGGCGGAGGAGGCGGAGGAGGTGGAGGAGGACAATGGCGTAAATGAGCTGAGTCGTTAGTTCGGCAAATCGCCTCGAGGGCCGAGATTCGGCGAGGCGATGGTCTCTGCCGTTATTTTTCGACGTCGCGACCGGGTGGGGTGAATAGGAGGCGCGGGACGTGGAGGGCGACAGGGGGGCGGGCAGGAGAGCTCCGCGGTGCGTTGACTGGGGCCGGGGATCGGGACTTCGGGGGACATCGGGACATCAGGAGGCCAAGTGCTCTCGATGTGCGGAACTTCGGCAGTCTCAGCATTTATTAATATTCATAGGGGGGTTGGTGCGCCTTCTCCGGGAGGGCGGGGGGGTGGCCGCCTTTGGCCCAGATTACGAATTTTTCGAGTCTCGTGGGAGCCGCGGGTGCGGGAGTGCACTCGTCCACGCGAGGTTTACAAACATGCGCCTCCTCGAGGATGCCGTGCGGGCTCAGGGGGAAGAAGAGGAGTATGTGCATACACGCCAATACAAGATAACGTCGTAATACGTGCATTCGAGTATTACGCGCTCCCCCTCCTACCACCGCCTCACCGCCCTACCGTCACTTACGTAACGCCACGACGCTGCTCAGCACTCCAGCTACCCTTCAATTATTTACATCCGTTCCCATCGCTTTTTTTCGCACTCACCTGAATGCATTCTTCCAGCTTCCTCGAGCCTCCGAGCACTCGCGGCCATGCAATCATCGTTAGAAATCTCTTCTCTCTTTCTTCTTTCACGTTTCCGAGCCCGAAAGCAAAGATTCTTCTAACATACCCTCGTGTTCGTCAAATGCCATTGGATCTGGGCTTGAAATGACACCTTTTCTAATAATCCCCACTCCCAGGGTACTCTGTCTTCGCTTACCGGCGCTCTACTTACTTACTTACTTACTTACTTACTTTTTATCATTAGACGTTTAGTATTAGACGTTTTCCTTATTATGGAATATCCTAAGCCGTGGCATTGTTTAATATGGAAAGTACTTCTTGTCTGTCTCGTCTCCCGCCCCCCCTGCCACTACTACTCACAAGTAATAAACCCCAATAACCATTTTCATATACGATACCATTCAAAGTCTCTTTGCCCCATTCTTCTCGTTCTTCTTGTTGTAAAAATTAATTTTTGTTATTTATCCTTGCCGTCGGTATAATCACGCGTTACAAGTTCTCGTTCGCAATGTCGTAAATTAGACGATAAATCAAATACAAAGACAGTTTTGGATAAAGAAAATTGCTCGTTAGCATTATCGAATTTCGTAATGCGTATGATATAGCTGATCGCGAGAGCGGTGCATTTGGATACGAATCCGAAAGGAAATTCATTTTGTAATAAAAATATGCACGAGTACAATTGAAGAGGTTATGGGAGGGGCGTGAAGGGGGACAGGAGAACTTGCTGATTTATCAAAAAGGGATCGAGAATGAATTGTTGAGCAGCTTTCGAGAATTCTGTCCGTTAAGTGGAATCTTATAATGAATTGCCGGAATCAGTTTTTAAGGAAAGTAGATCGTTAGGATAAATTCTCGACTTGCCATGCTTATGCATTTCTCAGACTATTTAATTGACAATATTAATTTTATTCCTGAAAATTAAATGTCTCGTTCCGACTAATGACAGCTTACTTATTAAGGCCAACATCAATCCTTCGTATTAATAAACGTTTTTAATACTCGACTCTATTGGAAACTTAGCTTAAATAAGAATAATATAAATTTTTACCGATACATTAATTAATGATAAATTTTTCAAAAAAAAAAAAAAAAAAAAGAAAAAGCTGATGCAACTATTCCAAACTATATTCAAAATCCTCCTTAACTATTCCAAAACAATTGTATAGATGGTACTTGCTTCATAATTTCTCCCTCAACTCTCCGATTTTCTTCAATCAAATGCAACCAACATCATCATTCTTGTTGTTGTCGTTGTTGTTGTTGTTGTTGTTGTTATTCTTGGGACAAAATTATTGTATTTAAAGTGAAAAGGTAGAAATGCGAGCCTTAAAGGTTCTTGTTTATCGTACGCAAGTGGGTATTCAGTAAAAATACGGATTCACGTATTAATGCGAATTAAGTAATCAATTGTTAATAATACATAAAGGAAATGCTAATAAGAAAATGTAATGGATGCATGCTATAAGAAAATAATTATTATGTGCATTTTCATGCACGGGCGTGTGTGTGTAGAGCACTCGTTAAAATAACCCCTCGTTCAAAACGTTTACATTTTTAAGTAAAATTGATATTCAGCGGCTTAAGCAGAATCTATGATGAGGAGGGTAAGTCTCTTACTTAGTGTACATGTTTTCATGCATAAATCACAATGTTAAAGGAATCGATACGTTAAAACGATGATCTTTATATCGTTCCCGGCGATATAAGCGCACGCCTGATGTTTCGCAGCCAATGTTTTCTCGGAGAGTATTTCTCTCTAGCAAAGGGAGTCAGATTTAAAGATATAATCAACATTATCGAAATCCAGTTACGGTCCAGTTAGAATTAGGAGGGGGATTAGAATATGAATATCCATTGAGAAAAGTGACATTTTGTCTTTTAAGGAAGAAGAGTAGAAGAGTAGGAGAGGATCTGCAAGGAATATACTGTCGATGCAACAGATAATCCAATTACAAGTTGCCTATCTGTAAATAAATAAAAGTAAACGGTAAGTACAACTTCTTGAGTTATACATACATACATACATACATACATATTGTAGCACGCGTACTTTGAATTTAGTTTCAAAGCAGAGGCTGTTCACTTTCTCTGGGCTTCCAGCTTCCAGCCTCTGTGCCGGTGGTCCCAAATGAAATCTTGTAAGAAGTTGGAAATATTATTGATATTGACTTGAAATTGAAAGTGGAAATATGGATGTGAGGGTCCGGTAGACAGCGAAGGAATGTTGACGAATGGCACTCTCAGCTTCGAAAACTTGATTAAAAGTAATCGTAATCGTTGCGGCGGAGACTGCGATCTAGAGTAGCGCGTGTCGGTGTGTTTTTGCACGGCTTTCGTCACGAGGCCGTACTGTAGGAAATAATAGTACGTTGGGATGACGATTGCTCGAGCGCGGCAGAGGGGGTGGGCGAGGTCGTTATTAAAAGTTTTGGAAAATGTCGCGGTCCCGGAGAGCCGGAAGTTGAGTATTGAAAGGAATGAGAAGCGTCGCTCGATATAAACAGACTCGTAGTCGTAGTGTGAAAGAGCTCAGGGCCGTCTGGGCTCGGGCGCCTAATGACATTTGATTTTTCGTTTGCCGCACCCTTACTGACTCCGGCCTCGGTCGCGTCCCCCACAAGACTTTCAAAGGAGCATCATCCCCCGAGCTCGCAATCGGCCAGACCGGCGCTGATCCCCTCCCGTGCGCCCCCTCCTCCATCCGTCGACCGATGACTTTTCGCCTCTCGACTCTGTACCCGCGCGCACCCCTTCGCCCTTCTGACCAGCAGCCAAACGAGTCATTGTCTGTCACATGTCCCCGGCAGGCTCTACGGACTACGGACGGATGGAATGGAATGATCCCGACGCACGGAGCCGACGCGCTCCGCGCTCGACGACAGAGCGAAAAGGAGCTAAATAACCCTCGGTTATTTATTACTCTGACTGGGATCCGATCCCCAATAACCCCTAACGTCTCGCCCATGCATCCAGCATGTCCGTACCTTTCAATGGGAAATACAAATGACAAATCTTCAACGTTTGGCAGATTACAAGTGTTCGGTTTGAGCTTCGGTCAGAACCTGAAAAAGTGCGGTGCGGGGGGGGGGGTTACGACGGGAGGACGGCCCGGTAGGTGCGAGTCCAGCCACTGCTGCGGCTTAAAGACCCAGACACGGCAACGGTCCCCTGCACATTTTACCCTGCATTTTACGATCCGATAATGTCCGGAGAGTCTGTTTTTTTTTTTTTTTTTTTTTTGCTGGACGCTTGATTGACGCGTTTTGATAGGCATTTCCGGCCCTCCACACCGTCCCTTCCGAGTTCTCACCCATAATAGGGTCTTGAAACCTGCGAAAGTTTCGCTTAAATCGATCGGGTTGAGGGGATCGATGCCCACGATCACCGCGATTGCTCACCACCTTGGAATCCGCTTTATTCCCTAGTCCTTTTTCTAGGGTCCCTTGCTCCCCTCCCCTCCCCCCGCCTCGAGCTCCGCCTCCTCGTCCTGCTATGCACGGACGACCGAGAAGGACGTGGACGCGAAAGCCGATACTTCTTTAGACGAGCTCTGGATGCCCGGAATTACAAAACGACGTTTATCTTTAAGCGACGTTTCATTGCTCTGGCCTGGCTTCTGGGAACGTGGCACGACCCCGCGCCCTCAACCCTCACCGCCCCCTCGCCCCGACATTAAACATCTACGCTTCCTTAAATACTTGATCAATGCGCCTCGTCCGCGTCGATAACTTAATACGATGATTGCCCCCCCCCCACCGTGTTTGCCATTGTTTATCGAACCACTGAAACGCGGGACATATATAACAACTAACGTACAATACAAACTGCCTCCCGCACAATGATGATGATGATGATGATGATGATGATCGATATTTCCTTCATTTCGGAATACGTCTTCTGGAGGTAGCGAAAATTGTCGGCCGATGACTCATCGCCGACTAATTGTTCGCCAATCGAAAAAGGCCAGAGATCACGTACTTGATGAGTATTGAGCCGACGATACAATACGAGCTTTAAGCGATAAGATTAATGTCCCCGCTATTACCTGTCGAGGCATCTGCCGGTGTCGGTGCCCCAAGACGCTAAGGTTATTGGGGCTGTCGAGTGGCCGAGGAAGGGTGCCCCGGTGCTTTCCACGCTTTCCACGCTTTTCACTCGTGTCCGTTCCCTCGCGCGTATCTCGGCCCACGAAGGGCAAAACTTTTCTTAAGCCCTTCGTTTTTCGTGTCCTCTAGCGTCCCCGTGGCTAGAGCAAACGCAACAGGCATTTCCGTTAACAAGCCCACTGCTGAAGCTCTAGTGCTTCAAGTCCCCTAGTGGCCTCGACGCATCTAGTATCATACGTGCGAGTATACTTGTCATTGCAGAAAAGGTGGATCATCTGCACCCCGGCACTACAGCCGAGCATCCTCTTTGCCGTAAACCGCCAAACTTACTCCGAGCATCTTTCCTTTAAAAGTCTCGGGGTCCATGGACTCCTTACAAGCATACGATTTCTTTAAAAGTTCCCGTTTAGCATGATCAGCATGACTTTTCGAGCAGGATCGAAATCGCTTTTTATGAGATGCACAGCAGGTCCACGCCGATCAGTATCACATGTCCAAATACCGCACCTTGAGCGTTGTGAACGCTGCGAATCGACTCGGCAAGGCGCGCATACACTAGAATAAAATGCTTGGGTTGGTGGGGGGTGGGGGGGGGAGCAGAAAACGGCAAGTCCGCCGAGGAATCTCCTTGGCATAAAAGTAGCGCTTCGTGTACGGGGAGGCAGTCGGACGTGGCTCGAACTCATCAATTATACCTCGGATAAATTGGCTCGCGCGTAAGGATGAGGGGCGGCAGGGCGGCAGGGGGAGGGGGGGATTAGGAAGGGTAGGAGAAGGAGCGAGGGTGAGCCGCTGGAAAAACGTAACTGTCCGGGGGGAGAGAGCCAGGGCGAGCTCTAAAGAATCGTGACTTTTAGCCGTCCGGAGATGGTCGTGGACGGGCCGGGTGATCCCCGAAGGGCCCCGAGGGCATTGCTAAATACGCGTCGTCTAGGAATCGAGCCAATCTGGTCGGCGCGACGCTCCGGTGCCACGTACCAGGTCGCCGTGTAATTGGATCACGCCTCGAGCGCCCGAGAGGGAGATAGGGCTAATCGGCGACTGGCTCGCACCGAATCGGCAAATTATGCCAATCGCCGGTGGCTGTCTCCTCCGCCATCTACTCGGTATAAGCCGGGCTCGACTTATATTTCGCGGACCCGCGCCTTCCGACGCTCCAAATATGTTGATCGGTCACGTCGACTCGAATTTACGTCGACTGGCCCCGTCAGCTGCTTGCCCTACGTACGGCCGGAACGTCGACACCGACGACACGACTGCTTAGAGACTCTGACCAACGACAGGCGCTTTTATTATTCACCCTCCACTACATTTTAATGACAATTCGACCGATTACTAGCTAAGCCTTTCGTAAGCTAACGGCTCCTACAACGGCAGACAATCACAACATGGCCAAAGTCTGTTATTTCTCATCGATATTCATGAGAATCGAAATTCAACGAGACATTGGGACACTTACTTACACTCATATTCTTGTAACGGGCTTCCTTCCTTGCCGATGCACACTGCATTCCGTACAATTTCTATTTCGTAGATTATTTATCAGCTATTGTTTATCCCTTTATCCGTAAAACTCGGTAATTATTTCAGAATATTACGAAAATCTTTTATAAAACGTCGTATACTTTCATTATTAGTCGGTATTAATGCTTAACCGAATATCGATGTCTCGCGCCTTATTACGCGTTGCAATATTTCTGATGGATTTCAATGTGAGGGGTCATTTGTTGCGATTGGCGGCAGCTCAGCCCGAGGAATATTAAAGCGAAAAAATGTCGCATTAATTTTAGTTGCTAAAATGCTTTCAGTCGTCACTCAGATGTGGAGGGCTCCATTATGATGACTAACCCTTTCCTTTGATGTTGTAATCATACACCACGTATTGTCATCAGTCCCGATGCTGCGACTAATATTCAGTTGCACGTAACTTTACTCAGCCGCTGCCTTTAATCAACTATTTTCAATAAATTCTCTCTTGTAATTTAAAAAAATTACACGTTACTGCTTTTATATCTTTAAAAAATTACGTATAAATTCATGAAATTTCCGTTACGCATTTCTCGTTTTTAACACGTTTAAAATTTATTTTCTAATTATAGTATTTAATGCGGCACTTTATTTCGTTCCAAATGCATTAAACGTCCCTTTCCATGGATTGTCTGGAGCGTACGGACCATAATCGAGCGAGCAATATAAACGTAATGCGTGTAAATTCATATGTAAAGTAACAATATTCAAATAGTATATATTGAGGACATTAATAATTCTTATAATATTAAGTGCAGGGGATATTAATACCCTCAATGCTTATCCGTTTAGTCATTCAAATAAAAAAAAAAAAAATTTTATTCATTATCCGTATCGATCTTCGTACGCTTCCGTGCTTAGAAAATTTTTGCGTAACGTATGAAAATTAAATACTGCACCGATAACTTGTATTAACTTCAATAATATAGAGTTTTTACAAATAATAAGCAATAGATCGTGCGAATAGTAATATATATGTATATTTATATATATCGATTACTGTACTTGGGTGAATTGAATATTGCCTCGAGTATATTATATTCATTAGAGATAGGTGTACGAGTACTTGCGATTAAAAGATCGACGGGATAGATCGGATAAATTCTTATTGCAATGGAATGTCGAAGAAATATCGGTAGCCGGAAAAATGGCGGCTCGATGGTAAAATTCCTGTAAATACCAAGAGTCGAAATATGATAAAGGCGCCGCGTACTTAAAGGCATTTTATATGAAATTGATTGTACTGAATTACGGTTCTGAGATTATCGCGAGCCTCCGAGCCAGTCATTAAAAAATACTTATTTTATTAAACGAGGGTGCGGGCGCGCGTGCACTTTTTTTAAAAAAAAAAAAAAAAAATGAAGGCATTTATTGTGCGGTAAATTGTTCATTCGGTCCGGGATATAATAATACGGAGTCAGTCCGTTGGAATTGACAAATGAAAATGCGCCTAACGATTACGGAATACTTAATGATCCCCGGCCAGCAAATAGGCCTTGCATTTTTAATTGCGCGCCCGAGACGTTATTTTCGCGATGATTACGGAAACAAACAAAATGAGACTAGGGCTAAATCGGTCAAAAGATAAGCCCTCTCGCCAGGATAAAAGACAAGTAAAAAGAAAAAAGAAAAAAGAAAAAAGAAAAAAGAAAAAAGAAAAAGAAGGAAAAACGGCGGCTTAGCTTTTTCGCCGCTACGACGTTACTTTAGCCCTGGGACCGACCTTATTATTGTACATGATTACATCACGCCGTCGAGGCGTGATAACACCGTCCCCTAGCCACCCCCATCCCCCCGACGCCGCTGTAGCGACCGCGACGAGCGGCACAGCCAGTAACGGCGATTACTCTTTTTAAAAGAATATAAGGGCAGGAGCGGGCGCTCCCTTTGCCGCCACAGAGTCCCGCACCTTTATTCATTCGCTTGACGAATTATTCCCGGCTGAACGTGACAGAGAGCGCGCCGTCAGGACTCGAGGAGAAGAGGCCCGCTATCCGCGCCCGGATACCCGACACTGCCTAAAAGGAATTTGACTTTTCCTCCTCTCTCCTTGACTTGGCTTGCCTTGTACTTTTCAGCCCCGGACCGCAAAAGCGCGGGGGATTAATTTGCGAGAATGCCCCGTGACTGCTCGGGCCGGGAGGAGAGTGGCAAGATGGCGCGTCCAGGCAATGCTATTGATTATCCGACAGCGGACTCGTCGGATCTCCCTCCTCGCGGTTAATACCTTTGCCCATTGCGATGACGCTGTCGAGCGACGACGGAACCAAAATCGGGGTGGGGAAGAAGAACCCTCGACGTTGGGCATCCTCGGTCATCATCGATCGTCCTCGGTCATCCTCGGCCATCCTCGGTCATCCTCGAGCCTTCCTGGCCCCGACGACTCGCGTATTGTCAGTCCAATCGGTCCCGAGACACCCCTACGCTCCTCCGGCAGCTCATGCCACCACGATTTAGCGGGCAATAACGAGACTTGGCCAAAGACGTATTATATTTAATTGCGCTGCTTTACGCTGACGAGGACATGCAGACCGACTTAAGAATAATGTCATTCCTAACGCAATTCTTGCCCAACTCGTTAAGATTTTTTTTTTTTTTTGTTTTTGTTTTTTTTTGTTTTTGTTTTTTTATTCTATAAACTAATTCTAAAAGCAGGCGGAAAAGTTTTACGGCACATTATTATTACTCTTACAAAAATTTTTCTTCTTGGTTTAATACATGTGTACGGTGAGACGGCCGTCGATTATCGAGCTTACGCAAGATAACATTAAAATATTATAGCTCCGGTTATTATCAGTTTCAATTTCATTTTGGTACAGAGCCACGTTACCGTAACTACTTAATTATCTCATACTGTAATGAAAACCTGACTCAACCTGTAATTACAGCATTCTCAGCTTAGATACGGTCTCATTATACTTTCAATTAAGTTATATTTGTTCTTCCCTTTCTTTCTCTCTCTCTCTCTCTCTCTCTTTGTTTGTTTGTTTGTTTGTTTGTTTTTTGTTCTTTTTTTTTATTAGTATTATTATTTTATTTTTGGAAACAGTATGCACCTTTACTTTGTTAAATTATTTATAATTTAAATTATATTCAATCGCTATTGGGACATTCTGTGCGGCGTTACGGATACATTTGTAAAAAATTTTTTATACATTTACGTCTCTAAGGAACGGGAAAACTTTCTATTGAAGCGTCGCATCTGGACGTATTCTTTTAAAAAAATTTTAGGCAACATTTCGTTATTCTCATACCGTAATATGGATTTTACAATATCCGTATTATTACATTACAGTTTAATGTGAAGAATAATAAATTATCTTATACGTAGCAAAACGTAATACGAAACAGAAGTATTAAATCTAAATGAATGAAGGCTAAATTGCGTTATAAATTGAGAGTAAATTACGAAAATGAATTATTAAATTTTTGTTCAAACGTAATGATCAGTAATTATTATTGTTATCGAATTGACCGATTCCTATTTTGTAAATAATGCACCTCTAATAGCACGTATTCGTGAATACTTAAGAAGTACAATAATTCTACGTTGTTGCCACAATAATCATGCAATAAATTCAATGATATGTATATTTTAAAAAGTACGGACACTATTTAAATGTAGTATAAGTATTTATAACGATATATAATAATTATTATACAAAGTAAATTAATTGCAAATAATAAAACTATATTTTCAGTTGATGCATGAAAGCTTATTGATCAAAGCACTAATTGAACAATTAATTATTAAGTATTGCGTATTAGTAATTGTAAAATGTTATTTCATAGACAGATGAAGGGGCAAAAAAGATATGTAATGTTCACAAAGTACAGAATTAAATGGAAGAATAACAATAGTCGGAATCTGATGAAATATTTAAGGGAATAATTTTATCAGGTCGTAGACGTGTAAATTACGCATAGAAAGACGGTACGGGGCTCGAAGCACTGATTATCCGAATAAGAATAAATATAAAAATCAAGTCTTTCCAGCTTTTACCTCTTGATTCCCATACTATTATGCGTTCTGCTCCTTTTGCTCTCATTCTCTTTAAAATTTTCAATAACGCTAAGTCTCTGCCTCCCACCCTCCCGCGGCTCGTAGCTCGCCACACTCTTAGTATACCTTACACTATCCGTCTCTTAGTCACTCTCTAGGTGTATAAATCTCGTCTCTCGCGTCGGATTGGCATAATCTTTCAAATGTCTCGTTTTCCGCGATCATTGCGGGATGTCGTTATACGAGCTCCGAATAAAAGGGAGGAAAAATGTAATAGAGAGAGAGAGAGAGAGGGGGGGGGGAGACTGCTTTAGAGAGAATGGTTCGCGGACGCGAAAGTTTGAAGCTTAATATTTAACGAGGGACCCGCGAGTCAGTCTACTATAGGCGGGTTATATCGGCTTTGCCTCGGAGCGAGCGAGCGAGCGAGCGAGAGAGTGCGAGTGCATGAGCTTGATTGGGGGGTGGGATAGGGGTTGGGGTGAGGGGGGTAGGAGGAGGCGTAGCGTGAGTGGGCGCGAAAGAAAAGTCGTATTACGTAATCCGCTTTTGAAGCCGTATTCCGTTCGCCATTAAGGAGCCACACTCTGTCTCTTTCGTCCTCCAGTGGTTTTTAACCAGCGGTGCTCTCTCGGTCGGCCGCTCCCTCGCTTAATAATAAATCTTCGGATTTTCCATCCTGCGGGAGGGGGGAGGGGGGATATCGCGTTACCGGGATGGAGAGGAGACGCTCGATCGCCTGATGTAATGCGCGCGGGTACGGGCGATGGGAGGGAGGTGGGTGGCGGGCGAGAGAAAAATCTCGTTAGCGGAGAAGTGCGTGGCGTGATTCGCGCTTTCTAAGGGCGGCTTCGTGCAAGCTTAAATATAAGATCCTTTCCTCGCGTCTCGATTGACAATAGACCGAGAAAGAGGTGAGGAATTATTAAGCTTCGGCTTCCTCGCCGAAGGAGACGAACGGCTCGCGACGCAGTATCGATCGCGAACCAGCTACCAATCTCGTCGCAATCACTCCTTACCTCGGTATTATACGGAACAAACATCGAGATATCGATAGCTCGATATTCTACACAAGCAATTTGACTAAACTCCCTTCAACCACCACTCGACGCCTTTAACTATATATATATATATATATTTTCACTCTCCCTATGCTTCTCTCCAAAATCACTACTACATTTTTATATTTCTATGCGAGTTCAAGTGAATTTTGTTGTTGTTGCTGTTGTTGTTGCTGTTGTTGTTTTTTGTTCTTTTTTTTTTCTTTATAGCTTAAAATGAATGTCGAGGACCGATTTATTCGATTCGCCCGTCAAGTCTGCGTCATTCCCACTAAATTTCCACATCTTACTAATTTCTATTGAAAACATAATTGATTAAGCTATTCATTAAGCTAAAATATCAGTTTAAATTCGATATAGATGAATATACTTTCATTGGGCTGGACGAGATATTATGTTTCTTCGAATTACAAGAGAATTAAATGTACAAAGTAATACCACGATAAAAGTACGTTTGGAATGATGGAATTCGAATGGTAATGGCGGTGAAAATTTAAAATTTCCCATATTTGATCGAGCAATCGAACGTACTTGATTAACCCTGTAATTGAATATTCGTTTAGTCCGTACTCTTCAGTTTTACGCTTTTACCACCTTCCCTCGATCATCTGTAACGCGCCACGTTTCCGTTCGAAAGCTGGCAATACCTCACAATTTCCTGAGTATCATCGAATCACCTGTCGAATTGACTGCTTTAGCCGGGATAAATTAACTCGAACGTCGGTTTTAGTTTGATCTGCTTTTCCAAGCATTACCCGCATACGTATATTATGTACTTTATTAACCCTATTTATCCTACTCGCTTTAATGATTTTTTTTTTTTTCACTATGCCTTGCAACCAATTAATGTCCTTAAATAGCTTTAACTTTTTCTTTTTTAATTTTTAAATACGAATGATTACTTGAGATCGCCAGTATGTTATATTCAGTTTAAGAAATATAAAAGATTATGTGTGTTGTATATTATAATCTGATTTATATATTACTATATTTATTGATATGCATTTACGTGTGTAATTATTGTATGACTTATATATGACTACTATATTCTCTTATAGACAATTATTTCTGTGCATTGTTGCAAGTGGATGCTCATAATAATTTGCACATTATCATGAACAAGAATAATGATCAAGATTTTATATCTAATTTACCTATTACTGCTAAGATTTCTTTATACCATAAATTATGTTTAACGCTATATTTTTATTATCATAATCAATTATTTAACTTATTACTTTAATAAAAAAAATAGCTTTTAATAACTTGAATAATTGTTTATACTTTTAAGGACTAATAGGAAAATATTTAAGTCAGTTGCAACTTGAATCACTTTTTGTCAATTAATAAATTTCTTTAAAGTATAATTGGTCAAATGATCAATATCATTATAGATACTTTCCTGAATAATAGTGTACAAGGTGCACAAAAATTAATTACTAATCAATCAAAGTCTTTTCTCAGAAATAGTAGAAAAATTAATTAATTTAATATAATATTATAAGTACCCGAATCGTGCAGATTAATTAAATGAAAATCTGGATAGAGGAAATATTTTTTGATAAGTAAATATTGATCAATTTTATGATTGTACATAAGTAATGAACATAAGTTCATAAATATATGAATATAATAATAATGAATGAAATCGGCAAAACACATTATTACATTTAAACTGTCATCATGGACTTTTTTTATCAATTAATTTAGAAGTAAATTTGTTTAAAAATAGATTGTAAGCTTCACTAATAAACTTCATAAATCTATTATAATAAATATTTGGATATGGTAATACATAAATACTATGTTCAAAAACATTCTTATTCATAATTTATGAATTTTTATAATCTCAAAATTTTCTACTCTACAATATCACATTAAGAAGTACAATTCATATTAGTTTTATAATATAAATTATTATTCAAAATTTGTAAACATATAATAATTTGCATTTTTTAACCTGAGAGAAAATTTAAGTTAAAAATGAAAAAATAGCCTTTTATTTTTTCCGTAAATACAATTATACAATAAATAGTTAGCAAGTTACTAATCCTATGAAAAATACACATTTATTCTCAAAAAAACTACTTTATTATTCAATATCTAAGTAATCAGAAATAACCAAGAGCAAATTGAAAACAAGTAGTATTATCGAAATTAGTAAAGCGGAATAATAACGCTTTTCTTAGCTCAGACCTTTACTTTAAATATATTTTAAAATACATTCATGTATTTTTTTTTAAATTCGTTACGGTATATATAGAAATATCACTATAGAATAAATAACGACGTCTTCTTAGTATTAAATACAAGAATCGAGGTCAATAAATATATAATTATTAAAAAACATATACGTCGTCATTGAATAAATTATTTTCCTTTTCCCTTTTTTTTTTATAATATTTTTTGAAACAATATGAATCAATCAATAAGCGATCTGATAATATAGTTAAAAAAAAATCTGTTGAAATGGTTATGAGTGAAGTAAATATCTTGCTAGTCATTGATATGATTTGTGATCTATAGGAAGGAATGAGTATGAGGAGTTGAGAGAATTTTCATAACGCCATTATCATCTCTCAGCAAGTGAGCAAAATACGTACCTTTTCCATGTTCAAATCAATCAAAATTTTTTATAATAACATTCTCCGTCGCCGCCACAATGACTTTTGTTTTATTAAATAAATTAATACAAAGTTTGCTGATAAGTCGTTAAAGCCATTGAGAGTTTTAATTAAAATTGTGAAACGTCAAACTAATGAAAAATTAAAGAAATTCGTCAAATGAGCAATAAACGTGAGCCTTTTGTTTTAACTTTCTTGTTAATCTTGTAATATTATTAACTTTTATTATATTTAGCCTCTGGCTTGAATTAATCTTTCCTTCTGTAATGTTATAACGATGGCTGCACAATGGAAAAGTTCTTTTCAGACTTTTAACGTATGAAAAGGTCGATTATTTTAAAATTACGTTTCATCGATTGAGTTTTCTTCCTGATTATATTCTAAACAGATATTAAATGTAATGCATTCTGCACATTAAATGTATGCTAATAATGGCAGATTGCAATTAACTATTTATCTTTATAGTATTAAGTTAAGACGCTTGATGTAAGTAGGCAAAACAAAAGTTAGCATAAAAAAGTTTGTCCTCTATTGGGAAATAAAAGTTAAATAAATTAATGTAAGGCTTGTACAAAAATTATGGCGCCATCTGCTGTCGATTCCATGAACTTCATTTTACTTTCCTCGGCACCCGTTGATAATACAGTAGTGAGAGAAAAAAATAGCCCATAGCCACTATCGCTATACGATTATATGGATCTCGATACCTCAAGATAACGATACGTGGCAGCACTGTGCCAACATCATTCGTCGCTACCATAACAACGTTCAGCGTATAAAAAAAAAAATTCTCCCTATGTGTGTCCCTTACGGTTTTCAATACTGCTAAGAAAAGATTTTGGTAGGCCTGCTTCTTCAAGGGCAACCAAATTGTAAATAATTAAATGTGTTCTTTAATTCGAAATTCTCCGTTAACTTTTTTCCTCCACATTTATTATGCCTTTATCGCGTTTTAAAATGACTCGTTACTCAATCGATCGGCTCGCTTTTAACTTTATCATAGCGGTATTATAGCGGCCAATATAGCATAAACTCAATAGACTACAAATGAATTATTATCTGTATTATCTCCAGCAAATGCGAGAATTCATTAGGGATTTCTTCCTCCTGACCTGCATTATTCAAGAAGTCATGATACTCATCACGATATTCTGGAGACTTTACGATTCAAAGTCATCGGTCATTTAATGAGGTAAGCCAACGACAACAACAACAACAACGACGACAACAACTACGACAACAACAACGGCAACTCTGTCGGCAAATTGTATTTAATTTAGGTTTAAAATTTTTTGGTTAAAATTTATTGGGAAATTATTAAATATTATCACGTAAATTTTATTCATTTGTCTAATTATCACTGAGACGTGTGATATTCGCTAAAAAAAATCCAGATAAATTATTGAAATTATAGTAAAAATAATTGCTTTAATTATTTATTTATTATTTTTTTTTCTTTTTTTTTTCAAAGACAGCTCTACTTGATTATAAAAATTAATTAAAAGTCTGCTTTCATTAATGCTACGGTAAGAATTATAAATATTAAGAGTAGAATGATATTGCAGGCCTAGAAGTTACATAAGATGTCTGGATTGTATAGAATTAATATTCGTTCAAATTGCTCATGTTCTTTGGTCATAAACCTAAACGATTAACTAATTATTTAAATTTCAATTCTAAATTGTCAAGATTTCTTTTAAATGATATATCCCGTGTATGTATTCGTGAATAATTTTGAATAATGATAATAATCATAATATATACATACATAAATATACATATTGCCGTTTATTTGTAAATAAAAAATTGAAAAATATGTCTTCTCGAGGAATCCGCGTTTGAAACTTTTTTTTATATCTTTTTAATAAAATGATCGGGAGACATTCTTGAAAATAATATCATTTGGTCTGAATTAATTGTTAAAAGGAGTTTTTTACTTAATCCTTATAAGTCTCTAAGATTTGGTTAGACATTTTTTATTATTAAATAAAAAAGATACAATTATTACTGTTGATGTGAAATAATAAAATGAAATCTGTTTTAACCTTTTCAATCTAAAAATACATATACGACAAAAATGTCAGAATCGGCTCAAGGCATTCATTTACTAAAGTTTAATTGATTTATATAAATTTTGGAAAGAGAGAAGACGGCAAGTTCATTGAAATTCGTAGTCTGGGGTTTCGTACTTTTTACCGCCGCAATACCCGTTTTTCGTTTCTTTAGGATTGTACTTGCACGACGGGATTCAAATTTAATGCACGTACTTATTTAATGTACATGGTCAGGTGTGTATATAATCACTTGGATACTGAAATCCATGTCGGGCTCGGCTTGCCCTTACAATTCAATAAAATATTGCGTATCTACTCTCGTAGATACAGAAAGAATAATATATACGACCACGCGGGTATAAGGACCATAAAAACAAATTCTATACAATATCTTATTTGTATATAATAGACTAATATTAACGATTGCGAATGACGAGATACAAAATGACATACATTCGTACCGATGAGCGACGAGTTGCGTACCTCTAGGTTCACAACTATTTCACCGAATTTCACTAAGGGTACGCGCGTTTATTAGTCGCGGTCGGACAGAATAGCGCGCAGCCATTCACAAACGCTCTCCTTTTTTCTTTTTTTTTATTTACATATTTATATTTATAAGCTTAATTAATTTTGTTAGGATATACTTATTTATATATATTTTTTTCTTTGCAGATGTGTTCCTTCGGTTGACCGGAGTAGTTGCGAGGGGCGAAGGGGGGCGGGGATCGAGAAGGCTGGCAAAACACTCGCTGAAATGTTCTTTATTGATATTTATTGATAATGCGGTCTAGTCCAACGTCTCGTGAATATATCACGTGTATTGTCTCCCCGCCGATGACTCGATCTGGGGAGAGACGGACCTCAAGTACATTGTTCCCCTTGTACGAGCGCACGGTAGTCATTTGAGCTTAATGCTAATTATCGTCACTAGACGTGCATGCGTTTTGCGGCTCAGCTATGAAAGTTAATATATAATTTATACCCGCTTCGTAAGCGTCACTTATTTGTAAAAGAGTATCCTTTTTTCCCGAAAGGAATTGTTGTTAACGTTCGAATTTTTTTTGCGTGAGTATGAACGTGACAATGCCTTCGCGGGCACTCGGGATCAAGATGGGAGAGAAATAATCGGCACGCACGACGAGCCGATCAAGAATGAAAAATATGTGTAGGTGACGTAACTGAAGAGCGTAACTGCATAGAAAGTTGGACAGGTACTATTGCGGTTCGATAGCAGAGCAACACCAGATCGGCAATGTTAGACAATGCATAATAGCTCAAGTATTATCGCGTGAAAGTATCTGCGGCTCCCGCACGTAAGAGCACAAGCGCACTTACAGGTCGTTGTATTGCTAGCCAACCAATGTTCATAACGTAGTATGGATACGAGCATTGCATATGGATGCATATATTTCGCCACAGAGTAAGCGGCTCGCGGCTGGGGGCGAACGCGATGTAAAAGCGTCAGGACAGGGACTGGAATATAAATCTAGCAAGCAGCTATAAAATGAGAGACAATGAAATAATAAAGCGAGAGTCGATAACCATTAGGAACGGGATCGGAAGGAAACAATGTGTTGTGAATGCGTGCAGACCAGCGGCGTCGTATACGCGGATGCCTATTATAGACGTGAGCCACCTCATTCCCTCATCTAGTGCCTTTAAATTACTGTCAATACAGTCCTATTCTATCATTGAGCTTGTCCATTGCTTATTTGTTGCAATGCACACACGCAATGACCTGTATAATTACAAGCATGATTATAAATTCAGATGACACTTTCCTTAAGTTTTTTGTTTATTATTTTTGTTATTTCCTAACGAATTTTGAATACTATATCGATCAGAGGCGTTCATTCTACTTGAAATTGTTTTTTTTTTTTTTTTTTTTTTTTTTTACATTTAAGCGCAGAACTGTAGACACGGACCTCCTGAAAGTATCGATACAAATTGCCATTAAATCAACAAGTCTTTCTTCATGAGAACTGAAACTGAGCAAATTTTCTTTGTAAAATAACTTTGTATGTTTTTTACTGTTAACTACAATTAACTCGGAGAGGCTCAGGGAATATTTCCCTGCGCAAAATTTATATTCAAATGAGGTTTCCCGAAACTTAAATTTAAAAATAATCAACATGTATATATATATATATATATATATATATGTATGTATATATTTTACTGTAAATAGCGATTAAATTTTTTATTAATAATTCGGCATAACAAGTAGGCAAAGGCCGATTACAGATCTCGGTAAGAAAATTGGAAGAGATGGCCGCGCGTCTTTCTAATCCATATAACGATTCGTAAACGTAAGCACGTGACCATGGCAATGGAATTAACAAGAGAACGAGCTCGGTTGCAGTCGTGTAGGTATCATTCTTG
This sequence comes from Ceratosolen fusciceps, assembly GCA_018883505.1. Taxonomy (NCBI): domain Eukaryota; kingdom Metazoa; phylum Arthropoda; class Insecta; order Hymenoptera; family Agaonidae; genus Ceratosolen; species Ceratosolen fusciceps. The sequence continues at coordinate 2,258,460 of RCIC01000005.1, forward strand.
TAGAGGAAATAATCCGACTAAATTTTTATAATGGAGAATGGAATTGCCTTGACGAAAGAAGAATGCATCTCGAACATATCAGCGAAGAGACACGCCACCGAGGAGGAATTCCAAAATTTCATGCACCGCGTTACGGAGGTCGGTGAGTGCACTTTGGATACGCGATATCACAATAATAATACACGACAGATCTAAGGCTTAAAAACCTTCTCGTGGGCGCCTTACGAACGGATATTCTATTAATTTAAGAGAAAATTGTAAAGAAGCTCGCTTCCGACGATGCCAAGGAGCAGGAGTTTGGAATGCTATTGGCTGATGAGATTTTAGATAAGAAGGTCGAAAAGGAAGTTTCTGAAAATTTGGAATTGAAAATAAAAAGCAATAGAACTATAATAAACAAGTATCCAGCGAAAGATTTGGATCCAAATGAAATGTCACAAGGTATTCGATATTCATTATCCATTATCTATTTATTATTCTTTGTCTTATCCGGTTTCCATTCCTTACAAATCACCGTTGCCTACCTTTACATCGTCATACACAACATCGTGTAACGTATACACAATGTCGCGCAAACCTATGGGACAAACGCGCAGCAGTTAAATAAGCAAAATAGTATTACGATATAAATAAATAACGTTTTAATAATAATTAATAATTAATAATTAATAATTAATAATTAATAATAACCAAGTGAACAGCTTCTACTGGTTAATAAATGATAATAAATGGTTTGGTGCTAATGGTATCAGAGGCCTTTAAACAGAGCGTAGAGAGAGATGCTCAAGCTCGGGCAGAGGACCGAAAGGCTCGTTACGAGCGGGCCGAAACTTACAAGCGAATAGGGAACAGCGCATTCCAGCAAGGTAATTACGCAAAGGCGATAACGTACTTCACGAAGGCTATAGAGCAGAGGAAAGACTCGGCCCTCTTGTGGAACAACCGTGCCATTTCCTACATTAAGTTCGGCTTGTATAAGAAAGCTTTGCACGACTGCGAGTGGGCTCTCAAGGTCAACGACAAGAACATCAAGGCGCTCCTCAACAGCGCCAAGTGCCACAAGCTTCTTAACAACGACGGCAAGTCCAAGGAGTTCCTCGAGCTTGCCTACGAAAGGAATCCCCAGCACCGGAACTACATTCTAGGTATCCCCTTCGATTTCAATCCATCCGACCGATCTATCGTCTAAGCCGACCTCCCCGTCCTTACAGATTTTGAAAAGGAATTGCAGTCTCATGGATCCACGGAGCCCACAAGAATGATTAATAATTCCGTTGACTAAGTTGACTAGTCTCCTTCTCGACAACATTTCAACAAGAAATAATTGTAGTAAAACGACAAAAGCATTGTCATTACAATTTATGTTTAATAATCTTTCATAGGCTTCCATTAAACGTTTTAAATCTTATTGTCAAAGCATCTGTATCTATGTAATAAATTATAAATCTCGCCATAATAAACAATGTATTCTTTTGGATGCTTAATCTCTATTAAGATAATTCGATTTTCGTCGCGTTGACCTGTTTCATTTCCGATAAGGAACGCGGCTTGTGAATGAAAACCACGCACTCGATACCCTGAAACACAAGGATAACGTGTATATATCATGGATCATGGAAATTGCTTTTGTAAAATTTGTCAATATTATCGACTGTAGTGTACCTGCATTCTAGCCGCTCGAACGAATCCTTCGTTAGCGGATACAGTTACGCTCTCCATCTCGTCCCCGCTTGCGAAAATTAATCTTGAGCGCAGTTTTATTTTACCACCGAGATTCAACTGCATCATCCTACCTTTGGCTATGTCCTCAACAACCTTGATCCTACTCATCAACTCTGTAGATCGCTTTTTTTCGTTGGGACCTCCAATTAAATTAACAATACTTGTGAAATTATCATACGCAGTTTGACACACGACTAATTCTTTGTTTTTAAATAGATTATCTAATACTGGTTTTAATGGATGCTCGCGTTCCCACTCTGATTGCATATTAAGCAGTGGTGTAGAGAACGCAAAATTTGCATAGCCGTTTGTCATGTTTGATATATAGGCGAGTAAAGTTGAGACGTCTAAATTAAGTATGGAGTTATTCTTTGATTCAATATTTGTATTTAGATTTAGTTCAGTACAAGGGCTGGTGTCGACAGATTCTTCAGATTCTGTGTCAGATTCAAAATATTCTATCTTTTCTGCATCAAGTAATGAAAACAGTAAATGTATTGTTCATAATAATTATTTATTATACAATGTACTTGAAAAATTCTTACTTTCAGCGACGTCTTCATGTGTTATTGTGTCAATTATTTCCCCCTCAACTGTAATTTCAAAGGAATATATTAGCTTAAGGGCTAATAGTTTTTCTATGCCGCAAGCAAAGTGAAATATAATTTTTGGATTCTTGTACATATGTGGATTTTTTAGGGCACAGTTTAAATACAAATGAGCTTGATCGAAGATAGAATTTCGCTTATACCCCGCACTACCATCTGAAATAAGAGTAAGAGCTCTGGGATTGCGAGCAATGACTTTAACCCAACTTGATCCACCGTCGCAGACAATGTCGACTTCCAATTTTGAATCATGGAACTTGACTGGCTTCAAAACATTGACAACTGATTTTACAACCAACAGTCGCTGCACAATAGCATTTAAATGGATTAAATTTGTACTTCGAAGGTGTTCCTTCTTCACATATCCTGTGGAGTGTACCTTTTTTACAATCGTTACAAACCAATAACAATTCCAGTAGTATTCATGGCATTGCATAATGAATGAAAGAAATATATACCTTTTTCAAAAACTTGATCTCCCGTTGAATCTTTCTTACAAGCTTGTCAACACCTTCAACCTTTCCCAGGGGCTCCAATTTTCCTATCATGTCCAATCCCCATTTGATTTTCTCGTCCAAGCATTTCATTAAATCATCATCCGTTGCCATTGTACGATCTCTATATGTTCTCCATACGTTAATTCTAATTAACGAGTCTGAAATTTCAGATAATAAATTTCTTGCTTTCAATCTCATAAATTAATTTATAGACTCATATGCATCTCCTGTACTGTAAACATTCATTCGCGCAACGCCACATGCACGCACATTTACATATCTGTAGATGCAATAATGCAGTAAAATAGTTAGTTGCGCTTTGCCAGTTTAAATAATAAAAAAAGAGAAAAAAAGAAAAAAAACTGTAGATATGAGAGAACTGGGCTTTATTAGCCGTCGGTAATCAGAAAAGAAAACAATAACCTTTTCAAAATAATACTCAAGAGAATATGAACATGTGCGTGACGTGCGGTAACGTCATGTGCATTTAGATTTAAACTTGTGCACAAGATATCGAAGTATTTTAATTAGTTTAAGACCTTTTTTTATTTACCTAATCGTTTATAACATTAGATTATTAAAAAATGGTGGTCATCGGCAAAAAGAAGGTAAATTATGTTTGCATTTGGAATTGTAGGCCGATGTTGAGGTTATACGCATATACACAGCAAAATAAATATTTATATTATTTATTATATACAATGATTAAAGTTAGTGTGAATGTATGAATAAATGTTTTTGTTTAGTACGAGGCAGGGGAGGCCACACAGTACCTGTCAAGGAAACAAGCCCTGAAAAAGTTGCAACTTTCCTTGAACGAATTTCGCAGACTATCTATTATAAAGGGAATATATCCGAGGGAGCCGCGAAATCGTAAAAGAGCTCAGAAGGGAGACACCCGTATTAAGATATTGTATCATAAAAAGGATATACAGTTTTTGATGCATGAGCCGATAATATGGAAATTGAGAGAGCAGAAGGTACATTGGTTGTTGGTTCGATATTCTTCAAGCATGAAGGCTTTGTATGTCAAGCATAAAACCTTTGTTTCATTGTTACAGATATTTGCTCGTAAAGTCGACAGGGCAAGGGCATTGAGAGAGTTCAAAGACATGAGAAGATATTTGAAAAAGCATCCGGTAATAAAACTAGATCACATTGTTAAAGAGAGATATCCAACGTTCTTAGATGCTTTGAAAGACTTAGACGATTGTCTTACCTTGTGCTTCTTGTTTAGCACTTTTCCATCCTTAAAACATATACCCAGAGAGCACAGTATACTTTGTCGAAGATTGACTGTAGAATTTTTGCACGCTGTCATAGCTGCAAAAGCTTTACGAAAAGTATTTATTTCTATTAAAGGTTATTATTATCAAGCCGAAATAAAAGGACAAACCATCACATGGATTGTACCGCATCACTTTGGTTATCAGCCTCAGCAAAAATGCGACGTAGATTTTAAGTTGATGTCCATATTTGTTGAGTTTTATATCATTATGCTTGGATTTGTCAACTTCAGGCTTTATCACACATTAAATTTATTTTACCCGCCGAAATTTGGCGATTTGAGTAAATATTATCTTTAGCCTCTAAAGAAGAAAATCAGAAATAATTAATATTTAGCTAACTAGCTCTTAACGCTGTTTTCAGAAACTTTTGATAAAACTCTTGTTGACGAAGGTGCCTTTGTATCCGAGAGGATATGTGCTCTCAATGTTCCATTAATTAATTTGAATCCTTCAGCATCCAACGAAGAAGAGGAGGAACAGGAAATGGATAATTTTTCTAATGTAACTGTGCTTTTGTATTTGGTGTATTATTTTTGTATACGTATATGACGACGATCTATTGAATTGTCATGCTTAAAATATTTAAATTTTAGGAAATGAATGATGAAAAAGTCAAAGAAGAAATAGCCGAACGTGCGAAAATAAAGAAATTAAAAACTTTATTTAAAGGCTTGAAATTCTTTGTGAATCGAGAAGTGCCGAGGGAGGCTCTTGTTTTTATTGTCCGATGTTTCGGAGGAGAAATTTCGTGGGACAAATTATTGTTTGTGGGCTCGACTTACGATGAAAACGACGAAACAATAACACATCAGATCGTCGACAGACCTAATATGGAGAAGCAATTCATATCAAGGTTGACATTTCCTTCAATTACAATACACAATTACAAATAGCCAAACGCTAATATTTTTATTTAACAAATTCACCTTCTTTTTACGTATTAAGTGATTTTTTTTACCTTTCACAGGTATTACATACAACCCCAGTGGATCTTTGATTCTGTGAATGCGCGCGAGCTGTTGCCCGTTGACAAGTATTTAATGGGCAGTATGTTACCACCGCATCTTTCACCATTTTCAGACGCCCGTCGCGACCAAACGTACATACCGCCTGAAGAAAGGGCTTTAATGGATCCTGATTACAAGCTCAATTATGGTACGCGCTTCTCTTATACGTCCCATTATAAGCCGTTTTACGTAGCACGTAGTTTTACGCGATATAGCGGTTCGCGCTTCTTTTTTTTTTTCTTGATAATAATGAGTCGCCGTTATGATATTTTAGAAATTGATGAGGATTTAGAAGGCGGGTCAGAGGATGAAAACGGACCCGAGGCCGACACAAACGCTGGAGAAGGTAAAAAAGAAGGCGCGAATGATTGTGACGATGAAGACATGAGCGAGGAGGAGCAGCGAGAGGAAGAAGAGGACAGCGTTTTGCTAGAGGATGAAGAAATGCCTGTCAATTCTAGCGTAGACAATCGAAAAGAGATTGAAAGATTAAAAAAGGTGAGTTCTTTTCCTTGTTGCCATAATGATACGGATAAGCTCTTTAAACTGCTTTATTAGTGCAAAAGGACATTAAAGTCGCACGCGTTTCCTTAATATTTAGATTAATATGAGTAGAAAGAAGATCCTGACATTGGCTTGTAGATGATTTTTTACCAAACTATAACATCCACCGGTTGAATGTAAACGATTATTCAGTTTTATCGTATTATATATATATAGCTATGTTTATAGCGCCGTATCGTTAAGGAACATTTAATTGTTAATATATTTCGGTGGAATGTGTATAATTTTGTTCTCTCGCGAGTCGTTTATCGCTTATACGAACGATTACGGCTTCGTAAACACGGATGCCTGCAACAACAAGTATCCTATATTTCCAACGATTCTCCTTTTTCTCGCGCAAGTAAACAAACTCGAATGCAAACGCAATGTTCCCTGCCGCTATTTATTAACCAATTATCGTTGAATATTATTAATATTTGTGCCGCTCGTAGTGAATCAATAGCGTGATATAAGGATGTAAAGGAGTAATAATAATCGAGGCGAACCTTGAGCATAAAAACTTCAAATTCAAATTATCATAAGCCGCTTTCCCCCACCCCCCCCCCCCCTCCCTCTCCTCTCCATCCCCTCTCCCACCGATCATTTTTCTCCGCCTATTTTTTTTTTCCTTTTTTTTCCTTTTGCTGTAAACACTCGGTCTTAAAAATAATAACTCCGAATGGGAAATGCACGGGCTTGTGTAAAGACAAATGACCCCGAGGGCCCGAGGTGCAGGAGAGCCGGGCGTGTTCGCGCACTGAAAAATAATTACGATTCGTTCGGAAAGATTTTACCACCTCGTATTCCTGAAAATGGCCATCGTATTTATGGAAATAAAGCCAAAGCCACTAACGATTTCATTGTTTTACTTCTTACCGACGTGGTGCGCGCTCGTGTTGTTCTTCTTAATGGCCCACGCATGTATAAATAAATACAACGTTTTTCTCCTTTCGAAAGATAAGTTTCGTCGAAAAATTAAAGTTTAGTCCCGTCGCGTGAATGTCGAAGATGAAAAATGACTTTAGGGAACGTCGCTCGAGGGTTATTGGGATTATTTGGTGGTCCGCGAGCAATAACGGGCGGCGCTCTCATTATTATCCAACGGTTTCGGGGACTTTTAATTGAGCGTTCGAGGGCATTCGAGGGAAGCGACAAACAGAATGTTAATATATTAACGCGGATGCGCTTTGGCGTAGGGAATATACTAAAGCTAAGGCCCGAGGTTTAAGAAATACGGGTGTGTCGGGTGGCGAGGGGAGAGGGGTGAGGGGGGCGGGAGGGAGAATAAGAAAAAAGACACGTCTATTTTTTTTTTCTTTTTATTGCAGAAAAAGAAGATGAGGGTGAAGAGTGGCGAAATAGTGAAGGAAGATCCTTGGGAAAAGAGTCGTCAGGAGAGGCAGGAGTACCGCTTGCGGGAGAAATTGGTTAAGAATAAGCACCGAAAGCTGTACAAGAGCATGATAAAGGGCCGGGAAGACAGAGCGAAAGCCATTTGGCTGCTGCGCAAGAAGAGGCGTGTGCACGACGAGGCAGAGAAAGTGAAGAGGAAGGAGTTGCGTAAGGCCAAGCGGTTCGAGAGCGAGAGTAAAGCCTAATATTTCATTAGTTCCCGAAATCTCGAACGACCCTATCCTCCCACGTCCCTCCCTACCTCCAACGCAACTCTCAACGTACGGCCTTGTGTACAGTAACGACATTCGGACTTTCGATTGTATGAGAAAATTAATAAAAAGCCTAATGTTGTTGAAAAAAGGAAAGAAAAAAAAAAAAGAAAGAAAGAAATGGTGTTCCGTTATTGTCGACGATAAGGTCGGATGCCTGGCGGTGGGAAAGTAGAGGACGGCGGCTGTTGGTGTCCGCTGCTCGCGGCTCACCGACACGTCGACTTTGCCGAGAAACGCGTTATATTTCGACGTCCGGGATAATGAGTCACCGGTCCGAGTGGCCTAGACGTCCCATTGAATATTCCACCGGCACGCAACTAGAGAACCTTTCACACCTTAAGAGAAGAGAAGAGAAGAGAAGAGATGCGATGCGATGCGATGCGATGCGTTCGTCCGACGCTAATCAACGACGTCCCCGTCGCAGACCATGGCTTAGCGTGAGCGAGTGTCGAGCCCCGGTTACGCAACGGAGCCGCGTCTCCGCGCCTCCTTGAATATTAATTGGCGCCCCGCGATCTCGCGACACGGCCACGCGCCCATAATTTAACCGGGGGGTGGAGGAGGAGGAGGAGAATGAGGAAAGTGTAGCGTCACCGACGTGAGAGTGTCGCCGCTGGTCCACCCACCCCGCCCACGCACGCCACACCGTATCGTCGCTTTTCCCTTTTTCTACTTACGGCGACGAAGGCCTCCGAAGGCCTCCGAAGGCCAGAGTCAGCACAGCCCGCCCACGTAATTGGCCACGCGAGATCGAGCGCTACCGCTCGACCGAAGCCCCCCGAAGCTCTCCCCCCCCTTTTTTTCTCTCTCTCTCTCGATCCACGGATCCACGGATCCACGGAGCATCGGTTGCCGGTACGTATGCAGCGACGTCCGCGCTTTCCCACTCGTAGATCGATCCTTTATTGGATCGAGACCCCCTCCCGCCTTTTGACGGTCAGAGGCGGTGGTTAGATCATTGTAACGGAAAGCGACGGATGCTACTTAGGCCACTTGCTCCTTTATCCGCGCTATCGACACTATGTAACAACCCCTCCCACACTCGATCGTCCCACCCTGGTTTACACTGACTACTAACAAGAAAAGAAAAACAAACCGCCAACCGTTGTTTTTTATTATTATTAAAGTCGCTGACGTCAGTTGCCGTAAGGAACGGCAACGGTCCTCCCTTACGTCTCAGCCGAGGAGGAGCCACCTTGATCATCCTCCTCTTGCCATCGCTCATTCTCAAAGATCTATAAGTTTAACAAGCTTTTTAAATATGTATATCGTATTCCATCGAGTTTCAATATTTTCTTATTCATGGAATTGCAACAGAGCCTTTACGCTATAAATATTTATACTCATATTGTATTCCGTTACATAAAGTTTTTTTTTTTTTTTATTTTCTTTAATTATAACTGCGTATATCGCTCGGTTTTATAACGTATTTTATGCAACCGTTGAATATTTATATCCCGCGACTCTATAAGCCTATACGCTCGCTCACCAATTTATCTCAATTAGTACAAATTAGTACAAATTAGTACAGATTAGTACAGATTAGTACAAATTAGTACAAAATTTGGCAATAATTACTATTTTGGGCGCCTACCTTCCTTCGTCTTCCCGACGTCAATTAATTAATCCGCACCGGAACTATATTTACTTTTTTTTTTGTTTTGTTTTACACGCATATCTTATCCGACGACAGATTTAACCGAAAAAACTTGAAGCGTAATTACAATATCGCTACTGTTGTATGAGCGTAAGCTGAAATCTCGCCTTTTTTTTCTTATAGATCGATATACAGTTATCTCGTAAAAACTTACCGAGGTACCGAGTGCGCGGATTTAAATGCTAAAAAGTATCAACGATTGCTCGTGAAGAGTTGTATTTGCGACCTTTACATCGCAATTATTTTGGGCTATACGTATAAAAAAACAGATAAAATACATTTTTCTTACGGTGAACGGACACCTTTGAATAATGATGTGCATTACATTCGTGTTATGCTGATGCTTAATCGTACAATCGAACAAGGCCTGAATTATCCGCGGCAATACGAGTCGAAATGTTTTTGCGATTCGCAAAGAAAACAATATATTAACGCTTTGTATAAAGACGCTTTTCAAAAAGAAAACCTAAGACCTTATCACTAAAAATTTCACATTTAAATGTAATTCCAGCGTGGCACCTTTAACAAATACGTCCACGTCTTAAGTTTAGGGTGGTCAAGGTATTTAAATACACTCGCTCAGGTATATTATTTGTTGCCGAAGTTGTTGAGCACAAGTCTCCATGGGATTGAAAAGATAATTGGCGTATTATAACTGGAGAATAAAAAATAAAAGAGGAAAATTACATTGAACAGTAGTTGATATTCTTTAAAAGGTTGAGGAGAATTTCCTGTGTTACGAGCTATTATGCACATTACACTTTGATTTAATATCTACATATTAAATCATCTGTTAATATTTCATACGAGAGCTCGTATTTGTTTTGTATTTCGTTCGTTGGTATTCGTGATCGAAAGCTATAAATATAAATTATGGAACAATTGCTGCGAAGGTAAGTAGTAACGATCTTCGTGATTTTTTTTTTTTTTTCCAACGTAAAGCAGAGTTCGTCTGACGTCAACCGTGTCGTTTTACTTTCGATCGCGGATCGTAAAGACTTAGATTTAGTTATTTAGCTACGAAATATCGGGTTATGCATAATTGTCCGATGTCGTATTACCGAGATTCGTAGCTATTCGGTCGGAATTTTATTTACGCGCTCACCCGAATCTTAAGAGATCCGATACTAAATCATCGAAAATTACGAAGATTAGACGCTTTCGTGGGAGTTTGTCGCGTGAGTCATGACAAACGATCGAGTGGCAAAGTCCTTTCTTAAATACAATTCCATAACGTGGACGCGCGTAAGCATTCGTTAATTACGCAATCGATCCGATAGATCGCGGCTTGAAAAGCTTGGCTTGGATTTATACGCGGGACTTTTCTTATCTGGTAGCTGATGAATTTGGTAATTTTTACGAGCGAATGACGGATAAAAGAATCCATTACCATCCCGTCGATTCTATGAAAGTCGTTCTATCCCATATCCGACGACTCGCTCGTTATTCTTCTCGGGCCGTTCTAGTCCAATATAGCAGCATTAAGCGAATCACGTTATCGCAGCCCCATTGTCTCGGATACGAATATTACGCGTACGTCTATACGTTCGCGGCTTAAACGTGTCGTTTAACATTATCGCTCATCGCTTTTTACAGCCCGTGCACTTGAAATTATTCTCACTCCTCGGCATCTCGTAATATAAATATAAATACAAACGAGCGAGCGAGCACTCGGCTAATTGCGATCGGTTAATACGTAGCCATTGCATTATTGTTCCTTTAATTAAGAGTGAGCCTAAAGTTAGCTTTTACAGACTCTTTAGCTAATGAAATTAGTCACGAGGCGCAATGGTTTTTTTTTCTTCAAAAGGATTCTTCGGCTTTTAGCTAAGAAAATACGGCCCCGCTTATGAATTTATGGAAACACCATAAATATTGCATAAGGAATATAAGGAATAAGCACTTGCTTATTTATATTGCGATCGATGTTCTTCGGACTCGTTTATCTTTTTCTCGTTTTTTTTTTTTTTTTGTCTTAGCAAAGAATCATTTCAACGAGTTAAACGAAAGTTTGCCGAATTAGCAGCCTCGCGAATGATAAAATTACTTTTGCCGCGGTAGCCATAGCCTATTTAGTGGGCCTATTTAGTGCTCTCGCTTGTTCATTAGCAGGGAATCAGTTTGTATCGGTGAAGGAAATACTACAAGGATTCCTAGTCGGCTCGGTAAGCTTCGCGGCATTATTCGCCATACGTAATATAAATATATAAAAATGACGTAAGGCCTGCTTGCTTTATTAAAATCGACTCACCGATATAATCGCGCATTCGCTTATTGGTTATTATTCTGCAAAAGGATGCAAGTTAACCGAAACGTCGGCAATGAAATCTTTACTCCAACTCTCGTATCCGGGAGGATTTAATCCACGTGGTGCAGGGACTGGCGAGGGGTGGGCGAGGGGCGGGCGGGGGATGAGTAAAATATCGATACCTAATGAAAGAAAGCTGCTCTTTCGTAAAGAAACGGTTTCACTTTCGAAATAAAAACTGAATAAAAAACTGAAACGCACCTTGGCAATCCTTATTATTAATTAATTAAATAAAGCTGGGAATGCTCGAAGAAGTAAATGTACTTTGTTTCCGGAATAGCATTCGAATGCGCAGAATGGAACTTAATTATACACTGCTCGCTTTGGATTTAGTTTAATATCATTTTCTTATCATTCTTTCCAATCAACCTTATTATTTCTGACGCAAGAGAAATTTCTCGAAGCTAAGCTGCCCAGGACTCGCACTCTTGTGTATATATATATATATATATAGACATTTTCTTTTTCCATTGAAACGACGGCCCCCGCCTACATTAATCCGCGTCACTTAATTAAGCTTACGGCATCGAGCCAAGTGTAATAAAGTTATCTTATCTTCCGATTGCGCAATCCTCTATATTTCTCGTAAAATTACTTTGGTCTTGTTTCGAGTGCTCGTTACGGAAATGCGGTTATTGTTATTATGAGGAGCCGCTGCCCTTCAACTATAGCGAAGAATATTAAGAATAATAGGGAAGGAGTTGCCGGGAGATAAATAACGGAGTCGAATGGCAAATGGTCGATGAATTCGCTGGTTCGGATGAGGCAAATCGGAGACGCTCGACGATGGGCATTAAATCTCGGCACGTCGAATCGTCATTCCGCTCGGTGCAACGACACCCCCACCCCCGTCGGCAACAAGCTGTGCCTTTCCATGGCCGATGGCTTCGGAATATCCGAGAAAATGTGCACGGTCGAGGCGCGCGTCAGCCGCTCGCGTTATTCGAAATTTAAGCCAGCGGTTGCGGCGACTCCTCTCGCCCCCCCCGCCGCCCCCGCCCTATTCTTTGGCGCGAGCGCAACTACGGCATTCCGAAACCGAGAGTGCCAACGCATGGAATCATCGGGAAGGCGCTGCTCCGGCCGCGTCCAGTCGACTCGACGCACGGCCCCTCCCCCCTCCCTCTCGCCATCCCTCTCGCCACGACGGGCCCGAAAAAACGAAAGGAGTGTACAGGAAAAAAAAGGAGCGAAAACGAGCTAAAAGGAGCGAGAGGAGCCGGGGGAACAAAAGGTAGTGGAGGAAGAAAGGGACGAGGGGCGTGGTGAACGAAGAGGAGAGGAATAAAAAGCGAAAGGTCGCCGAAATCCGTATCTCCCTGCCGGGTCCGAAAATCCGAACGAGGGGGCCGTCGTCGCCGCCGCCGTCGCCGCTGACGCCACCACCACCACTATCAACACTAGTACGACGACGGCCACTACCACCGCCACCACGAAACCGCCGCCGCGCCTCGGCAGATCCGCGAAAGGAGGATGGACGACGGCCTGGCGGGAAAAGCTGTGCGTCCTCGGGAGGTCAGAGACACTCAGCCCCTGCACTCGCCTCCCTGGGTGCGCCTAAGCCTATGCCCCTCGCCCCCTAGAGTCTTACGCCACTGGGCCGTGCTGACCAGTCGAGAGCAGCCAGGATGTTGCTTACGTCACTCCAGCTATTCCTGTCCCGGGGCCGGAGGTGGGGGCCGGCCACGGGCTACGGGTTCCACGTCGGCTCCGCCGTCCATCCTTCGGCCCCGAGAATCCGCGCACTCCTTTTCTCGCGAGCTCCCTCCTTGCCACGACAAAGGATCGCGGCAGCGGCAGCGCTAGCGCTAGCGGTAGCGGCGACGACAACGACGACGACGACGACGACGACGTCAACGTCAACGTCAACGTCAACGTCAACGTCAACGAACTTTTATACTGTCTTCCTTAGCACCAGCCCGACTTCGACTTCGACTCCGACTCCCCAAAGTCTCCGGGCCAATAACTCCGGAGAGCTCTCGGAGCTTCGAGAAGCTTCGCCGCGCAGCTCGGCTATTAATCCGCTCCTTGAGTCCTTGAGCCGAGCGTCGGGAGTAGTAGTGTCGGCCCGGCGGGGGCGGAACGCGGCTCGCGCTCCGATTCTCCGATCGAACGGGCCGATTGCGGAAGCCGAGGCTAATTATAGGCGCGCGGGTGTCGGAGATTTGCGAGGGGCGTCGGCACCCGGGGGGCATTTATCGGCTGCGGTGAATTAGCCGGACTCGGGTGGCGCTCGGGCCGAAACCGCGCTGCACGGGGGAGGAGATGCGAGACGACCTTGCCTGGTGCCCATCATCGCGCGTCTGCAGCCGCGGAAGAATGCGTCGGGGACGACCTTGGCGAGCTCCGCGACGAATCGACCGAGCGCTTCATCGGCTCTCGTCCTTTGACCCCGCGTTTCCGCCGACGGCCACCCTCCCCGCCCCGCCGCGCGACGTTCCGTTCGCCCGGACGCCCGATTTTCCCGTGCCGTGGACTTTGCGTTGGTCCCCCCCCCCAGCCCACTCTGCCCTCGCCAGCACCCTCGACGCCCAGCCTCTCAATAAAAACAAGCCCCGAGGGCCGTTGTCTGCTTGTTTATGGGATTAAATTGCCAATGGGGAGAGTCGCTCTTTAGCGGACAAGAGCCTCGCGAGACGCATCGCCTCACCCCACCCCACCCCACCCCATCGCACCGCACCAACGCAACGCAACGCAACGCAACGCAACGCAACGCAACGCAACGCAACGCACTACGAGCGATGATTCCATTTTCACTAAAAGAGTGATAAAATTGAGCTATTCGCGATAACGAGCGCTCCGTGCCACCGCCATTAATGCCCATTAATTAACACATATTCCCGGAAAATACTCCTAGCCACTATCAATTTCGATAGGCTTCGTTACGTTCCGACGTTCCGACGTTCTGACGTTCCGAATTTATTATTCGCGCATATACATCCGTTTCCGATCATTTATCAGGAAAACTTATTAATTCTGAATATTGCAAAATTTTTCTTCTTCTTCTTCTTCTTCTTCTTCTTCTTTTTCGTACACATCCTTCCTTCATGAGGTCATAAGGCTTAAGCCTTGGCCGGCATTAAATGACGTCTAACGCACGGTTTTAATGGGCGTTAGAGAGAATTCGTTGACCGGCGCAATATTATAGTAAATATTCATTAAATAAATTTTATTATGATTAATATTGTGTCGTTAACGTTCTGAGGCAATAATGGCGCCTCTTATTTCAATATTTTACTACTATTATTCGCGGGTATAAAGAAAAGAGATAGATAGAGAGAGGTGAGAGAGAGAGAGAGAGAGAGAGAGAGAGAGAGATAGAACGAAGCTGTAATTAGGAATTAAATAATTTTTGTACTTTTTTGTACCCCCGACTTTAAGCTTTGGCATATAAAAGTTTAGCTGTCGGAAGTTATAAAAAACGAATTCTTTATGTTTTAATGGGCCACTGAACAGTAAACTTGTTACAAGATTTTAATTATAAGCACATTACATGATTTTATACCGCTGGCAGAGGTGGCTCGGACCGGGGTTTAGGAACTTCTGATAAGACGAATCGATATTATTTCGGTCGTGGTTCGGTGGTCGTGGCTGGAAGCGAGAGGTGACGTCGTCTCCTTGTTGTTATTGCGTAATTCTTAGCGGCTCCCGCTGGAGAAAAAAATGAGAGGAAAGGAGAGAGAGAGAGAGAGGGAGAGATCCGCGTAATAATGATTGGCTTTGAACGGGAGGTGGTGGTACTGTACGGGGCTCCTCGTCGAGACGAAAGCTCTCGGCGCCAATTAAAACGAATGAAGTTGTTCTTAACGATAATAATATTTACGTGGAGAGTCGAGGTCGTTAAAACGACGGGATTGCTTTGGTTTCGGAAAAGGAGGACTGGCGGCCGCGCCGCCACCGCCGGAGGTGAATCCCGGACGGACGGGGTGGGGCGGGGGGGGCGGAAACGAGACTTATTAATGATGTATTAATATGGCGCGTATACATTGTTCGCGGCAGGCGCGAGTTATTCCACTTATGACTGATTTTGCAAGAAGAGCCGAGAGCCCCGACAAGAAAGTTATAAGCCGAGGGGATAAAGGAAAAAGGTACGAGAGCAGAGGAGGACGCGTCCGAGTGGAGAGGCGAGAGACGAGAGAGACGACCTTGAAAGCATTCAGCGGGAGTTTTTTTCGAGACGGCGATAGAGAGACGCGAGAGGGACTCGCTCGAAGCTCGCGTGGGTCGCGCGCGCACACACACGCCCATACACGCACGCACGCACGCACGCACGCACGCACGCATATGTGTATATATATATATATATATATATATAGTATCGCGGGGACATAAATCGATCGCGTTGAAGAGGCTGCGATGGATCGGGTATTCCGTCAGGGAATTTCACGGGCACGATGACCTCGAGGACGCTTCTCGTTGCTCCAGGTACCGCTCCGACTCCGAGGCGGCTAACGAGTGCGCGACGCGTCCTCGGCTAATCGAGCCGCTGCCGATTCCGAGGTCCTTGCACGCTTTCGCTGCTCCGTTTAAATAATCTCCGCGCTCGGGAGCGACGACTTTATATCCGCGAATCGCGAGTCCGGGACTAACGGACCCCAGACCTAATAAAACACACTGATGCACGGCCGATAAATTAATTACGGCCTCTCCGCACACAATTACGCGCCCCGTACCTCCACCATTACCATTGCTAAGGGTATTAGTTTCCCCTTGAGCCTTTTGTGACGTCATTGCGTAGCTAATGGCCGAACCTAACTCCTGGATCCCGTTCGTTCGTACATTAATTATCTAAAGCTTTTTTGCATGAATATGTTAGAGGGAAATTCAAACTCTTCCGTTCCAGTGGATGAAATGGTCGGGGGGGAGCTTTGTTTTCATGCGGATGCGTCTGTCCAAGTACGTACTTAGCCGTACGCCGAATAAACAGGGATTACCCTGCCCGGTAATGATGCTTTTCTATTCGAGCGCAAGAATAATTAAATGTTACGATGCTCATATTAATTATTTTTCTGAAGAAAAAATAAATAAATAAATAAATAATAATAATAAATAACAACAACAATAATAATAATAATAAATAACAACAACAACAACAATAATAATAATAATAACAATAACAGCACTGGTACGGTGACATTTCTATTTGGTATAGATAATGGTCAGAAACTTTTTTAGATTTTCTCAATTGTCATCTTCAGTTGCTAAAAACCCTTTGTAAATCAATCGAATCGGACAAAACAATCGAATGGATAATTATACTCCTTAATGTTTTAAAATAACAAGTATTCGGATGCGTGTCGCTTTATTTGTGCCCGTAAGGCTCTGACTTTTGTAATTGATAAACAATCATTTATACGTGATAAATTTATCCAATGACTTTTTGTTCCCGTTATAAAAAGAAAGGTTCTTGTCGGGCCGATGCGTGCAATTATTTAGTAATTGACGCAGCAGTAATTATCCTGTTCATAAAGTAAGTCGATTTTATTTTAAATTAATTATAACGCACAGCTTCATTGAGTCCCTTGATGTTTATACATTGATACGTGAAGATTTAATGACGAGTCGCGAGCGCGCAACAGCGCTCGCTCAAAGCTATGCGCATTTATATTTCATATAGTCTATGCAAACAATGTATGCGTTGTCGCGTGCGTACAACACGTAGTAGCACTGGACGTGCTCTCAATTAAATAAAAATATATTATCAACGTTATGCGTTTTATTGTACTATCCGATTAAATTGTTCTTACGTCTTTATCGGAAAGACGTAAATATTAAAAATAATCAGATATATATATATATATATGTATTTTGCTTTGCTTTCTTTATAATTTCAATCGTGATCTACAAAAGTACGCGAAACAAAAGTCAATGGTTATTTTACCATTACACTTCTCACTTCATTTGGGGCACTTAAAATGACATTGTGCGTATATCTGCGGAAGGAGGGGTGAGGAATTGGAGGTGGAGGGGGGAGCCAGATGTACACGCTACGATACAGTTGTTGAATTTTATCATTACACATTTGCGAATTGAGACAAATGCATTAACTGCGTCGCGTTTTCCAATCGAGCAGCACAATCTCGACGGAACAAAGAGGATAAGCACTTGTTGAAGAATGTCGAAGGACAAGATTCACATAGATGCATTTATTTGAAAATATCTTTCGAAAAATATCTCTGATGTCCGATACAAGCGCCCCCCCCCCCGCCCGCCCGCTCTCTCTCTCTCTCTCTCTCTCTCTCTCGTCTTCAGATCAATGTATTTCTTTGCATTTTGACGTATTGGTATTCAGATACGTATCGGAAGACATCGGAAGAAGCGAGCGCTTCGAGATGCCGGTATTTCGTTGTAGTGCGACTCCGTAATGGAAAATCTTCATTCGTCATAATTAAATGTGCGATGGCTAACATAAGTAATTGGTTGTTGTAATTGAGTTCTACGCAGATCTGCTTGGATACTCTTATTCCTTTATTTTTACTTGCAGTTATAATGTTACAGATACGTTTTAATCGTTACGAGTATCGTTAGAATTATAATAATAATCAATATTTGAAGTAGGAAAGATCTTACGAAATTTAGAAGTTTTCGTAGACGTAATTTAATTAGCCAATCTAAATATAAAAATTTTACCATACATTAGGTCACAATATGTAGAATTATTTATGTGAATCATTCGAAATGTCAATTATTTGAAAATTCAAGTAAATAAACATGTAATTATCATAATATTACCATTAGGTGTATAATAAGTAATTCTATAGATTGAAAAGTATGAAAAATAGTAATAACATTTATCATTTGAGTCTTAAAATTTATTGCGTATTTGTGATTATATTCACGCTACTGGATTACCATGGACTTAACATATGGCGATTTACGGCTTCCACTATGGCAAGACAACACTAATTTCACCCACAAAAAGCCGTAAGTAAGCTGTTACTACTACTGAAATAAGTAAGCATTAAAGCATTAATATTAATTTTTTTTATACCCATTCTTGCAATTTCACTCCCGACTGTTTAATACTCACGTTTAAATCTCATACATTTAACAAGACCTTTAAAGTAATGATAAAAACTATTTATGTAACGTTTTTACTCCAACTTGGTAAGTATAAAATAGAATTTAGCTAACGCGTGTATAAAAATTTTTTTTTCTCATCTACCGATGCCAAGTACAAGACACACGTACAGTCCTACTCCGTTTCATGGTATTGCGCCGTTGTTACACGTAGCTTCAACGTATCTGTTCCGCAACGATTTAAACAAAATCATAATTAATAATAATAATAATAACAATAATAAAAATAAAAATAAAAAGGCAACATAATTTTAATGAAACATTATAATAATATACTCGTATTTTTAAATCTTAATAATAATGAATGCATTCGAGATTAAAAAGATATTCCAGTTCTAAAGCTTACGTCATTAATAATCAGTAATTCATTAATCATATTTCAATAAGATAATGAGCAGAATTATTATTAAAATTAATTTATGGCGAAATAAAATTTACCTATAGCCAATTTTGAGCACGTAAAGTAAATGTAAAAGTGAATTCGCATAAATTTACTTTTATCACTTGGTTGTATAAAAAAAAAAAAAAAAAAAAAAAAAAGAGCGGGGGGGGGAGAGGGAGCGAAGAAAAAAACGCAGTATCTGCAGGATGAGTTCAGTTGTTTATTTATTAATAAAGCCAATGGTATCGTATATTAGGAGTTTACAATTTCTCGTAGCCAACTTAATTTACAATTCAAAGTAAAGTTTTCCCTCGTGATAAAGATAGTTGAACGACAACGAAGTTAAAAATAATATGCCTGACTAAGATTTGATATTCATCTTTGCGGGTATAAATATTTTAACAGTTTTATCTCTACGACAATGCCAACCGCTTCCAAATGCCTTTAAAACATATATCTTGTATGGAAATTAATAATTATACGCGAATCGCTGGTTTGAATAGCATTAATAATATTTACCTATGCAATGAGCGAATTGTCATGTAAGAATCGTCCCTGTCGAAAAATTCGTCTTACTTGAGCTACTCTTACGGCTCTTTGTGCATATATATATATATATATCAATATTTATATATAAAAGTACTTGACACAATTTTCGATCTATTGTTATTCGCCAATCAATGTTACCGACATAGTGAATTTCATCGAAATGTAATTTACCAATAGTGCAAAGAGCCTAGCCTCGGCTTAAAAAAAAAAAATATCAAACGCGTTCCGTAAGGATGACCCCTACGACTTTGTTTTTCCCCGGCAACAAAGAACGAGGAGAGCGTCCGAAAATAAAGTAAAACAATTAAAGTTAGGGTCGTAGTCGTATAGATAGAGCTCCGCTGACTGGGTTATTCCTCTTCCTCGGCTTCCTTCGGTCGAAACCGAACGCATCTTCTCCGGACTGTGGAGGATATCGTCTCGTTCGCCTCATCGATATTTTTAGCAAATTATTCCATTTAAAGTCCTTAACGATGTGAAATGTGATGGAAAAGCTTATTATTACCTTTGGCCAATTTAAGCGCCATGCTATTAGAAAAGCCTGAATCTTAATAAGATAAAACTGCCCTTGTAAGTGGCTAGTAAGAGGACACTTTTATGAAATACTTTGTGATTTGTGAGGCTACGTGACTCGAGAACCGCCGAGAAGCTTCTGCTAGCTTAGGCCAGTAGTATCCACTACGTAGAAATCAAGGCTTTTCATGACTTTATAAATAAATAATTTGTGTATCTCTTGAATAGTGCGCAGGCGCGACCGGGAACGGCAACGAATACGGCGTAGAAAGAAGAAGAAGAAGAAGAAGAAGAAGAAGAAGAAGAAGAAGAAGAAGACGAAAAGAAAGAAAAAAGAATAACCTCGTAATAATAGCTATAGATCGGCAGCGATCGTGCGCTGCTTTCGTACTCGGGCGCGTGCTCATCTTCGCCACGAGCTAAATCTACGTTTCCTGCGGAGGTACGCCACTGGCGGTGCCTACTATCCATCCATGCATATTTTCACTGTCTACTTACTTGCATAGGATTCTCTCTATACAATGAGGCTCGAGTGTGTGCACACGGAAGATTCCGCGTGATGTGCATTCAATAAAAAGGACAACCTCGGCCGCTCGCTAAGGCATTTGTAAACTGAAACCGAGCGACAATGGCCGAACGAGGGAAAAAGAAGTATAAAAAAAAAGAAGAAGAAGAAGAAGAAGAAGAAGAAGAAGCAGCAGAAAAAAAAATGTCTCTTCTCCAATCAATTTTCGTTATAAGCCCCTTAAAATGCAAATGGCTTTTATTCAATTGGCGTTCGCAAATAATCGAAACTCGCGGCTTTTAACCGTTTCCACCCATCGACAAGGATTTAAATAAACAATTCACGGCGTTCAGATGTTTTATACATATATATATATATGCGTGTGTGTGTGTAGTATCTACCTTACCGTTATTCGTGTTTTTTTCATTATAAAATTATCATTACAAAGGGATCACTGCCTACGTAACAATACACTCAAGGCGAAAACCCTTCATTTAATGGTATAGGCACAAAAAAAAAGAAAGAAAGAAAGAAAAGAAAAAGTATAAATAAAATTATTATCATCTGCAAGAGGAAAGAGGAAAATATTTGAAACGCCGATACCATGTTGGCGAATAAGTTTTTTTATTATTATTGGCAGCGGATAGAATGGAATGTAGAGCCGCCCCGGCATGGGCAATAATATTATATTTAAATTGAATGTAATAATAGAAAGGAGAGGCCGATAATAATGCAATATTCCAAGTCAACGGCAGGTGCTAAATTGCTGGGGTCCGTTGGAAAGTTACGGCGGTACTGTTACGGGATTATTTATTGCTATTGTCGCTTGTCAATCCCGGCTAAAGCATCGATCAAAACTAACCTATAAAAATAATGAAATCCGACGAAGAGCCTTGTCTCGAAGAGGCTTTACGTCCGAGTGCGTCTACGCGGACACGTCCGATATAAATTACGAGGATATTTAGGCCGTGGATGGGGATAGACGGGCTCGACTCGCCGTACGAGCAAAGGCGTGAACTGCCCGCGAAATTGGAAATTGATGGAAAAGCTCAAGCGGTACAGAAGAAACGACCGCCTCATAATGCCCTAATTCGCTCCTCTCCCCCGCCCGGGCTCGGAATAACGTAATGAGGCCGCGTCGACGATGCGCACCTCAACGTCTTAACGTTCTACGGCAACGGCCTACCCAGCCAGATTTTCCACCTAATTGCGCACACATGACAACTTCACTTTTCTTTTATTTATTTTACACAACATTCGGCCTATTGCCCTCCCAAGGGTTAATGTACTTTTCTCTCTCTCTCTCTCTCTCTCTCTCTCTCTCTCCGCCTCTCTCCGCCTCTCTCTCTCTCTCTCTCTCTCTCTGTCTGTTGTCAATTACCCGGTCGTACGTACACGTATTCACGACATTCTTCGGAAACTCCAAAGCTCTGGAATATTCAAAATAAGAGAGAAGAACACTTAATAGCTGGGATATTACTATACACGCGACTAATACGCATACTAATGTATTACTCGTTTGAGGGGTTGTACGTACGCTAGTTTAAAACTTAACTTCATATTTAATACCATAATCATGAAATAAAGTACGTACCACGTAATACACCTCCTGTCTATGTGTTTCGTACAAAATGTACAGGAAACCATTAAAGCACGGGGAATTTATTATAAATGAATATTCATAGAATAAAATATTAAAAATGTTCATCGAAGCTCTCGATTATTTTCAACTCTTTTACAATTTTCTTCCCAGTGTTTAAAAAAACAATTACAGCAAATACACATTCACATGTTAAAGTAGATTTTTTTTTCCCCCATAAAACATTATGGACAATAAATTGAGTTTTATTTAAATGAAAAATAAAAAAAAAAACAAAAAAAAAACACGCGAAAGATATTTTACTACTAAGTAAAGCAATAAATACATGTGATAAATGTTATTTCATTGGCAAAGGCATTGAATTATTTGAAAAATTTAATTGACATTATTTCTTTCGGGCAGAAGATTCACGATACATGAATCATTAGCAGTGCATCTCCATTAATCTCGGCAATCTTATAGATCACAGGAAGCATTAATAATAACCGCTTCTTTTGCGTATGGAGAATAATTTTATATAAATGCGATATAACATAAGGAGTAGACCACGTGGACTTTTATAATTAGGCGAATCAAGAGTGTAATGAGACAACATTATTAGATACATTGTAAATTTTATAATATTTTATTTGTAGAGCGTACTTTATTATAAGGCAGAATTATTGCATAAAGTCGGCCGTTCTTTTTCAATAGGCGATGATACCTGCACTTGGATTCCGCGTATTTTTAATATTAATGTTTTTAATACGTCGGCTCGCAATTGTACGATCATTAATATTTTTTAAAAAATAAAAACTTGCCAATACGCTTGTAATATACGTGGGATTCCCTGGCTAAAGGGGAATGAGGGGCGGGGGAGGGGAGAGTGGTACGTACAATATCATTTTTCTGATGTTTGTTTATCCACTTACGAAGCGAGACGAAGCGTTTTTCAAGAGGGAATGAGAGGTAGAGATAGATAGATAGAGATAGAGATAGATAGATAGAGATAGAGATAGAGGGAGAGAGTAGAAGTAAATAAAAAATTCAGCGAATCGAGCGTAGAAAGAAAAGGCTTGTTGTCTTAAATGTAAAATAGTCCGTAGGATTAGTCATGGCTATTCAAAGGAAATAAAATTATGTCATGCGAAAGAGAAACTGACATGTAAACATCAGTCAAGAAATATCGCATTCTTCGAAGCCTAGGTGGTGATGGGACACGAGGGGTAGAGGGTCGGGGAGGGAAGGTCCATCGGCCGAGTATAAAAGTCGTGCTAAACCGATAAAAGTATAGGAGTGAAAAGCATAGAGAAAAGGCAAAAGCATAGCCAGGGTTTTCATGGCGTGTCCTTCGGCTCGCAGGACCACTCGTTACAGGGAGGGGAGGCCCCTCCCACCCCTCCTCCACCTCCTCCTCCTTCCCATACACCCCGTTCGTTAGAGAGCCGGAGCTCACTCTCTCACTCTCTCGCCCCCCCCGCCCACCCCTCCCTCCCTGCCTCTCTGCGTGAGTGCACTCAAGGCGCATCTAGCAATGCTCGACGAGAGTCCGAGTCGATTTAGATAAGGATGGAGCCTCGGCTAAATTGCTCAATAACTTCCTCCTACCCCTCCCGCCCCCCTGCCCAGCCGCCATCTAGCCGACCGAGGGATCGGCGAGCCGCGCGCCTAGGGTTATTGTCCTGCGCTGAACCGTTCAAATTCGTGATACCGACCGCCACGGAAACTGGAAAGCGGACAAATAGGAAGAGAATCTCCTGCGCCTCCAAGACGGCCGATCGTGACCTTCAGAAATATCCTCTGTCCGAAATACCACCCTCTTCTCTTTCCCTATTATTTATACGCATTCGATGCCACTTACATTTTTTATTGCTTTATTTATTCGCGATACTTTATACATTATTTACTCTTAAATGTTTATACTACTGAACGCGTTTCGCTTCCTCGAAGAGACCCTCACTCGTCCATTCCGCCTTTATTAACAACATTTTAGATCGATTCGCAATCATAAAAATGTGAAAGGGCTGTATTTTTATTAAGTACGGGGCATTTAATCATCTTGGAAGGCATGGAATTAGGAGCGGAGAGGTGGGAGCGGGGAGCGGATAAGCGAGTGCCAGGAATGGTAATGCGGATGGCCAAGGGTACGTACGCGGACGATCGTCCTCGTCATCGTTATCTGGAGGAATAGGAGTCGATAGAAGGCCGGATCGCAGCTTTTCCTGGACGGGCGAATAGAGACTTGACGGGAATCGTGCTCCTCGCCAAGGCACGTATCCAGGTGAACGAATGCGAATGCGCAATCCGAGGCCCATAATTAAATATCTCGGGATAATGCTCCGAGTCGACGTTTACAATCTGCAAATAAATAAGATGAATAATAGCAGCCGAAGCGGAGACAGCGAGGATGAGTTCTCTAATCGAAATCATGGCCGATGTACAGCAGAGGACACCGAGGGCTCACCTAGGGAACGCACCCCCCCCCCCAGCGTCGTGTTCTCGAGGCCGAGGATGATGCGCGCGGTGCTGCGACAAATTCCCAATGTCATTCGTAATAAGCGAAGCGAGTCGTGTCCCCTTCTCGTACCCTTCCTCGGGCATACGCACGCGCCCCCGACTCCCCTCGTGAAAATCATTCCCATTAACATTTTAACTCCGGACTAATAATAATTCAGCCATCGAGATAAGCTGCGCTGTACAAGCTCAGGAGATCAAAGTGGCCGCAACAGTTCCTACCGCCGTGGCCGAAGAAAATATTCCAATACAAGATCCATCGAAGATACAACGGGCCAATAAATATCCCCCGCTTCCTCCCTGACCCCTCGCTCGCCCTTTCTAGCGCTCTCTCTCTCTCTCTCTCTCTCTCTCTCTCTCTCTCTCTCTCTCTCTCTCTCTCTCTCTCCACGTCCGCCGTGATTAACAATTAGCTAAGATTGCCTCTTAGCTAATGTCAGGGAAAACTAGATTAAGTTGCAAATCAAACACTCTCTAAGGAAAAGTTTATCTGCCCATTACCCTGTACGACACATGCCGGATTAAAAACCAGCGGCGAGGAATAATATCACTCCCTTGCTCCCTTACTCCCTCCCTCAACCCCTGCCCGCCTTATTCTAAATTCTTTGAGACAAATTCTTCCCTCGTTTCTGTCCTACGATGAAGTTGTGCTGACATTGCTTTCCATTATTGCGAATCTAACACGGACATTCTAGTACTGTGGAATTAATAGAAGACCCCTTCTCGCCCCTCTCGATCGCCTATTCTCTCTCTCTCTCTCTCTCTCTCTCTCTCTCTCTCTCTCTCGAATAAGATTTTATTTCGAAAACTTACACACGGAACGTATATAAGAAGATATTGATTTATTAGAATTTATCAGACATCGATGTCTGTTATTCTCCTGTCCATGTGTCCATACCTGAATACGTTCAAGATTCCTAAGCCTTCGCAACCTTCATACATTATATACCGAATGTAAATGCTGACCGTCATTATCGTAATTATCCTGTCAATCAATGCCGAACGAACGAATGCAGTCAATAACCGTTAAATAATCCAACATTTTCTTCCTCATACTCGTATTTTATCATTCTCTAATATTTATATTTCATGATTATATTTGTAATAAACGCACCAAGCCACTCATTAATACGCGAGATTCCTTATAAAAATTGCTAATGTCAGCTAATATCAGTCGAGGATAATTAAATTATACGATAAGTACGAAAGCTTAGTAAATTTCAATTTCTCCGTTTCTTTATTACCAGTATTTATATCTTGAACTGTGAAAAAAATGTAAAATCCTTATTTTCATAATGCTTACAAAATAATTTATACTTGTATTAAGTTCAAAATGGGTTTCCAGATCTTTTTATCGTATGGTAATTAAATTTGATTGAGCTTTTTTTTTATTTTTTAATATAATGCGAAATCTTTTGTATTCCGAATACTATTGATTAAATCCGTTATATTATAGCCGAACAAGTAGATGCTTAGGTATTGCCTGAAAATATAGCTTTTTACTAGTCTCGAGAATATTGTAAGTTATTAATAATAATATTTTTATGACGAATCACTTAATAATCGTATATTAAAGCGCCAAATTTATGCTATTGATTTCATTATGAGCATTCATTTGTTTTATTATTTAATTACGTTGTATACGGATTAAAAAGAGAAAACTCTTGACTCTTGAGTAAAATATGTACTTGGAGTATATGCTGAAACATATTTTCTATTACGATTAAATAGAAAAGATAAAAGAAACTCAAGCATACGCGTTCGTCCATCACATAATTAGGTTAAGTTCGATTATTTTATACTTTGAGAGATGAGATTCATTAATTCTCAAGCTTTCATAACATCAATTAAATGGAAAACTGTAAGAATAATACATAATTCAATATAACGAGCAATTGGGTCAAGTTACTTTTTTTTTGTTTTTTTTTGTTTTTTGTTTTTTATCAAATATTTATACCATTTCTAATTGTTTCTAGTTTAGTATTTTTTAATTGTTCGTGATTACGATTCGATTTTTAAAAATAATTGCCTGAAAAAAAAATCAGCTGTCGATCAGAAAATCAGTTTGGACCGTTTGAAAATTCATAAGAACGTTATTTATTTAAAATAGGAAGCGGTTGTTGCCAATCGGTGAGCTGTGCCCGAGCTTAAAGATTTCCCGGAATTCCGGTCGCGCGATCCTCGGGGATTAAGGGATTATTAAGTCGGATCGAGTCGAGCTTTTAGGAAACAATTAGCCAGTCTCGGTCGATCGGGCCACTCCGGCGGTTATCGGGTGAAGAGTGCGGAAGCTCCTTCGATAGTATTCGCAATGCTTACCGGAGTCCGGAAGAAGCCGAGACGTCCGGATGGAGGTGGGGACTCGCAGGGATCCGACCAATACACATAAGTCTTACAACACGGACACACATTCGATCGCCAGCGAAGGATGTGTGGCTCGATTAAAATATCCCTAAGCGTAAGTACCTTAATACAATTAATATAATTAATCGATGCCTTTTGTTTACGTACGTGGGGGAGAGATAGATTCACTATAGAGGATAAATTAATTAAAAATGCAAATGCGTATTTGCAAACGAATATCGTTATAATCTATAATTCGTAATTTTTCGCGTAGGTATCGCTAATATTATTCTCATCCTCGTGCCTCCAAGATGTTATTATCATTAAATACGGATGCGAGCGCAAATATTTTTACGTAATAATACTAATCATAATAATAATAATAAGTTTTTATTCGTAATGTTAAAAGTTATTATTATTAAGTATGGCCGCAGAACTCGTAGTAACTATTTCGTTATTGTTATTATTATGTTCTCGCGTTGCGCGTGCGAGTGTTTTACATATTTTCTAGGGTGAGCTTAGAGGGAAGAAAATAAGAGAAGTATTTACGACTTGTGTAAATAGATTCCCATTTAGCCATAAAGTCCGAGCATAAGGATATGGACGTCCGTTGTCCGAACTGATCGTCTCTGATGCCAATCGATTGAATTAATCGGTTCGAACGCGTCGGATGGTGCTGGACCAGCTGGACCAGTTGGACTCGTGGCCCCGAGGAAAGCCAGTTAAAAGAATAGTTAAAATAGATCATCGCTGACAGGTAGGCTCGTGAGCCCGTGAGCCCGTGAGCCCGTGAGTCCATCCATCCGATCCATGAGATGGGCAGGATAAGAAAAGCGTTTGATCTTGGCTAATTATTGGCTGTTGATCGACCATGGAAAAGCCCCTCGGTTTCGAAATCGAGAATATCTCGTAGGCAGTCGGCGTATCCTTGCAGGTTGAAGCGTAGGAGAGGCAATAAGCCATGAATAGCGTTGTTATAACGGATCTTTCAAGAGCGGCCGGGGCCTCCTCCTGTTCATTTGATATTCTTTTCGTAAGATGCGTCATCCGTGGCGACGACGGCAACGACGGCGACAACGACGACGACGACGACGACGACGACGACTAAGACTAAGACTAAGACTCCCGGGCTCGCGTCGCTCGGTCACGATTCTCCATTACATTAAGTCTCCTCTATCCCTTCGATGCTTTTTCCCTCTCGTCCCTCACGCCGCACTCGCACACACACTCTTTAACTCCCCCCCCCCTTTAACGCTCTAGCTCGCTTCAACCTTCCGTGCAGTTTTATTCTTATTCCATTCTTCGCCTCTTTCTCTTTCAGCCAGAAAAGAAAAGCCACACGGAGCGCTAGGGTAACCTTTTCTATTTTTCCTCTCCCCCTCCCCCATCCTTCCCCTATTTTTCTCTCCATCTACAATTGCGTAAAAAGATAAATATGCGGCCTGCGGAATTTCTCGTTACATTCTAGTGTAACCGATGAGAGCTTTGGTATACTCAAAAAGGAAACCCGAATTAAATGGCTAAACGACCAGGGGTCATTAATCAATCTATTTTCCTCTACTTTCTCATGCTTTCCACACATTTTACATGCATTAGGAGAGCTACATTATCGTCTACTGCTCTTTGTGCGCCTACGGTATCCAAATTTCTTGGAGGCGGCGCTCTTTTTCCAACTATAACGTCACATTCGATTCAAATAATAATAATAACCTTTTAGAAATTATATTATATATATATATATGAATATATATGTTTGTATGTATGCATGTGTATATATATATATATATATATATATTTACTAATCTTCAATAAATCCTTTTAATAATATTTTTTAGAAATTTCCCATTGTTTTTTTACGAGTACGCAACACATATACATGACGCGCGAGCTGCAATTTAAATGATAATTTTACTTTCAATTAACATTATTTTTCGCTCGAAATTGCAAAATCAATATTGTCGTCTTAATATATTCTTTCTTTAATAATGCAATTCTTACACTAATGCAACGTTGATGTCAAAGCCTTTATTATTTGGCTTTTGTTAAATTTTAATAGACTATTATATTTCAGAATGTTAATGTAGTTTTATATCATTTTAAACTTGAAAGGCTGATTTTTACGATAAATTGAATCTGTTGAAATTTAATTACGTTCGGTCAAGCACATATAATAAATGCTAATGATATAATTGTACTAACATTTCGTGTTGGTATTAATATAGATGTCACCATGTTAAAATTAATATTTATGATCTGTTAAAGCAACAAGTTTATTTATAGGCTATTCGTAAGATTTTATAGTAACAACAATACTAGAATAATACTTGAGGAAATACGGATTCGTAATAAGAGAAAAGGTATAATAAAGCTATGATTTTTATAAAATACGTCAGTTATCCAAGGGTTTCGTGTAAGCGGCATAGATTATTATAATTATCTGGGCGAAGGATTGTTAGGTTTAATTTGCCGAGAAATAAATGATATGATACCGTTTGGGAGCCTCGGCATCGGAATTCCGATAAATAAAACTAATACATGTAATTTGGAAGTCGATGAGTTGGAACCGCAGCTTACTAAAATCCCAAGGCAGACTGAAAATTTCGCAAATAGCTAATGAATAAGCGAAAAGCCGCTCCATAACTAACTTAAAACGGTCAAATTTTTTTTATCCCTTAGCTCCTTTATGACTTCCCGTGTACTTCCCGTGTCAGGATCTCGCGTTAATTTTCGTCGTGCGTTAGCTTCCTACTTTCCACGTTTAGGAAAATCCGAACTTTTTTACCTTTCAGCTCTCGTTAAGGATCGCCTTCCAGATTGCGCAATTTAATTACATGGCTTGCCATAAGATTCCCAATAAAAAGCCTTATAGCGCTATACGAGCAGAGTACACACGAGTCTAGGAAAAAGTAGAATAAAAACATAACGGCGAGGGACGGGAGGGATGGGGAGGGAGGGGAGACCGTGTCGCATCTAGCAGCACTTTAAAAAGCCCTGCAGGCCGACTCCTCCCTCTCTCTCTCTTTCTATCTCTCCCTCCCTCTCGCTCTTACTCGTTCCTTCTCGGTTCTCTTTCACGCTCCCTCTGCCCCTTTCCCTCGAAATTCCCATGTCCCGGAGCTAAGGATGCACGTACGAAACCCTCGGACGGTGTCTTGCTGCTTCTACGAATTGCAACGCGCGAGCGAATAGTCTATTCTCCAGGATATTAAAGCTAATGACGCACTGGTCGATTGTCGGAGCGTGGAACGAAGGAGAACGAGGAGTTCTTCGACGTTCCCCGGGCGTTGGCCTTAAGGGTGGGGGCGTGGCACGTGAGCGTGAGACGAGGGAGGAGGAGAAGAACGTCGGTGCGGCCTTTAAAACTGGGGTAATTCCAATTAATCGTAAGGATGGGATCGGGATGGATCTCTAGTCGACGAAGTCGACTCCCCAGGATCCAGCTTATGCGGTATTTTGTATCATTTGTTATTTGGCCATTAGTCATGGATTCCTTCACCCTCATCCCCCTTTCGCCCGGAGTATTGACACTTTTAGCTCCCCTTACTCGCGTAATCTTTGCGTGTGGATTGCTCGAGACGACTTTGTTTAAGCAGCTATCGGTGATAAGGCATGCACTCGCGTACTCCGGTGCGCTTCAAGCGCTAGACCGACGAGTTATAACTAATGCGACGGCCTGATAATTTCCTCTGCGTACGAACGGATTCATTCCTTCTTTTGGATTCACAGAAAAGTGTGGAACGTCGGCATCCTTGAATCAGTTGTTGCGTACTTTCCGGAAGGGTGGATAGCCTTGAAATTGTTAAAGCTGTAGGATATCCACGAAGAAGGAAGGTAATGATTTGTCTAATGACGTAAAATACCAGCACGAATCGGAGTTGAAAAACTCCAATCGGAATATATCGACGTAGGAGAGAGCGACTCGGGGGCGAGGAGCCGTTAAAGAATGAAATTGCTTATCTTCTTGTGATAAGTAATGGCCGACAAATAATTGAAGTACCGGAGACTTGAATAATGAAAAGGATCTCGTAGCGGGCGGGGGCTTCTTAATTGCCAGACATACTACTACTGGTGCCCAATTTGGTAACTTCCTTATTATTTCTCCGAAGAGGTAGATGTGGGCTGGTGGGCGGGGAGGGTGGACGGGTCACGCGAATTATAAGCGGGAGAGACACGAAGGAGCGCATGGTCAGCAGGGAGAAGGAAAATCGCCGAGGCGGAGCCCTTTACCGGTCCGATCTAAGCGACCGGGTCGGGGGGAAGGGGAGAGGAGGAGGAGGGGGGGCAATTAGAGTCGAGGCCGATTTAACATGGAGTAAGAGCTTAATCAAGCGGAGCCGGGGTCGAGCGCGGACGTAGCCAGGGAAAAGTAAGAAAAAGAGCCCCGAGATCTATGGAAAGGGCAATTAATCGCCCTGTAGCCTATTGCCGTTAATCCCTGCCCGGAGATTTATTGGTCCCTGAATTTCGCGGGGAGTGCGGAAGCGCCCCCCCGACGCTCCGTGCGTGATTTCCAAGGTTTCGCCGTAATCTCGGAGCGAGTCGCTCGTAACCAGAGATCCAATTGGCTAGATAGCGTCCCCCTTCCGTCCCGCCACACCTTCGTGTTATTAGGATTTTTCATGTTCGCTAGTTTCCCGAGCACTAACAACGCCGTTCGGTCAGAATCGACCTTGCAGCCATATGCCAAAGAAGAAATCCCAAGAGCCATTTTCCGCCGTCCAGGTTTAACAAGTGGCTGATGTAACGGTCCCGCGCGCTGCCTTCCTCTTCACTCACTCTGGTTTTTTTTTTATTTTTCCTCTCCTTTCATGCCTAACTCCCACCCCTCTCCAACCCCCTCCCGCCGCCGGCGGCGGCGGCGGCCGAGTCCCTTCCGCCGAGCACTTTATCCGAACGGCAGAGTCTCGAAAAATGACGACGCCTGACGCTAATCACGATTTCCCTTTCATTTCTTTCCCTCTACGCTCCGCTACTAACGACCACCTATTAACGAGCCTAAAACTATCGATAATAAAATTATTTTCCTCAATATCTTATAAATGACAATGTACCATAAAACTACAGTCCCAATTTTAATGGCCGGCATTCGGTCAATTTGTCCACAAATTGCGTATTGCGCAATTTAATACTCTGACTGCATATTTCATTGGTCAAATTATGCAATTACGGCTCAGTCTTATCTCCCGTAATGGGGAGATTCGCTTCATTTCATGCGGATCCCCACCCCTTCTATACTTCTTACAATGTAAGCTGGATGGTAAAGTGACTTTGAAAGCTCAAGGTAATAAAGTCGCTTCCTAAACGCTCCCCGCAAATTCATAACCTTTACTGTTATCTTATATGAGTGGCGGAGGCTCGATTGCTTTATCTCCTTACTCTCCTTACCTCTCGATTTTATAATTTACCATAATTACGATTAGCTTTTCAACAGAATAAAGAGATTTTCTAATAAAAGTATTACGAACCTTGTCCGGTTCGGAGTTTACAATATACATTCGGATTCTATTTCAAATTAAAGATTACCCGTAGGGATCCTACAGAAGAAAGACTTTGTAAAGGTACTAAAAAAAAAAAAAAAAAAAAAAAAAAAAAAGAAAAAAAAAAAAAGAAATCATCGTCTTAGCTCGATGAAATAAAGGGGGTGAATTTTTCTGCTTATAATTCGAGGGCAATTTAAGTACAAGCTTCATGGGATGGGTATCTTTCAACAAATAAACTTAAGTTAGATTTTCGATATTGCCGATAATAATTAGTTTCGACAAATGATATAAGAATAAAGATAAGGGATATGCTGATTATACTTTGCGGATTATGTTTCGAGTCCTTGGTATATTAAATCCTGCCCGCGTATATTTAGTTCTAAGCATTAAAGGCGCATTAAAAAAGACTCCATCGATCCGGAGCTCGTAATTTATTTATCGTTTCGATAATCTTTCGAGCGAAGATTCGAGTGAAGCGAGCGGGGAAGATCTGTGGAAAATGAATATTTATCGGCCCCGGGTGGGTGGAGAGGGGCATAGAGTACATGAAAGAGCTTATAATCAGGGACGCGCGCCATCGGAATCCGCGACCGGGAAAGAAGAGTGGCGAAGGTGTTGATCCGCAAGGATAACTCGGCGGCGGCGGCGAACGGAAGAGCGACAGCGTTGCGAGATACGCATGCGCATCGCGAAATACTTTCGCGAGTTATCTGTGCGTCACGCCTCGTAAGGATGAGCACCGACCGAAAGTTTTTCGTCTTCGCCGCTCTTCGCGAGAGCAGGGCGGCGGGGGGGTGTATGCAGCAGGAGCCAGGGGTTGGGTGGGGGGGGGCCCAACCTGGATAAACCAGGAGTTCCCAAGAAATGCTGCACGGGGCAGTAGAATCTCAAAGCTTATCAGAGATTTACAACGCATACACGAGCCCGGCTGAAAAAGCAAGGGGAACCCGAGGCGTTCGCCGCCGGTAGGCTCGAACCGCGCGATCCACGATAAATCATGAGCTCGCCCTCGGAAGAAATCCTCGGGGAAACGAGATTCAAGATGCAGAATTGAGGAGCAAGCGGCCTATCGCCGGAGATGCATTTTCTTAAGGATGCGTTTTTTTTTCTTTTTTCTTTTTTTTTTTTTTTTTTTTTCATTCGAGTCGGCAATACTAAATCTAATTGCCGATGTGTCATTATAGTCTCTCTCTCTCTCTCTCTCTCTCTCTCTCCCTCTCCCTCTCTCTCTCTCTCTCTCTATCACACGCGCACACGCACACGCACCTCCTATGAAATTATTAATAATTTATCTAAATTCAGTGATTAACAATGGACTTTTATCGATAGCCGATAGAGCCGGAGGAGAATTTTCAGTAGTGATCAGATGTCTGTATCGGGATGAAATATCAAGTAGCGAATAAAAGTACAGCCTCCTATACGTCCCTTCCGCCCTTAGCCTCCTCCCGTAGCCCCAATAACCCCTTATCCCCTGGTATGTAATTTCAATTTCGGATCGGAGTCAGCAGAATTATTTCGCTAGATTTATTCCGCTTACTAAATCTTGTTATTTTTCTGTAATCAGTGCTATCGGGATGCCTGGACCATGAAATATGTAAGGAAGGCTGGCAACACAGCTATCATTATTCAGACGTAAATAGCAGTAGCATCTTATGTTTTATTATTCGGATGTTTTTTCTTTTAACCGAGGACTACATCCGGCAATTACTCTGTATTACGTGATACGTTAAAGTATATTATTTTTAATGCTCCCCTTAAATACGAAAGCCATAACGACATAAAAAGTTCACGGATTCTTTAAATATTATTTAAATTTTCGTCCACTACGCGTCGTCTATGCGAATCGGAATAAGCGCATAGGTAGGCGTCATTAGGCCATTACAGATGTTTCTTTCTTACTAAGGACGGAAGGCTCAGGTAGTGATTACGCCGTAATTAAAAAGAGTAAAAAAAAAGTGAACAACGGCGATTGGATCTGATAATTATGACTGATGATTAGAAGAGGCTTCGTGGTTTTTAGAGAATTCGTTATTCGTTAATGATGGGCCGAGCGAACGTTCGGCTATAAGAAGAAGAAGAAGAAGAAGAAGATGGAAAAGATGAAGAAGAGGAGGAGGAGGAGGAGGAGGAGGTGGAGCAATCGCTTCAATGACGAATTGTGGGCTTAGGTATTCTGCTGGGATAGTTAAATACAAATCAGCAATAAAGTCGAAAGTAAAAAGACGGAGACAGGCGGAGAAGATAAAGAAGGAGGAGGAGATGGAGTGCCAGTTGCGTACAGGAGGGAAAATTGAAAACGAGAGGCTAAAGAAATGCGCAGTTGCGGAAAGAGGAAAGTGCGCAGGGGAAAGGAGATAACCGAGCAGTCCGTGTAAAGAAGGGAAAGGTTAGAGGAAGCCTGTTTAAGATATAAGGAGTGAAAAGTAAAGAGAAAGAGAGTGAGAAGAAGAGTTGCCTTAGGAGGTGGAGGTGGAGATGGAGGCGGAGGAGCTAGGAGGTCGGGGGTGCAGGGAACGAGCTCGTCCTGGAGAGGAGTTGGCGAGGCGGGGGAGGGGGTGAGGAACGGGGGAAGAAGGGAATTTGCTTAGCCGGGGATAAGCGTCGCGCGAGTCCAGAAGGCGCTGCTCTGGGCTCGCGGAAACGCCTCCGGCGACCGAGCGACAGCCGCTCGCCGCGGCCTTGAGGGCCCCGAGGATGGGGTCGCTTCCTCTCCTCGGCGAAATTGCACTCCGAAGTTTTTTCTTCTCTTCTTCTTCTTCTTTTTTTTTTTTTGTTTTTTGCTAGGAGCCTCCTTCGCGGAATCGCCGGGGGACTTTCGTCTCGGGCGAGAGGGACGACACTCCTAGGCGCGCATTTCGGGAGGAGTACCTGCACCGGGAAGTGCTTTCCCGGGAGTGGCGTTTTTGCATCGAGCACAAATAGCTTTTCATTTTCAGTTATAAATTACGCCCGTACGTATGGGTCTGCCGACGGACTGAGCTTTGCTTTTTCTTTTCGACCACGTTCCTTAGCTACCACCCCCCTCCTCCCTCTCCCTCTCTCGCGCTCTTTTTTCGTTCGCTTTGCTCGCTTGAAAGGCAATCACTTGAGCGGTTTAACTCGCAGAAGAATCTTCAAAGAGCGCTTCCTACCGTATCTCGCTTCTGTTATGCAGGATTTGCATTTTTCACACTACTAAATTATTCTAGACTGATTTAAGTAGCCGCTTATTCCTCATTGACAATCGGCTTATATAAATCACGTTCTGATTGGTCGACACATAGTTTGCCGACAATTTTTCCTTCATTTTGTACACTCGCATCCCCGTGCGGGCACAATTTCATCATATTAATGTTATTTAAGGCTATTATTTCAACGGATTGTATTCGCTTTTATTATATATAGCCTCAAGATAACCCGCTATCGGTATTGTATTTTCAATTTTTCTCTCAATCGTCGATCGTAATAATAAATTCTTTGCCCCAAAGATTGATTTACAGAAATAACTTTAATTAACCGTACTTTTTATTGGACTTAAAATAACTTTTTATCTCTAAACTTTTCCACAAATAATTTCGATCGCTTCTCGAATTATGATTATTTAATAAAGTAGATATTAATGAGATATTGAGCCAATCGGTAATGGAAACTTAATAGAGAAAATTTAATAATTTGCGTTATTGAATGAGTTATAAGTTATACGTAAAGAAAACTATGAATTATTTTCTACTAATTACAATATTAACAGTTTCGTTTAAAGTATCTTCTTCGGACGTGAATGAGCTTCGAGTATGTTTATTATATGATAACAGTATTTTGAAAAAGATTGATCTAAACTAATTTAAGGAAAAGTTACGACTAGTTAGTGAGTAACGGTATTTATCAATTCGCAAGATGCAAGTTATTTGCGGATGCATAAATATATTTACGTAATGCCTGGCACTTGGACTTGGCATCTTAGACAAAGTTTAGCGCCGATAAACCGGTCCTTTGACAAAACAGTTATAACCGAAGAAGGCTGTATTATTATTTAATTTACTGAGTGACTCCTGAATATCTCACAATTACGTCGCTAGTCAATAGAAAATTCATAAATTTCAATTTAACAAAACAAACATTATCCAGCCAAGATCAGAGTTATTCGTAGAATTACGGAATTTCAGCGGTCGTCGGCTTTAAAAATTTGTTTTATTAAACAGATAAGGTTTTATCGTAGATTAAATAAATTCCTAATTTGTCCTGAGCTTTTTTCTCTTTGAATTAACAAATAATAACTTCTTGGAAGTACAGATGGCTTTTAGTAGCTTCTTATAAACGTAATAATCGGGGAAGACAAACGTTTTTCTCTCCTTACTCAAAATTAACCTAAATATATATATATATGTATGTATGTATATCGGCTAAGAGTATGAGTGTCATTCTGCTGAAATCGTAATAAAAAGATCCGAAATAATTAATTTTATTCTTTCCTTCTTTCTTTTTCGTTGTCGCAGGTAAATAAATGATAATTAGAGATTCGGTGGTGAAATTAAATTACTTTGAAAATTCAAAGAAAGAAAATTATCTTACGCATTATACTACTTGTTAGAAGTGTATTTTTAAGTCACTTGATTGAACACGAACGTAAAATAATGTTATATTATTAAAATTTACGATTGTACGAAGTCTTGTCTTTTTCGCGAAACATATCTTATTTTATGAGAAATAAAAATCATTATGTTCATATATGCTGTATAGAATTATCGAGACATTAAAAGTATGAATTATTTTGTTTAAGTCAATAATTTATTACTCGACGTTGTTACAAGCCTTTTACATACTTTTGCACACAATTAAATTCGAATGTCTGTGCGCGTGTTTCTTTATAGTAAATATTGGCGATAATTTCGTAAATTTTTATTAATAATTTTAATACCAACTTTGTAGGGAGGAAAAAACGAAATTACTCTTTTGCACTTCGATTTCGTGATTACCTTTCTGTAACATGTAGGAGCATAATAAAACAATAATTAATACGTCTTCAGCTTAATATATTCAATGAAAAGGATCGTATGGAAAAATATGAGCAGTTTTAAAAATGATGTAATATTCATTGGCGGTGTAGTTCGTATATTAAAGTGATTGCGCGATAAACGATTCAACGCGTTAAATGATGTTCTATGTTTTTATTCACAAGTGCAAAGTATCGCCATTTATAAATAATAAAGACCGTTTAAGGACAAGTATTTTCATATATACTGAATTACAGTATCGTGGCTGAATTAAAATTCTTTACTTGGATCGTATGGAATTTGCATGACAAAATACAATTATTGAAATTCAATAGAAAATAATATTAAAATTCAGGTTGTTTCGTTATTTTCCTTCTGAAAAGTAAAAAAAAAAAAAAAAAAAAAAAAAAAATAAAAGAAAAGAATAAAAAAGAAAAGAAAAGAAAAGAAAAAGAAAACAGAAGCGTAAATAACGATCCGCGTAAAAGATAATTAAATCGATTCTATAACGAGCTATACCTTATTTGGCGAGATTTTTAAAGTAAAAATATTAAGTTTCTTCCAAGATTGTTTTAATTTTTTCACGTTTACCGAGTTTACTATGTAATTATATTTATCTTATTACCGGTATAATGTAGCAGAGATTTTCTAAGAAAAACTCAAATAGCACGTAACTGAGAACCTTAAAAATAATGTTAGAATATTAAATTAGAGGCATCGGAGTGATTGCACGATAGGTTAAAAATTTGCATTACAATGTATGTAAAATGTGTAGAGCCAGGTGAGTATTCTCTTTCGAAGTGAGTTTATTTTAAGAATGCATGTTTGAAATTTCGAAGACAAGCATATCGATGAAAGTGATCAACGTGCCGAATATCGCGGAGCAGCATTGATTCAGAAAAAGAACTTCAATGCTTAGTTACATCTCCTACCTCCTGAGCACTTGTCCGCGTACATGACAATTACAGCTTTTCGCTACTTCCCGATATCATTTTTCGAGCTTAAGGCCCT
This sequence comes from Ceratosolen fusciceps, assembly GCA_018883505.1. Classification (NCBI taxonomy): domain Eukaryota; kingdom Metazoa; phylum Arthropoda; class Insecta; order Hymenoptera; family Agaonidae; genus Ceratosolen; species Ceratosolen fusciceps. Next base: position 2,296,684 of record RCIC01000005.1, read on the forward strand.
TGCGTATCGATCATAATATCCGCTCATGCATCTTTTGATCATTCGATATTCCGAGATTACGCGTCGAAACATTCTGCGCTCGGTATGTACTCATGAACTGATGGTCTTTTTTAATACGCTGTTGTTATATTGGCGTGAAGAAATAAATGTGATGAATGAAAGCGGAGAAACAACGCCTTGCGTCGACATCGTGACGCGCTGGATCGTTGAATATTATCTTTTCGAATAAAAACAATGATGCATTAACGAAATCGATAAATTGATCGATTTAAAGAGCTTCCGTTAATAAATAAAATGCCTAAGCTGTAATCTTCTTTGTAATTGCATTACGATAATGTTCTTAAAATATATGTATTAAGATTAATTTACAAATGAAATACAATATTCGATCCGAATGGATATTGCTTGTGAAATACTGGACGATTATTTTCTCTGTAAACAGAACTAATCATGTGAAACGAATAAAGTCAGTCTGCTAACAGTAATGCCGTGAAATTCTATAATCTGTATTACTTACAACTTCGTATCGATATATCGATTTCCCCGCGTGAAAAATCTCATGGATGATTAAGGAACAAGAAAATTCTTCAATCACAGTGTCATTCAATCAAACATTCATCTGTAATAGAACATTTATTTAAAGTTATGCCACAAATAAGTAACTAATAAAATTAAGAATTTCACTTTCATTGTATAAGTATAATTTCATTTTTAATTAAAATCTAATACTCTTTATCGACGAACTGACGAGAATCATATATTTAAGTAAATATCTATACGAATAGAAATGTTTACGGTGGTTCATTAAGATTTTCTATTCTGCTGAAATGTAAAAGGTTCGAAATTGCTCCTGAATTTCATTTATTTATGCATAAAAAATTTATTTAAATTTCTACCGCTCGTGGATTTTATAGAAATCTTTTAAATATTTTCATTCATTGTTTCGAATAGGTTGAAATTTTTTTTTTATAACGTATTAAGATTATATTTAATGAAAGTTTGAAATAATCAATAAAATATCATTGCCAGCAAAGGTAATTTATGGTTTATTTTTATATTTCAAATATAAGGCTGCTTGAAAACTGTATATTGGAAGACCGTGCCCATAAATACATAAATGTAAGTTGCAGTAGCGATTCGCTTGTTTCTGTGAAAAAACATAAGACACGGAGAGGTACGGTTCTGAAATCGATATATTTTTCTAGTAATTGTCATGGCTATTCGAATAATTACAGCGGCATTAGTATTGGCAGCAGATGGCGAAAAATGATAGCAAGCACATAAGATTGTAGAGAAGCTTAGAAAGTACGGCTGATCGGAATTGTATATTTTTTATGGGATCCATTAGAGTGGGTTTTAAAAAATATTGCAGAAAGTAAATTTACTTTTCTAATAAACAAAAAGTAAGTGTTCGGGAATAAGTCAAGCGGTCGTTTAATTATATGGTCATGATAAATAGCAGGGCATAGAGCCGAAGAAGATTAAAAAGAAGCCTAGCACAATAGCTAGAAGGAGAGATAAAAAAGGCGCGAAGCTTTGGTTTGTTCATTTTACACGCCACCCACTCAACCCTCATCATCCGAGGCATTGTGCGCGATATGAAATTCAGATGTGCGCGTGCGCGCGCGCGCGCGCGCGTACCTGCCGTCTCGTATCTATATGCGCGCGTATACGTATCCCCCCACCCACCCACCTACCCAACCCCTCTTCCAGTCGACGTAATAAATTCCTCCCCGTAATGCGTATATATGCGAGTATAATAGGCATTGTGCATGTCTTCGCGGTCAAGGGCCAGATACGTCCGTGTATGCTGTAGTCTGTTGCGAATGTGGGCTTGTGTGCAGAATCTCGGTACATAAAGCCCAAGATCAGGAAGGAAGGTTGAGCGCGTCCGTACCAACACAGGTGTGCGCGCCCCTCTAGGGATAGAAGAGGGTCGGCTCGGGTAGGCGCATGCGCGCCTGCATATACCTGCAGCTCAAAGCGAATTCATCGGGCGCGCATCAGGAAGTGGACAAGTGCTACAGGTAGCTCCAGAATCCACTTAGCTTCTCGACGGCGCTCCTTTTCTTCTCTCCCCTCCCGTCCCAAGCAAGCCTCTTTTATCTCTCTCTCTCTCTCTCTCTCTCTCTCTCTGTTTATCTGGCTATCTTGACTCTCCGCTGTCTCCTTCTTCCTGTACTTCACTGGTATCTTATCTTCGTCGGATATTCCTCAACTGCGCCCTCGCTCTCTTCGGAGTAACTTTTTATATCGGTGACACTTTTTTCACGTTCTAACACGTATTGATTATCTTCTTGATACATCTGGGAATATTACAAGTGTAACAGAACGCCGTGAGCTAGGGCACAAGAAACTTTTTAATGAATTCGCTCTTCCGTTTATAAATCACCGAACAAAATGTTTAATTTATAATTAACTCGCTCGATGTCGGAGTTATTTTAATTTTTATTGCTCACATGCGTCATCCATAATAAAATATACGAATTTGAGTTTACAAGGGTAAGCAAGTTACGAGTACATAAAGAATAATACTCTACATTGTTCTAGCTTGTCATTGTCATAAGAGTTCCGAATACTCTGCCCAATGGCATTATTTATCTATGTGTGTACACGTTTCTTTACGTACGAAAAAATGATGACACTTAATTTTTAATCCCCAAGTGTTTTATGTATAATTTTATTCATTAGATTTTGGCTAATTCGTGACACGGACGAGCCTAAATTCCACTTTCTGACCTTTATTCATTACACGTTGTCTTGAAAGAGTTTTTATACACTCACCGGAGTGACGCAATATTCGTTGTGTCCTCGTCTTGTTGTCACTTTTCACGAATGTTTGGAGAGCTCCGTGATACTCGTTCATAATGTTGATTAGAGCGTCAGGAGAAACAAAAGTTATACAGATAACGAATTTCCCATTACTTTTGGTACACTATCAAGAATAAATGCCCCGCGCCGTGTGGAATTTACTGGAAGCGCGAATGCGTACAACCATACATTTGACATTATTGAAATGGAAAATAAAATCTTGTTCGTATAATGTATGCGTAAAATTATTTAAGGAATACTTGGAATGTGTATTTATTTAGACACGTCATTTTGCCGGCATTAATATGTAAGGAGTTATGTTTTCATTTACATATTTTGATTGTAATAAATTTTAACATGCACAAATGATTAATTATAGAGATTAATGAGATGCTTGAAATTCAGATGCAAATCATGAAACGTATAATGAAAATAAACTTTTAGTTTTGATACTAAATAATTAATTTCTTTATTATGCAAATTCATGTAGAGATAAAAGTTTTAAGAATACAAATTCAACTAAACGTTTCGGTAACATTACATACGCGCATGCCAACGTATAGAGTACGTGGGACCGCTGAGTTTCCTTTGATTTAAGAAAATGCGAAAGAAGTGAATTTCATCGAGTATTAAGGATTTGTTAGTTTAAGTACAATCATCCCGTCAAAGGGTCAAATGCCCCTCTTTGCGCTGCTACGCGGACTCGCTAAAAAATAATTAATTATTAAATAGAAGAGCTCGATACATTTTAAGCCGCGCGCGCTTGTGTCCGTGTAAGGTGTAAGGTGATATCGGAGCGGAGATAAGGGGATTAGCAGTGAGGCAGGAGGAGGGCTGCGGTGCCGTTGTATTTTAATCCTTCAATGGGAGAATGTAAGATTTCTATTGATGGATATCTATATGAGATCCATTGTCGGTATGATAAATAGAGCGTAATTTTGGGAAAAGCGAGCGAGATTAAAGTGGATCGAGGATCGGCCAGACAATGGACTCAACGGCTTACGAGGCCCGGATGAAGATATTCCGTGGCTGCAGGTGAGCGCGATGTAATCACGATTCCTCGTCCATCAATCAGGGCGTCGGCGACATTCCGAAAAATCCATCGACTCCCAAAGGTGCCGGCCCGAGCCATTCTACCAGCCATTCTACGAGCCATTCTACGATCCATTCTACGATCCATTCTACGAGCCGTTCCACGAGCCATTGTACGGGGGCGACACAAAGTAGCGCCCGCAGTCATTATTCTCGGGGCGATTATCCGGCGGGAGCGGTGGGCCCGTAACGAGCTTACACCCTCGTCCGGTACCGGGGAGTCTAGGTATCGCTGGCAGTGTATCGTGTTTCCCTGTCGTCCGCGTCTCTCGGCTCTCGAGTCGGACAGGTAAAAGGGGCCGACGGCGGTCAGAGGGGATACGTGCCTCGAGATCGCGGCAGGAGGTTGGTTCATCGCGCCGGCCTCGAGAGCGATCCCGGGCTATTTCAACGGCTCGGAGCTCGCCCCGGCGACATAAATTTCGCATCGCCTGCCTTTTCGCTACTTATAACGTACGCCCAATAACTTACTAATATAGCCGAGGAATCCTCTTCCTCCCTCCCTCGCTCCCTCCATCCCTCGCCCCCTCCCCCTCCGCCCACGGAATTATTTGATATAATGTCCGCGCTTGAATAAACATCAACGCCACTGCGAAAACTATTCCGCGGGGGATAAAAAATATAATGAATTATAAGTAGCTGCTATTGGCAGAAAAAGTGATTTACGCGAGTAGAAATACAGGTTATTCTGGTTGCTCTGGAGGCTAGTTCCGGTTACTTAGTAAAAGAAAATTAATTTCATAGAGATTCGCAATTAAACGAGCTTAACACTTGATACTCTCTTTCTTTCTCACTCACTCACTCACTCCCTCCGTCTCTCTCTCTCTCTCTCTCTCTCTCTCTCTCTCTCTCTCTGTCTGTCTCTGTTACTCTATTACTCTCATAAGTACAGTTCTCGTCACCACTTCCTTATTCTATTTGCTTTTGGCAGAGCCGATCCCGAGCTCCATCTAGCTCAAAGTCAACCCGAGAGCTTACCACTACCACGAAGCTCGTGTATAAATATTCAATGGACTTGGGGCTTGGAGCGCGAAGGATTGAAAGCCGCGCAATTAAGTAAAGTGGCAGCTTCGTAGTACGTTAAATGGCCTCTCTAATGCTTTAGATACATTTAACGATTTATTGATAATAAATGGTAATTTAAGATTGGAAAGGAAAGGCTTGTGATCGAAGCCGGGGAGAGCGTTGTGTATCCGGCTGGCAGTCGATTTCATTCAAAGTTCCCTCACCGTTGAATAATAAAGCAACCGAGGCGCGTGAGGGGGTGAGGAAAATTCGCCTCGGCAAACGAAAAATATATAATAAGCCCGGAGAATAAGAGAAACAGGAGGGGGCGGGGTGAGGGAAGCGGCCGCGGTGGTCCGTTAGGAGGGAGGGGCGCCGTCGAGATTGATGAAGGCTCCACCGAGGACGGGGCAAAGGAAGGGGAGAGGGGAGAGAGGAGAGAGAGAGAGAGAGAGAGCTCTCGGGTGGGTGCGGGGGTGGATAAATGGGGTGGAAGAGAACGGGACGGGACGAAAGCTCGCGGGTGCCCGGATCCAGCGGGGCTCCGGCAGGGTCAGCGACTTCCGACAAGGCGAGTGCCCCGTCGGGCATCGAGCTTACCACCGCGGCTCGTCGTAGTGCAGCCCGGAGAAAGGCCCGGTTCGCGCGCGCGCTCGAAGACGGCGTCCAGGTGGGGGAGGAACTCCGTCCGAGAGCGGCGCGCGAGTGCAGCCGCGAGTCGGAGCGTGAGCGGCGGCGGCGGTTACGGCGGCGAGGCGCGGCGCGGCGCGGCGAGGGCGCGCGATCTGGCGCGGAGCGAGAAGCCGGAGGGCGGCGGGGTGGGGGGGAGGGTCGGAGGTGCTCGGCGAAGGAGCGGGCCGAGGTAGAAGGAGCGCGAGGGAGGGAGAGCGCGCGAGTGAGCGGGGCCCGGACCCAGCCGTACGAGAGGGAGAGGAGAGCCTGGTGGGACGGCCAATGGGTGGCGCGGTGCGGGGAGCCGAGGCGGCGTCGGGCTCGGTCCCACGAAAACCTCGCCGAGGCAGTCGATCCGCGCCGTGTTTCGAGGACGGTAGAGCGCGCGCGGCCTGTTAACCGAGCGGTAGCCGAACCACGACATCGATGAGGCCGTCGGGCCAGTGCACGAGCAGAGAGGACAAGCGGTGAGGACCCGAGGGAGCCGACGGAGCTACGGCCCGGGGATGACGGGGACGGGTAAGTGTCACTTACCCTAAGAGCGCCACGGAGGTGCTCGAAGTGTTTCTGAGAGGTGATCGGCCTGTTATAATATGCGGTTCTGTGATAAAGCGAGAGCACCGCCGCCGTGTCAGGAAGACCTGCCGCTGGTCGATCAACGAAATCGGATGCTTATCGGGGATCGCCCCGAACTCACCTCAACGATCTTATCCCGAGATTGGCCCGTCCTCAGCCCCACCCCGCCCTTGTACAACCACTACCGATCTACCGCCGATCGCGACCTTATCCTCTGGGACGGGTACCTCGGAGCTCCGAATCTCCGGAGCCTCTTCACGATCCCCGCTCACGATCTTATCCGAGCCTCTTCCGAGGATCTGTTTACGATCTAAGGTCCGACAGTGCGGTGATCCGAGTCCGGAAAAATCGGTGGCCCATCCCATTAAGCGACTATTTGTATTCCGCTGGGGATAGCAGGATGGAGCATCGCTTTTCTTCTCCCGAATAACTTCCTAAATTGTATACCAAGGAGCAGTCAACGAATATTAGGTTCCGATAATATCATCCTGGTGCCTGGTGACGTATCCCTCTAACCGCCATCCCTTCGAGTAATAGGCTACTTCTCCAAGCGGCCTCGATAAAACCTGCCTCTTGTCTACTTGGTTTGTCTCCCCCCCCCATCCCTTCCGCCCCCCATCGCGCAACTCATACTCATCGCGACGAGCATCACCGTCTGCAGGAGCAGCTCCACCCTCGCGACCGATCCTTACATTCGTCTCGCACACTGCTATGCAAATACGACTTTGTAAGATCGTAAAAGTGTCTCCGAGCGCCATTAAGAAGACAATTATCCGAGCTATTACTTTATTGTTATTAACATTAGAGCCGTAATTACATAATTTTTAAGTATTCAAGGGAGGAGGGGTGGGGGAGAGCAAGCAAAGTAGGCGGCGGCTCGGGCGAGGTAAAAAAAATAACCGAACCAGGTGGCTTTCGTAACATTTTGTTTAAATAGAAAAATAATTCAGGCGACAGGCATGAGTAACATTATACGTTCGATATTTTTTTCTTTTTTTTTTTTTTTTTTTTTTTGTTTTTTTAATTCTTTTCTGTTTGCCTTGCTCGTGTTGGATTGTTTGGCTTAGGCTACCAGCTGGACAATTTACTTTCAAATCCTGATGTTTGAGACCTTGCCTGCTGATAATTCGCCTTCGGCTCTACTCTAGAACTTGTATGAAATGCACAATACAACGGCTATTGCTTCAATTGTGAATGTGAAAGTGCTGAAATAGTATGCGAACCGTAATGTAATTGCGTTATCTCTATGATTTCTTTGCATTATTCATTTAATGAACGGCTGGCATGAGCGGGCCCCGATTTTTCCCTTCGTTTCTCACTATCCGCCCGAACGTCTCGAGGGTGTTGGTGGAGGTGGAGGCGGAGGCGGAGGAGGCTCGCCAGCTTATCGAATATATGTAATGACTCCTCGCGATGATGGACGTTTGCGTAACGGATTAGGTGTCGGGGTATTCGCTGTCGAGGCGAGGTCCCGGGATGCTACTGGGATTTCGGTAAAGTGCGGGCTCGCGCGGTGCGACCGTCTGACCGTCAAACGCTCGCCAGCGGGGAGAAGTCTGGGGGGGGGGGGCGGAGGTACAGATCTCGAGAGACGGCATCGAGATCGGATTAAGGATTGCTGGGAAATTGGCAAACGGCGGGATTGCTCAAGCCCTGCATTGGCAATTAGCAGGTTCAGCTTTGCAGAAAGGAGATTAATTAGCGGGCGAGTCGGGTTCGGGTATCCGAGACGGGACGGGCGCGAAACGCCTTGGCTTGCCTTGACTCAACGCATTGTCTTGAAAATGCAAATGCCCGATGAATTAATCGCGGGCCTCGTAGAAATCGTTCCCATTTCGTAAGAGGCCCTCTGCCGCGGCGCGTAGCCGGACTCTCTGCCCACATACTCGGACGGAAGCCCTCGCGGTTCCGTCCCCCGGGACCATCTCGAGGCTAATGAACGAATCGCTAATAACCCCCGTAACTCAACGACGAGTCCTGCTGGTTGGTGGATACCTTACCGGCGGATAACAACTCGGTCTAATCGACTTGACCTTGGCTCGTGTCAATGGACGCGCGCGAGCGACTTCTCCGCATGTCTCTATCTCTTTCTCTCTGTCCCGACTAGTCCTTCTGTTCCGCCTTAGTCCGTCCTGCCGTTGCCATTTGCCGTGACTCGGTTCGCGAGCGGATGCGCGTGTATGGGCCTTTTTTTCTTTCCCATAGGAAGTCCCTTATTTCCTTGGGCGCAGAGGGAGGCGACGCTACGTCGGCCCGAGACGTAGAGACGGGCGACTAGAAGGAGGCGTGCGTGCGTGCGTGCGTGCGTGCGTGCGTGCGTCCATCTCGCTCTTATCTCTTGTCCCCTTTATTATCATTGGCACTCGGTCCGATTCTTGGTCCGATTCTTCATTATCCGTGCTCCGAAGCGTCGCGGTCCTCCGTCCGTCAAAGAAGAACAGCTTCTAAGAAAGGGCAGAAAAGCAGTGGAAGGGGGGGTCCCACGGGTCAATTACAGTCGGATTCTTTCGCGCATTTACCGATCCCCGTAGAGCTGGCTGGCCGAGTTGAGATCGAGAAAAGGAGATCGAGAACGATCGCTGAGGGTCTTTCGCAAGCCTCGCCCGGGTAGCCGATTGCGGTAACAGATGCGCGGAGGATCGCGCGCCCCTCATCCGAACGGGCCCGATTCAGGAGCGATCGCGATCGCACAGGCACACGCGCGCGCGTGCGCGCGCGCGCGCCATTACTTCCGGCCCCGATGTGCAGCCACCGGCCTTTAGAAAGTGAACGCGCGGGGCCTCCTCGGGATGACGGGAGGAGACAAAACGAGGGCCACCTTCCCCGAAAGCCGCTTTTTTTTTTTCCTATCTCCTGCCGAGGATTCCCGCGCGGAGTTGAGCTCGTGGCCCAATTACCCAATTATTTCCCAATGGCGCCTTGATACGTGCCCCCCGTGCGTTCGAGCATCCCGGACCTATCGCGTACAGTTTGCCCACGTGTTCGGAGGATCGATAGCCGACTACGAGGAGATGACGGCACGCCGAGAACAACGGAATCCGATCTCCAGTTACAGGGGAAATCACACGGCGATATTTGCAACCGGCTCACGTACATCAGCATCTACATGTTCACACGCACGGATTTTTCATTAGCTCGACCCTTAAAAACTTTAATGGGAAAATGAAACAGACCTTGGGTTTCCGAAGTAATGAAAATAGATAAATAAAAAAAAAAAAAAAAAAAGAAGAAGAAAGAATAAAAAATAAAAAAAAGAAGAAGAAAAAGAAGAAGAAATATTTGTCCCCGTATGAACGGGAGCCGCCCGTAGCCTTATTACGTACGCGTATAATGTATTATGCCTGACTTAACGATATAAACTACAAAGCCATTTATATTTCGTACACGATCTAGCACTTTGTTCTCCAAAATGAGGATATTACCTTTTTCTTTTTATTTTATGAAAGCGAATTCCTAGGTTATTTACTCGAGTAAATGTATCATTGTCTTAAGCATTAGCCACTTACATTTGAAGAAAACATTCACCGGCTTCACAGGCTTATTATTCTACTCGTTGTATTCCCCCCTCTCCTGCCCCTCCTCCTCCTCCTCTACTCCCTCTACCACCTACCTACCGCCTTGACGTTGCCGAAGGTCTCTTATCTGTCATACTTATCTGGCAGCCGAGGAATTATTCACGTTCGGGCGAATCGAATTTTCTGATCCGCTACATGGTAAGGTACGTTGCGCCGTCTTCCGTAAGCTTCCCGATTAGAACGCTGACTCTTCTTCATCGTTGAAATTAGGCCAAGGGACGGACTTACGGGTGACAATTAAAAAATACTTCACTGTCACACGTGCTTGTTACTCGTGGTCGGGGGTAGGAGGAGGGGGGGGAGAGGCGCGACAGGATTACAAGATTCGGGTTTACTTGAATTTTAATTTCAAATCCAATAGACTTGCGCAACGGTACGTCACAAGGATGAGCCATCGAGTAGCGAGAAATTTAGGAAATAAATATACGTACGCGCCTTCCTCGAGGGAAATGAAGTGGCTCTTTCACGGCAGACGGATGAAGCTTTTTACCCCGAGTTTCGTTCGCGGATTTCTGTCCGCTTGTTAATCCTTCAAAGCGGCAAGGCTTTTAACGTTTGTACGTCTCTTGACACCTGAATGCCCGACTACTAATATTTATGTAGCGGAGCCCAAGAGGCTTAATTTCAATTCGAGGAAAATAATGTATCGATAATAATTCAGATGCCTTAAATATCAATTTAGCGAGCATCTGGAGAAATGAGGCATGATTTGCAAGTATTGCGAGAAGTGGCGATAATGGCATGTCTATTGAGAAAATTGGGCTTGCTTCGCTCGATCGTAAGTGGAGACTGGCTGGATGAAAAACGAAAAAATTGCCGATCGACAGTGAAGAAGATTGATTTAATATATTTTATAAAGAGCTCGCCTACGTCGAATGAAATATTCCATTTGCAGATGAATGAAAGACAAATATAATCACAATATATAATAGCAGAGTTTTTACTTGGTCGTGGTAGGAGGGAGGAGAAGGAGTAGCAGGAGCAGGAGTAGGAGTAGGAGCAGGAGCAAGAGCAGGAGCAGGAGGAGGAGGGGGAGAAGGAGGAGACGGAGGGACGATAAAGAACGAGAGCCAGAGATTTTGACATGCTCGAAGATTGGCTGGCTGTCGTTACGCAAATGAAAATAAAAAATAAAATGAAATAAATCGAAGAAAAAAAAATAAAATAAAAGAAGCGCATTCATTCCAAATGCACGCAAAGCGTAAAAGGCGAGTTGTTGGTCGCGAGGAGAGAAGAGGATTTTGCAACGTCGAGTCCCAGAGCCGTGCAAGGGGCCTCGAGAAAATCGGATTAGAGAACTAGAAGGGACGATTGGATAATTGCTGACGGTTATCCTCTCTCTCTCTCTCTCTCTCTCTCTCTCTCTCTCTCTCTCTCTCTCTCTCTCTCTCTCTCTCTGTCTCTCCACATTTATATCTCTTTCATTTTTTTTCTCTCTGCCAAAAGTGATGAGAAGATGTAAAGTGCACAGTGCGCGCGAACTCCCGGGCGGAAGAGCGACGATAGACCGGGACAGGAGCATGTGAACGCGTTCCTTAGACGCGGGCCAAGCATATCGAATCGTGACGCGAGTGAAGCGATGCTCGGTATGAGAAATAAGTGAGTGAACAGCAGTTGGAGCGACGATTATTCAAGACTATTCACACGGCGCCGGCGGCGGTGGCGGTGACTGCTGCTGTTGCTGTTGTTGCTGCTGATGCTGTTGCTGCTGATGCTATTGCTGTCGCTGTTGCTGTTGACGTTGCTGTGGCTGTTGCTGCCACCAACGCCACCGCCAACGCCGCCGCCGCCGCCGCCGCCGGTGTTTGCGGTTCCTGGCATTTGGCCAGCTCCGCTGAGTGCCCACGAGGTAACGTTTGGAAATTGTTTTTCAAAGCTCGGCTACGAATGTGAAAAGTCGACTAACTGTTATGTCTCTCCATCTATCTTGCTCACTCAGCCACACACACTCACGCCCTCGCACCGCACTCACGTCTCCAAACGAACCGTGCATTTTTCCCTTTCACCCTAAGGACGAGCCGACAAGCATTATTTCTGTGACATTTCTCTCCATTGTCATTCACGATTCCAGTGAAATAACTATATTGGTCACTACTTTTTTCTTCAAATACCTTCTCTCCTACATCTATTTAGAAAGATTCTTTTTCTCACAAGTACAAGTACAGTATTTACATCGCTGTATTTTTACAATACTTTTTATATTATCGCGTTATTAATAATAACAGCTATCCTTCAACAGTGAGAAAAAATGTTTTATTATATTTGCCTTGTCTCAATCGCCTTAATAAACACAAACACTCAAGCTGTTAAGCTGTATACATGTAAATATGTGTAAGCGCTTCAAACGTCTTTAAAGTCATAAGCGTTTATTCAATAACCTTTAAACTCTTTGTCGGAAAATATCAATTCATCAACAAGTACTCTGGCACTTACGCAGATGCTAAAATAAACTGTAAGTTTCAAACGTTGTAGAAAACTTTTTTAAATTTTAATCAAAAGGTATAATTTTCTTGCTTAATAAAAACAGAATATCTTGGTAAAAAATATTTTTCCCTATTTTACATAAGAATGAATAAATAAGTAAATAAACACATTATCGTACATCTGCTCGTTCTCTTGTGTGTACAATTAAAATTAAAATAAAAAAAAGTTTTATAATATTCTTACAAAAATAATATCCGAGTAAAGTTGTTTTTAAATGTATTAAATATGTTTGAAAGGAAATTGCATACAATTTCTACTAACAACTGAAAATTACTTTAATGACTAGATTATTTTATAATAAGTAACTGAATTAGATAAAGTACGCATATTTAATTATAAGACACGAAACAAAGCACATGATACCATGATATGGTAAATGCATCTGAAATTAAACTATCTTGGAAAATTCGTTTTCTTCTTCTTGCAGAGTAATCATATCGAATTACACAATACAAATGTAAGAAATAACAACCTTTTTTACGTTTCGTTAAAATCGTTTCATCCGTACTCCTCTAAAAGAAAGAAAGCGATAGTTTATTGAAAATTAAACGCTTGTGAACCAATATATATATATATATATATATATGTATATGTATAGATGTACGCCTACAGGTTGTGTAAACATTGCACTTAGCTGTAGTTGAAAGCACACGTTTACGCTTAATAAATTTGAGTAGACTCATAATGAATTCCGATATTTTTTATTTAGACGTTAAATTTTTCTCTGAAATTTGTATAGAAATTCACCTCTTTGGTTTATTGTCGTAAGTCGTTTGAAAAACGTTAAAGAAATAACGTTTGTCTATGGAGTGTCGAATGTAGGATGAGGCCTTGTGCGATTTTGCAACACACGCACGCGCTCGCACACACACACACACAGAGAGAGAGAGTGTGTGTGAGAGAGAGAGAGAGAGAGAGAGAGAGAGTCTGTACAATTTCGATTTCGTATTTATTCCGAGTGGATGCGATGGTATAAGGATTCTCGAATAAAAAAGTGTCGGATGCATTCAAGTGGAGCATCGTTATAGATTCGCAGAGGTCGTATGGTACTGATGGAGATCCCTATCATATCCTATATAATAATGATTATGAGCTGCTGAGGTAATAGGGGCGTTTTCGCTTATGGTACGAGGGGAGGGAGTTTTTGATTTTTCCGTAATAATAATGGAGCTTCGGAGGATTTTAAGGAGGGATTTATGCGCTTCAAGGCGAGCCAACGATGGGAACCTGGAAACTCGAGTTTCCAAGAGTTTTCCACGTCCTCGTGTTTCGTTTTCCCGATTTCGTCTTTCCATCTCGCTTGTTTTACTGCTCGGAGCAGGAACATTGATGAAAGTAATGTGTTGATATATAGTGACTCCAGTGGCATTTACCAAAATAACGGAAGGTGGCTAACGGTAAGGTAGGCACTCGAGGTGCAGGCATGTACGGCTCTTCGGAATCGGGTAAATTCGCAAGGTGAGCGTGCAAAAGAATACAAAGTGCCTGCGGGTAAAGAGAAGAAGAGAGGCGTATTAATCACCGTAGCAGTGCCGTATCGCGCGCCAAAGTTACCGCTTTTTTTAAATTGACGGGCGCATCCTCGAAGCGGCAAGAACACCCAACGAGAAGCGTGTACCCGGGTCGGCGGTCCACGTGGCCTTTGGCCGGCTCGCTCGTCGGCCTCCGTGATTCGAGATTCGCGTTTGTCGGGACCAGCGGGGCCATGCCGTAGCAACCCGATCCCAACGTAGGAAAAATCTCTCCCCCCGGGTGATCGAGCTGAGAGGAACCTCCCGTGGTGTGCAGCACGGCTAAAATACCTAAGATACGATGAGGCTCAGTATTCGTCATTATGTTTTTCATGCCTCGAAATAATATCGTTACTTTCTCGTGTTCCTCGGAAAGGAATGAGTGCCCCCTCCCCCTCCCCCTATCCCATCCTTACATGCAAATGTACCCGCGCGTGTAAACACAGAACGTTATTATGGTGGAAAGTCCTGCTCGCTCCATCCCCGCGACTCTTAATGAAAGATGTGAGGAGGAAGGATTGAGGCAAAGAGCTTAGATTTTGTTGCAGATAGGTATATGGTACTTGTGTGCATTCGAATGCTACGCGTCATGTACTTCCTTCGAAGCAGCGTCGCTCGCCGATAGGTTATTAGCATGGCTTTTGATGTGACGGCAATGTCATCGGAGAGCCTCGCTTTACGACTAGTCAGCGACGTTGGGCCGCAGGGGGTGGAAGGAAGGAGAACAGAGAAAAGGATGCAACGCGGGCGATGCATCTATCTGCGCTCGACGCGAAACTTAACGGATATCGATAATTAACGCCGACAATAACTTGGATTGGCTCTCAGAGATAGCGTAATCGGTGACTTCAATCAGTTGTCCGAGCGCCTGTTAATTATCGAATTAAGAAAAATCCCGGGGCAGATCCGCTTCAACGAATATTCCCATTGTCGGAGGGCAGCGACATCGTAAAAATTAATTAGGAGTAAGTGCAGCATCACGACGTGCAAAATGAAGCCGTTTGAGCGCGTTCCGGGTGGCGGGGTCGCTGTATTTTGTAAAATTCTCGCGGTCTGTCGGTAGTATGGGGCGGAGGAGCGGAGCCGAAGGGAGCTAAGGGAGAAAAATGGCTTTATTACAACTAGAATGATTATCGAGGCTCTAAATCGACGATGCGCGATACAAGCATCGTCCTCCGATGATATGCAGCGAGAGGGCGGAGAAGGGAAAACCGGTTGATCGTAAAAAAAAATAAATAAATAAATAAATAAATAAATAAAAATAAGAGAAAAAAGGAACAGCCTCCTCCCCCGGAGTACGTCGCGTCGCGTTGTGGGAGTGGTGTTGTCGATCGGTTGGGACCCGATAGGAGAGAGAGTTGGCGGTTGATCGGCGACAGGGATTGCGTGGCGGGTACGGGAGGGGGCCGCCGGTCGGAGAGGAGCACAAGGGACGGAGGAAGATATGCACGTATATATATATATATATATATATATAGAGAGAGAGAGAGAGAGAGAGAGAGTAAGAGATAGAGAAAGAGGGAGGAGGGTCAGTTAAAAGCAGGGAGGGAAAAAAATAGATCTTCGTGCACCCGCGCACGCGATCTCGCGCCTTCGCCTTCGAAGGTAAAAGCCGCGGAGGGCGCTCTCTGACGGACCGGATCTCTATAGAAACGTGGGTCCAGGGAGCGGGCGTTGCGGGTCGCAGGTAGGGGCGGTACGTCTACGGATGGACGGCTAGGAGGCGTTTGAGAACGGTGGGTGAGAGCGTGGGGACAGGGACGGGGACAGGGACGACGGGTACGGGTACGGGGACGGCGGCGACCGCGAGGTCACGCGCCCGGGAATTCAGCCTCGCGCGGTCGTCGTCGACCCTTTCGCCGCGATCCCATCAGTAGCGGCAGCGGCAGCGACTGCAGCAACGGCCGCCCCGATGCCGCCACCGCCACCGCCACCGCCCTTTTCGGTCGGGACTCGTCAGCTGATTATCGCCGCCCGATCCCGAGACGACGATATCTCCCTCAAAGTTGCTCGGCTACGACGCGTTGACTCCGCGCGTCGGCCGTGCAGGAGGGAACGGCGAGGTGGCGGCGGCGGCGGCGGCGGCGGCGAGTCATGCCAGGGACATGAAATATGAGTGAGCGCGAAGAATGAGAAGGATGCAATCAAGTTGTAGCTTGTAGCTTTCAATTACGCCGCGCGACTCGTGAGGATCGTGTCCGCGCGTACCTTAATCCTGATACGCGGCTAGCGCTATAGCTCCCACGGCTAATTGATCCTGGGCCTGCGTTCGCCTTGGTACCGAAGAGGGACGACCCCTTCGGACACAGGGGCTCGTTAATTCCCATCTTCGACGCGTCCGGCCTACTCTCCTTATCCGATGGACAGTAGTCTTAAAAAAGGCCGATTGCCTTTGTAAGATGCTGCATTGACAGCTACATTTACATGAGATAAATTTATGCCCAACAAGATAATGCCTTAATTCTCCGGAGAGGGACCCATTGTCGTTATCTTTTCCCCCTCCCCCTTCCCCATCTTCTTCGACTTCTTCTTCTTCTTCTTCTTCTTCTTCTTCTTCGACTTCTTCTTACTTTTATTCTTCGTTGAGCTTTTTTTCTTTGCGAATATTGAGAAATCGAGCGTTATATTGAAAGATTCAAGGAATCGCCGGTGCTATGGCTTAGCCTGCGGATCGTTCGCTTCCCTTTCGCGGAACGTTCCTTTAATGCCGATGGCTCTGTCCTTGCGCGGTCCCGAGCATCTTCTCGAGCGGCATTTCAGATTGAACGCTTCTGAATCTCGCGAGCTCCCGCTCGAAATTCGCACTTTTTGCGCGAAACGTTAGGTCAGCGGTCAGTCGGGGCAGGAGGAACGCGGGGTGGCGGAGTGACGGGCGGAGGGACGGACGGATCGAGTCGGAGACAAAGTTCGGCATGTCGCGCGGTCGGTCTTTGGGCGGAGAAAGAGGGGAGCCGGGAAAATACGGGCGAGCGGTGCCCCGAGCTACTGGAAGGAAGGAACATGACGGTTAAGCCGGAGATAAAGTCCGATACAGGCCGGATAATAAAAAGGCTCGGCTTAAATGTCGATGTTACAAGGCCGCGATCGCCGTCCACGGGGTATTCGTTATTCCCGATCGAGTGATTTATCCTGAAAGCCACGGAGAGATATTTATTGTCCAGCCTTGGTCCTGAGCGCGCGACACCTCCTCCGTCGCTCCGCTCGGACTCTATTTACGAGACGCTGCGCACGCAATTGCATCATTAAAAAAAACGCACGGCCGCGCTCCTTAATAACGCTACGGGCCCTACTGCCGACCGTCGGCGGGTGGGGCGGGCGAGAGAGTTAAATCGAGATCGTAAATCAGCGGCTTTTTCCTCGACCTCTGGCTCGTTTGCCTTCTTTTCGCCAGACGACGAGAGCTAACAGTACCTCGCGTCCCGATGCTTATCTAATTCCCGATATAATTAATGGCTCTCGAGGTCCAGGCTCGCGGACACGACGCGCGTCCCAGTCGCCTCCTCGTCCTCCCCCTCATATTCCTCGGACTCTTCCGCAACTCGCCGTCAAGAGTCGCCCCCGCCCCCCGTCCCCCACCGCTGATCCGTTGCTGCGGTGGCCGCGCAGAGGATCTCCGCCATAACCGTACATATCTCGGGTACTCGTATTACCTTGGCGTTTAGAAATGGCGACATCGATCCCCTCCGAGCTATCGGTTTTCGCCCCGAGCGCTTTATCCCCTCCTCGGAGCCCCGTCGTCCCGCCAACACCCCCGGGCGACGTCGACGCTTCCCCCCGCTGCCCGCGCTTATTACGCTCTACCGAGCTCGGCGTTCTTCCTGACTCTGACGGCAGTCCCGGCTGCTTTGAATAACGCGCCAATAATGCCTGGGAACGGGATAAACGAAGTCTAACCGTAGGAACGGGACGAGGAAACCTGCAGCGAGATCGGCTCTCCTATTCTGGGACTCGAGATTTATAATGAACCGCTCGCCGTTGTCTGGAAGTCGGATCTCGGCGACGAAATGCCCAACGCAGCGACCCGCGCAGGACGTGTAAAAATAATTTTGAAAAATTCGTCCCGATCCGGAGTCAGAGTCCCCCTGCGGGAAAATAAGCAATGATATTCCCTCTCGACTGCAATGCAAGTAACTTCTTTCTCTAATCACGAGATCGGAACAAGCTGTGTAATTAAAAGTGCCGTTAGAAGCGCAGCACAATAACAGGACGCGTTATGGCTGGTGCTCGAGTTGAAAGATCGTTACAACCGCTGACTTTTAAAGTCCGCCGAGGGTTCCGTCTTCCTCCGTCGATATCTCCTGCTGCTGCTATTGCTGCTGCTGCTGCTGCTGCTGCTGTTGCCGTTGACGCTACCTCTACTCCTTTTCCTCCTCCTCCTTCTACTCCTCATACTCCTCCTCCTACTCCTACTCCTCCACTCGTACTCGCGCAAATATCAACACCGGCCACCTTGGCTTAACCGTTTATTCCCCATTTAGTTAGTACTTAATGGGAAGGGAAGAGATCCACGCGTGCTCCCTCGTCACTCCCACCCCAATAACCCCTCCGCAGCCTCGGCCTCAACTCCAGCTTCTGATAAGAGTCGACCTACGAACGGCGGACCTTCAATATTCAAATTAATCCGAGGAAAGGGGATTGCGCGAGTGCAGCTCGCACTCGCGCCTCAATTACGTGCCTCGACGGCCTTTAAATTTATCGCTTTGCTCTTTTCTACCTCCCACCCTGGCCGCCGTGGCTTTTCAACCGTCCCGATTCTCTTTTATGTGCCGACAACGTAAGTAAATAATGATGCCGGGCGCATCGCCGAGCGAGCATGAAAATTTGATACTTTGTTGGCCTAAACGATCCCGCACAACTACAATGCGACCGCCATCCACGACACGTGTTTCTTTCCACTTTGTGTCGAAAACGCTTGATGCCGCTTGACGCTAAGCCTTGTTAAGGTCAAAATTTCCAAGTCGATAATCACGACGCTACACGACTACTCTCTCTCTCTCTCTCTCTCTCTCTCTCTCTCTCCCCCTCTCTCTCCCTCTCACCCCCTCTCTCTCCCTCTATTCCTCAAAATCGATCAATTTTTAATCTCAAACATTATTCGATATAATATACCTTTCTGTTCTTTAGACTATTCTTCTTATTCTTTATTCTTGCGTAACTGGAGTCGTCGAGTGTGCAGGAGGGTTGTGGCGGCGTCGTTGCTGGGGGGGGGGGGGAGAAATAATAATTTCTCAAATTCGTTCTGAGAAAAATAAGTCATTAAAACGTGTATTATTTACGCCGGCATGTGTATATGCAAATAAGATTTAAATACGGACTTGATGACTTGTGCGGCATTATTTTCTATGTGAAACGTTTATTAACTATTTGACATAAAAAATACTCGACTTAGTTCTACGTTTACCTTAATAGTAGACAATAGTCAATTAAGTTATGAATTTTCTAATGAATTGATTTGCTCTTTATTATTATTAATTGTTCCTTTTCATTCTTTTATTTTTTTTATTTTTTTTTTTTTTTTTTATTTCTCTATTTTTCTAACTCGGCCATTTATTTTATTACATTCGCGTTAATAGTTTAAGTAATCGCCCTCGCGTACGCTGAAATCGCAATGTAAATTTAGCAATATTTTTTTCCACGGCATATTCTATGCATCGTGGAAAGTACAGGAGCTAGAGTACGTCAGAGACGCTTCCCAGATGAGTATGATTAACTCGAATGAATATATTTATAGAGACAATTATATGAAAAAAGAGCTTTATATTTTAGACGATTCTGAAGAATTAGAAAATCACTGCGCGCATTTACTTTAATGTTCTGAATACATTTGGCCGCGGTGTATGGCTGAAATATTGCCAGCCGTCGTATATTATTAAATAGTTTAATAAATACCAATGCGAAAGGTTTGCACTGCAATAAGAATTTAATGTCGAAAGCTTAAACGGTAGGAGAAGCCGCGTAATGTGCCTTTCCAACAGAGTCGCTTTCCACCGACTACCGTAAATTTTAATTTCATCTAAGCAGAGTAAACAACTGCTGCATAGTGAGTAAATAAAAGCGAGATCTGGAATGTATTAACTTATTTGATAAAAAAAAAAAAAATAATGCAGATGGACAAGGAATCAACGTCACATAAACTGGACGGCTCGCCGAGTCGCGCGGGAGAGAGAGAGGAGAAAAACGTAGCCAGGAAAGCCTTAATATATGCTCATTATCGGGATCGAAAAAAGTAATATAGACATCTACGTGTAGGTAATACTAACCAGTTATAAAAAGGAAGTACATGAAATGAGCGGTTGCACACATCCCCTTATAGGATTCTCTTGATCGTCATTCGAAGGCAAAGCAAAGCCAACTCTTGTATTGTAAAAGAACATCCTCCAGTCGCCGCGGCCGCGTAAATATTCTCTACACTCTTTCTGCACACCTCGTGGAATGTGAGTACATTGTACCCGCTCGGGACACGTTATTTTGTGCTCGCTTCTCCGACCTATCGCTAACAAGATCCGCTCGGCAATGCGAAAATGATCCCAATAATTTATTTGTTATTTATTTACTCCTCTCTCTCTCTCTCTCTCTCTATCCCTCATCCCCTCCCCCCCTCGTATAGATTATCGACATTTCAGACGTCGGATTAGTCGGAATAAATGAATAATAAAAGAAAAAAAAAAAAAAAAAAAATATCAAAAATACGTGCGCTGAAGCTCGTTTGTGAAGCAGCAGTGGACGTTTCACAATATATTCAGAATACTAGTCTTTAAGGACCACTTGTGGTGGCGTTGCGTTTGTGCCGTAGAGACAGAGAGAGAGAGAGAGAGAGAGAGAGCAACACACCTGCTTGTGGTAATATGATCTTATTGAGGTTCGTGCCGAAATACAGAAAGGTTAATTGCGAGCGAAAGAGAAAGGCGGCGGGCGGGAGGGAGCGGGTTAAGCCAAACAAAAAAGAGCCTTTTAAAGGTCGAGGTGGGCGACGAGTGGGGGGGGGGAACAGTAGGGGAAAACGATGAAAATAGCGTTACGCAAGCGGAGGAGGAGGTGTCGAGGAGGGAGGAGTTGTGTTTCCCCGTTCCGAGAAGGGATTGGGAAAACCGGCGGCGTCGGGAGATCGATCGCGGAGCTGAAAACGGGCCTCGTGAGAAAAACGGGCTCTTTATCGCGGTCGTGGCATCTCGGGTGCAGTCGCCGATTAAAATGAGCCGCGCGAAAAGGAGGGCGGCACCCCGTCTAATACTCCGAAGCAGCGCTTCATCAACCGCATCAGCCAGGATACGGACTAATTGATTATCCCGAAGGCTCTTGACACTTAATTGGCTCCGGGCTAATGGTCACGCGAGGACTAATTGCTCCCAACCTCGGCCCTTCCTACTTCTTGACACGGACACGTTAATGTATCTCCCCTCTCCTTCTCTACCCAACCCCGACCCCTCCTCCCTCCACCCTCCCCCGTACCCACGTTATCCTTTTCGCTTACTTGCTTTATGTTCGACGATAATAATTTGTCCTTCCACGCGCTCACCAACGACCCCTCTCCCCGCTCCCCGCTCCGACAAGTTATTTTCCCGATCGCGCTTTTCCTCCTCATATCCCCCCACCGGCTTATCGTCCTATGATTAGCTCTGGGTCGTGTGTGTGTGTGTGTGTGTGTGTGTGTTAGGGGGGGGGCAGGGTGCCACGCCCATATTCAGTATCGAAGTAGGGAAATAGTTGTGAGAAAAGTGTGGAACGCGCGCCGTTAAAATGCTCGCTGTTAGATCATCGTAGGAGCAAAACGTGCCGCCGCTCGACCCACCGATTCCTATTCATTCAATCATCGTTTTTACAACTCCTCCCTCCCCATCCCCCATCACCCTTCTTTATTTATTTATTTTTTATTCATTTATTTATTTATTTTTTTTTTTTTTTTACCGAGCTGCAGTAAATAATAAATTAGCACATTGGCGTAGGAGAGTGCGTGCTTACGTCTCGGCGATCCGGCCGTTATTTCAATACGCGGGCATTTATAAGATTATTAATGCCCGCCCCGAGAGGTAAAAGAAGTTACTGATTATGATCCACATCGGCGATTCTGTAAAAAGTATAATTTTCACGGAGGCGAGGCTAATGATTATAAAAGTAAATCAAATTTGAATTTGCATTATGGCAACTCTAAGTGTAGAGTTGCTCGCCCCTCTAAACCGGAGTTATAATTAATCCGAGGGTAATGTAATTTATGCGGGCCGGCGCTCAAAACACGGGCGTTACGTGTCGATAGTCCCGGCGGAGTTGGCTCGAGCTATTAAAAATCAAGGAGTGCGTTTACGATCCGGGCTGAGTCCCGGGCAAAAGTTTACGTCCGAGGAGGAGCTTTGCATGAACTTGCTCATACGGACGGATGATGAGCAGGATCTGCACGTTCTTTCTCCCTCATTGCCGATTAACGTTAGCGAACGAGGGACATACAACTTATCTGCCTCGCTATCTGTTATCTGTTATCCGCGATCTTGACACCGTCGTTGTAACGATAAATTCAAGTAAACAATCACGTCCTGACTTAATTTCTCAACTGTACCTTCAAGTCGGCTTCGAAGTTTATTATTCGAAAGTAAATACTGTTTACGAAGCTGAAAACGAACATGAAAACGAACATGAACATGAACATGAAAATGAAAATGAAAATGAAAACGGAACCTCTCGATCTATAAATCGTCGCCTGATCGAGCGTACAAATGGCCCAGAATGGCCGAATGTAGTTGTGCATTATGAGCGTGTGAACCGTGTTGTGCCGTTAAGTAGAAGTATTTTTCCTCTGGGGCCAGATACGTGACTTTAACGTCGCTTTATCGCTTTAAACGACTCAATTATAATTAATAATAATTCTTATATTTTGTTTTTACTCGAGCCGAGATGGAAAAACGATTTAAGTAGGATAATGTAATTGTGAGAGTTACGGTTGTACGTAAAAGTCTATCGAATCCTTTTCTATTTTCCCCGCAGCATTACAATTGCTTCTTTCCTACCTTTTCTACCATTGATCGATGTAGTAACAGTAACAAGTCAATTATAGAGATCGAAAAATCAATCAGTCCCCCGAGCTGGATCGGCTCTCACAAATGAGCCTCTGCCTCGCTTTCCTTTCGTAACCGAAGATATTATAACAGAGGCAAAGAAAACAACGTCCCGAGCAATTATTTTTTCCTTGTAGTGCATTTCTTTATCGAAGTTACGTTCGAAGCGACAAAATACGGGTTTCGTCTACTACTAATCCGCGGCTAAATGGATTAAAAAATCGAGAAAACCTGTTGAGCTTTTGAATGGACTGTCGTTGCGAGTGGCGCTGAGGTCAGACAGACGCCAAATGAATGGAAGGTGCTTTTAATTCGCTTATTTACGAGTGTGCGTGCATGTATAGGCAGCCTCTATGAAATATGGATCCTCCCGAGAGCGGACAGGCTTTCATTACTGCGGGCCGCTCGTATTGGCCCGAGAAATAAGTCATTCTTCTTCCTTCACGATCGCGTAAATGCAGGAGTGCGGCGAGTGGCGCGCGTTTCCCGTATTTTTACTTTCAAATTTTCAAACTATAATTACAAACTACTAACGCACTATCATTTAATCATTATTACACGAGATCGCTCGAGAGACCGCAACGGGCGCTAGTCGCTTTTAAATCAAAAGTAAAATACGTATGAGAAAAAAGCAGCGGAATAGAAGGGCAGGATGCGATCGGTGGGGGATGGCATGGGGATGGGGTTCTCGAGGAGGAGGGGATGGGGGAGGGGAGGAATGAGAGAGGACGGAATAAAGAGTAGCGTAATAATTTGCCCGTAGCCGGGCATCGCCATTAAAGCTAGAGGGTATTTCTAATTTTTTTTTTTCTTCAAATTTTTACGACTCATTCCGTTAGATGACATGTATAAAACATTTCATACGCATTGGCGGTAAGCCCGATTTAAGTAAATGGCATTGTATGCTAATGCGCGGGGCTCGTGAGGCCCCGAGGAAGGGTACGAGGGTCCGATCGGTAACGAAATCCACCGGAAAATATTCCCCCCCGACTTACTCCTCTACCCTCCTCTATACCTGGCATCTCAGATTGGATGCTGTCCTCGTCGAAGCTCTGCAAAGTTCCTGGGATGCTATCTACCCCCCCCTCCCCCTATTCTGTCTCTCTCTCTCTCTCTCTCTCTCTCTCTCTCTCTCTGGCTGGCTGGCTGGCTGGCGATTAAAACCGTCTTTAACTCTTGGTAATTATCATACACTGAATAGTATAATTATACTTATTATCAGGAAGTTTGCGCTTCCGCATTGAATATATGTAAGGCTCCGGTTCGTGGAGCAAGACATTCCATTCTTAAAACATCTCCATTTCTTTTAATCGATGCTCAATTTAAACCTGCTCATTCGCCGATCGCTTGCTTTGCCTTTTGTACGTCCAATTCCTCTTTTCTTTTATTTTTTACAAGTCCTGCTTTGAAGCGCCATGAATAAACTCAGTGATATATAAAAATCCGATCCAAGGCCATCTGTCCGGATGACAATGCGAAATTTACTCGCAGAATATCTGATATATAATTGTCCCGCCGGGACTCGGCTTTATTATTACTATTATCATTGTTGTCGTTGTCGTCGTCGTTGTCGTTGTTGTTGTTGTTGTAGTAGTTGTTGTTGTCGTTGTTGTTGTTGTTACAACTGTTGAGAATAATTAGATTGTTCGAATTCGGCACGCGGATGGCTCGGATTCGGCAGGTGAATTGTGACGGGCCATCACGCATAATGTGTAATAATAGTAAATGAAATGGTAAAATAAGAATAGGTATTAAAGTACCATTAGCTCGTAATTATATTGTTTATCTTGTTTAATGCATTAGGGCTCGGTATTGGATCGAGAAGGTCCCGGCGTTAAATGAGCGTACGAAGGAGGCAGCATAAAGAGGGATAAAATAATAATTATCCTTATTATGGGACCATTACGTTCGATCAATCATTCGAGGTGGTATTTTGCGAGTGGCTTTCGGTGATTGAATAAGCTTCGGGTAATTCGGCGTTATATTCGCAGAAAAAGTTCCCGCCGCACAAAGAGCCTCGGCTAATGGCGTTGGGAAATTCGAGTACTGGTCAGCGACGGAGAGGGATGATGGGCTGGAGGCGAGTGCGGGTGCTCGTGGCCTAGCGGGGGATCGTAATCGCGGTAATAACGATGGACTCGTCGATGAGCGGCAGTGAGAGTACGACGACGACGAGGAGCATGAGGAGGAGGAGGATCGGAGTCCTTGAACGCACTCTCGGCCAGAGTCTGCCGCTCCGATTTGCAACGGAAGGGGGAGGGGAGGGGAGGGGGGGTTGGCGAGGAGGATGGCGGTTAATCGATGACGAAGAAGATGAAGGATCGCGACATTTAGCGTGTCGGTTGAAATTTCATTCGCGGATTCGCCTGCGTCTTGGCTCAACTCTCGTTGCGCAACCTTGCTCGTAATAATCCCTCCTCGGTGGGCGGCCATTCGCTATTTAGCTCCGGGCCGACGGTTAAAGGACCGAGCGCATCGTCGGCTCGACTCGAGACAAGTAAAAGGGGCCGCCCGCGCGTACGTAGCCTGCCTCGACTTGGATAGGGCCGGGATAGGGACGGGATAGGGACGGGATAGGGCCGGGATATAGGGCCGTCCTTCGCCGTGGAATGAATTCCCGAGGATCCGGAGCGTAACGACGACGGGCTTTGAGGTCAATGCGGTTGACGTCGCGCTGTTTACCGCCGCTCGTCAATGTCGCGGTCCCGGCGACGGGCATCGACGTGTCCCCCCCCCCTTCTCCCCCTTCTCCTCATTCCACTCCTGCCACTCCTCCCACTCCTACTCCTTATGTAAACACACGGGGGAGGGCTTTTACCCGGAGTGAACAAGGTCGCGGGCATCCAACCACCCGTATCTCCGACGTCTCGGGTACGCTGGTGAGCGAAGAGGAGGGCGTCCTCGGGCTTCTTCTACGCGTCTCCGTGCTTTACGATCCTTTCAGCAGCAGGAATTTCTCCACGGGCATCAATGCTCGCCGAGATAAGGATCCCGAGTCATACGTACCCGGGGCCTTAATTAGATCCTGGCTCGCTTGATTCGCATCGGGAATGAAGCGAGCCAGTTCCCGGCTACCGAGCCCTCTTCTCCCTCCCTGCAGCTTTTTATTAGCCTCATCGGCAGCGCCGCGAACATTTTGCATTCCATAATCTCGCGACCTAGAGGGGGCTCCTCCTCCTCCTTCCTCTCCCTCAATGAGAGAAAATCGAGCGCAAATCACATAGTCGTGTAACCGCTTGCCGAGTATACCTGAAACGCGGATTCATTTCAAGGCTTCACTTAGCGATTCGTCTCCCGATAATTTCCTCCCGTCGACTACGCTCGACTTGCCAATCAGGAAGACGTCATCCCGGCCACGCTATTACACTGCTACTACACTGGCCCGTCCCCTCTCCCGTAGCCCCTCTTCCTGCTCACGCGCTTTTTTTTTCTCTCTTTAATCGATCGCGCGCGAGTCTCCTCGGGCCTTTAGAAAATTGCCAGCCAGTCCCCCCTCCCGTCCCCTCCCCTCCGCGTCACCCCCGGCGCCACCGCCCAACGTCCGCTACGGTCGGCACGCGCACGTACGCACGTACACAGCCGTCCCCGTCCATCTTTGGTGGCAACGCGTACTCACGGATTCGCGGGCGTATGTGCGGGAGTTGCGCAATCGCGCGCTCGCGCGCCGTCCACAAGACAAAAGTAGTAGCAGTGCTCGGCCGAGTGACGATTATTATTCTCGGCGGCGGGAAAGTCTCTGCAGTCGTCGCTTACCTACACCACGGCCGATTACCGAGGTATCGGTGTACGCCGTCGCCGTCCCACCTCGCCGCGGTTTCTCTTCCCCACCCTCCCTCGCGCTTTTCGGCTGACTCCCCGACCACTTTAACCCAGTTTCGCTCCTCCTCCCGGCATTCCTTCGGCCGCGTGAATTTCGCCTCGGCGATCACAATGCCCCGCCGCCGAGCTTTGTCTCTAACGCCTATTTCGGACCCTCTAACGCCCTGCGCCCTCCCGCTCCCGCTCACCGCTCTTTGCCCGCCCTCCTTGCCCCCTCGACCCGCCGTCACGCACACCTCCCCCCACCCCAAAGGCAGACCCGACGCCGCTCGTTTGTCCGATTTCTCTTTCTCGGACGATACACTTTTATTAGCCGTTTGCGCAGTTATCCTTATGTGCACGGACGCATTCCTCGTCTACCTCGGCGAGAGCTACCTACCTCTAACGCAATTTCGGCAGGCAGAATACTGCCATTATTATTTACTATTGCTATTATTTATTATTATTTATTATTATTTATTATTTATTTCTTATTTATTTCTTATTTATTATTATTATTGTCGTCATCTTCATCTTCGGCACCGATGCACCAGGGTTGCGGCAAGGAGTAAATTATGCTTTTGAGGCCGCGATTCGATTGCAGAGGAGCGAGCAGCAGCCTCGGAGGAATTAAAAATTTGTCTCGGGGGTAATTGAAAGGCTCGATGTTACGTTAACCCGTTATTTAAAAAAGTCCATTGCCAATAATCTCGAGCTAATAGGGCTCGATTGCTCGCTCGTGCTTTCCTTGTCGACCTTCTTTCCCCCAATAACCCGGCGGCTCACATGCGTCAAGCGATTCAACAAAACGGAGAAATAAAAACTACCGTCATCGCACCAATTCCTTTACGAATTTAAGTAATATTTCCTCCTCTCCCCCACTCGCTCTCTCGCCCGGTTTCTTTTGTTTTGTTTTGTTTCGTTTCGTTTCGTTTCGTTTCGTTTCGTTTCATAGGGCTGACCTCGAAAAGACACTCAATGGGTGGGCTGCAAGAGGGGCGGTGGGTTCAAGAAAAGCGGGTACTCTTAAAATAAAAGCCTCATAAATGCCTGCATGGGTAACGAACAAGCTCATCATCCGGCAAGACAAATAACCCGGGGCGCACACGCTAGAATCACCCGAGTCGTTTTTTCTCTAGCTTCCGTTCTAGGGAAGGAGCCACCTATAGCTCATACCTCCCTTCCAATCAGATAATTTCAGCTTTCACAAGCTGATTTGAAGGAATGTAATCGGTGGATCGGAAGCTCCTTTCCCCGCCCGCCCCCCTGCCACGGGCTCCGTGGATAGCCGGTCCCGACCGCAACAGGGCCAAACAGAAAAGAGGATAATAAAATCTAAATCCAATAAAAGTCTGGAATGTACGAAATCCCTCGTAAAATAAGCATTCGGCGATTTCCCGCGGCCCCTTGGGAGTTAAGCTATTTGGACTCGCTGAAATAAGTGAGGCAAGGGAAGCGCGAGAAGGCTCCTTAACACCTCGACAGGGCTGCCACTGCCCGTAGCCCTAGAAAGACGCGAAAGCCCGAGCCAACGAGAAACAGCGATGGGTACCGAGAAGAGGGTAAGCGAACGAGGGAGGGAGAGAGAGAGAGAGAGAGAGAGAGAGAGAGAGAAGAGAGAGAGAGAGAGGGAGAGAGGGAGAGAGGGAAAGAGGGAGAGAGGAGAGAAGGAGAGAAGGAGAGAGGGAAAGAGGGAGAGAGGGAGAGAGGGAGAGAGGGAGAGAGGGAGAGAAGGAGAGAGGGAGAGAGGGAGAGAGGGAGAGAGGGAGAGGGGAGAGGGGAGGGAGGAGAGGGGAGAGAGAGAGACGAGAGAGAGAGAGAGAGGAGAGAGAGAGAGAGAGAGAGAGAGAGAGAGAGAGATGCCGTTCATGATGTCTGATGTTGCCAGGACTGAATCTGCGATCCGCGCTCCCCATCCCTACTGCACGCGTCCCCACCCATCTGTTCGCCCCCGCTCCGCAGCCTCCAGAGTTCGCGAGCTTTAGGCGCCATGACCGCATCCTCGGCGTCGCGCCTTAGCCCCGCGCCACCTCCGCCGTATTATACTCATCCGTGCAGCTCTCGGGAGGAGGCAGCCCTTCCAGTTTTCCCTTCTCTTTTCCACCTCGGCTACTCCAATTTCTCATCTCGCTCGGCTCGGCTCCGCTCGCCGATACTCCTTCCTTCCCTTTTCTCTCGCTCGCTCGCCCCCCCCCCGGCTCCTTGAGCCGGCTCTTGTTCTTCCTCCTCTGCATCGCTCGGCCTTATCTCCCGACCGAGAGCCGAGCTACCCGGCTAGGCACGAGTCAAAGACCGTTCTCAAGGAGGTCGCGAACGGCGGCCCCGTACACGCCGCACTAGAGAGCAGCTGCCGAGCGAAAAAGACCGCCGATAGGGAAGGGCCGAGCGCCGACGCGCGGGAGAGGGACCGAGCGAGATGGAACGGCTGCCCCAGGGGGGGAGGAGAGGGTGTTTGCGGCGGTGGCGGTGGCGGTGGTGGTGGCGGTGGCGGCGTTGATACGGGGAAGGGGGAGTCGAGTAGGAAGGATTGACGAAAGGGAGAGGACGAGAGGAGCCTCTGCCGTGTATAGCGAGTCTGCGCCGAGTGCGCGGGGAAAGAGCGGCCGAGGGAGGACGACGAGCCGGAAGGGGGTAACGGGATGAAGGGCGGGCGGGGTGTATCGATAGGCGTCCGAGGAGCGAAAAATATGCTACCGACGTGGGATTTTCGAATCCTAGAAATAGCTCGGCTCCGGGTAATAATAATCTTTACGACTCGATCGTCTGCGCTGCGTATTGCGGGTATCCCAATAATAACAATAACAACAGCAACAACAGCAACAACAACAACAACAACAACTTAAACAGCGATAGCAATAATACGGGCTGGGTTGGCCATTCGGTCTAGCGGGTACAATGGTCCGAGCCTATTGTGTCAAAAATTACGAGACAGACTCGCAACTTAATCCTAGATAATAGAGCAATTTTTACCTTCCCAAACCCCTCACCCCCCCCTCCCTCCCCCTCCCCGTCCCACGACCAGTCCATTCCAGTCCCAACACTTTATCCTGCATTTCGCTAAAAGTTTTTCCAACCGATCGACTTTTAAGCGGAGGCGCGCGCTCCCCGTCTCCCGGACTGGAATTCCACTCTCACAATCATGTAAATCCTCCGACTGGCCGCTGCCTACGGTAAATTTCATTTTTCAATTCTAATAAAATTTTAGATCCCTTTACTGCGAATCCATTTCGAACGTTATGTGAAAACGGCACGGCAAAGTAAATGATTACTTCCATACATGGATTGTGAATTGCGATTTACTTTTTTTTATCTCCCCCTCCCCCCACCTCTCTCCTCTCTCTCTCTCTCTCTCTCTTGCCTCGCTTGTGCAAAAATTCCTCTCCTCGCGGAGATGCTCTCGATTCAATTAATACGCGAATGTCGAAGGTCATTTGATCCTTTCGTCCACATATCGAGCCACGGCATTTATTCCATGCCTGTTATAATTCTTACTTTTCCTCCTCCGCATGTCTTTGCGCTACCGAGCTCAACACCCTCCCCTCAGACATTACCTACGGAACCGTATTCGAAATACGGAAAACGCACATTATGCGCGAAAAGCACACAAGCAACGACTGAAACCACTGAAACATAGTAAAATTGGATTTTTTTTTCTTTCAATATTCCAAGTACGCATCCCTCGACATTCATAATTAAATTTTAATTTAATGTAAATCGACTCTTTTACAATGACAATGATTCGCGCAATTAATATTTATTACATTACTTATTCTCGATCCGTTGGACTTGATTTGATTAAATGGAAACCATTTCATCCCGCACGTGCATTATTTCAACAGAGATTTCAGCTTTGTCTTTTTTCACACTTTTAATTCACTTAACAACACTTAGTTGTCAGTTTTACGCCATAAAACATTTTAGTGCATATATAACCGAGTGTGTTGGTAGTAGTAGTCGAGGCTGACGCTGACGCCGACGCCGACGCCGACGCCGACGCCGCGTACGCGCTCAATTTTCTACACGATACTCTTGGAAATTCAGCCTAATTACGTGTAATGAGCTCTTTGCTCGCGTATTTTTACCGATCCTAGATGCCGGGAATTTTCAAATTTCTTCATTATTATTATTGCTCTGATCCTGCGGACACGATTTACACATACACGGGCAATATCAATGGGCACGTTCCTGCAGGAACATTAAAATGGACGGGTATTTTTTTTCTTCTAAATTTAGATATATTTTGCCTGTGTCGATTAAAACAAACGAGATAATAATGTGTGGGGTTCGGATTCAAGTGCGTCTAGTAAATAACGTGTGCGTTGAAGCAAAGAAGAGTCCGGAGAATATAAGAGAGGTAACAGGGACTAAGCAGGAGTGCGAGGGGGGGAGAAAGGAAGCCTCCTTCTTAGCAGCAGCTTCACGCACGTTGACTCTTTGTTCCTCTCTCCCTCTCCCTCCTACCCGCTCTCTCTCTCTCTCTCTCTCTCTCTCTCTCTCTCTCTCTCTCTCTCTCTCCCTCTTCGCCATTCTCTCCATTTCTTTACCCTCGGTGTTTCTTTTGATACGCGAGTGCTATCCCTCTCTCTACGCTTCTATCTCTTTTTCGCCCCCTTCCACCTGATCCTCACCCCCCCCTTCCCTATTCTCACTCTTTCGCTCTACGTATGCTTCTCTTCGCCATTCCTTGGGCATATAAGAGAGCACATCAGGGATCACCATTATCTGCATTCCCCGGGACGAAAGTCTCTTCGGACGCTCACTACAGTGCACGCACTGATCTCTTTCTACGCGAATTTATCGCCGAGGCGAATATTGTTTTCCTTCGAGGTGTGCGTGCGTGTCTGCGTGCGTGGCTGCGTGCGTGCTGCGCGCAATATGTTTGTTTGCCTGCATGTTTCCCGAGACGGAGAATGAGTGGCGGTTACGACGGCGAGCAGAGTAGCGGGGGTGGGCAGGCGTGAGATTGAGCGAGTGAGAACGAACGACGCCGTAGCAGCGCGGGGCGGGGAAGGAGAAACAAAGATGTGCTCACTAGCTTTATAGGATTGAAGGTGATGACGATGTATTATATATATATACATATATATATATTAATATCTGCGACCGTTTACTTTGTTTGCCATGAAAACTTAAACGGCATTTAAAACTCTTAGCATTGTTTTTGTTTAGAATATGTAATCAGTACAGATTTATTTACGAAAAAACAACTATTTAAATGATAATTATGCTTTTAAGTTGGTTTGCATTTTTCTTTATTAAATGTCTTTAAGGTTCTCGGGCTTAATCTTCATATGAGTTATACAGGCCAAGTTGATATTCTACTATAATATGTTGTAACATTAAAATTTAAGTCCTCCTCAATCAATATAATTACATTAATTATTATTATTTGCAAACGGAGGGAATATTTTTTTACATAATGAAGTCTTTTTCTTCATTAATTTCATCTTGACACGGGCTTGCTTCTTACTCGCTGACGTTGAAGCGCAAAAAATTAGTAATCAATCTAATGGCTCGGATAATGAAATTTGAAAAATCCTTTTTTTTCTTCTTCAATTTAGCATTTTTATATCTTTCAATCGTTATTAGTGAAAATAAAAGGTACTTTTTACGTAATTTATTTTCATTTAAATATGAAAAATTTTTAATTTTCCCATTAAAACTGTAATGCCTGAAGAATAAATAAAAAGGTTTACCCTCTTTTATCGGTAGCTTATATTGGATCTACATTATTAAATGAGATCTCTGCCTTCTAAGTCAACAATTATATTTTCCTGCTTTATTATTTTCTTTTACTTCCTTTTGCGAAATACGCTTAACTTGAAAATCTAATGATTGAATTCGTCCGAGTTTTGCAAAGACCTCTTCATTAAATATATCCTTAATAAATGAGTTATGAATTTGTATTATAGAATACATGGGTATGGCTGAGAAGCTTTTATAAGCCACGATCGTGGATCGTGCAATTATCTTCGACCGGAAAAGTATATTTTCACTTAAGTGCTAAATTTTTAGAGCGAATCCTTACTCGGAAAAGTGGAAGCGCTAGATTTTACAAGACGTGCACGTCTTTGTTGTTGGTGCAAAATTGCCTCGGCTCAGCGTACGTAGCAGGCAAGAAATTTGCAAGATTTCGGGTGCGCGGAATATAATCGGCGCTCGCCAGTCCATAAACGAAATCGAGTGGGAACGGCCGAGCGGCAGTTCATGGGAAGAAATAAAAAGTGAATTATAGAATCGAGTACGAAATTTGAATTACAAGCGCTGCCGCTGTGATGTTGCTGGTGCCGCCTTCGCCTTCGCCGTCGCCGCTGGTGCTGCTGCTGGTGCTGGTGCTCATCCCATTGATGAAAGTGCCGAGAGAATCAATGAAATTCAAAGTAGGCTATTACGGAGGCGAGCCGCGGCCTTTCAAAACACGTAGCTCTCGTAACTTCACCTTTTAAAGAGCGCGGAGCTCCCCTCCGCCGCCTCACGGAGATTTTATTCGGCGATCGGGGCGAGGAATCCACCGCGACGGAGACGGCGAAATGGAACGTCGACCTGCTTTTACCAGAAATCCCCCGGCCGCGACATCGCACTTTTCCGCTCACGGGGACTTTCATTCGAGACGAGCGAAAGAGAATGAGGAGTGGGGGTAGACCAGGACCCAGTTTCGCTTTCGCGTTATTTTCGCCGATGAGATCAGCGCGGCGGCCTTTCTTCCTTCTCGCTCGTGCCCCCCCCCCCGTCTCCCTCCCTCCCACCCCACCCCAATAACCCTGCCCCCTGCTCGTGGCCCCAGCCCGTTTCCACTTTCCCCTTGTCGCCGCCTGACCGGCATCCTCCTCGCGACCAAATCAATTGTACCGGGCGCGTGAAACTCCCGTTCCTAATGGCACCGGTATTTAGCTCACGGCCCTCACGAAGCTTTTTGTCACTTTTTCGCTTACGTACGGAACGAAACCTTTCGTTTAATATAATATTCCGTCCGAATAGCGGGGCGCGAGAAAGTCGCTTCGTAATGGTAAATTTTTCCTTTAATTTTCTCGTTAGTGCTTTTCGACGAACTTGACATGAGCATCGTCGACTTCCGTTCCGAACTTTAAAACTTCTGTCTTTGACCTTATCCCCGTAAATGACAACGATGCACAATGCACTTTTACTATCGAAGAGCATCGGACAATTGGTAATATTGCCGTTTTCGTTAATCCTTGACTCTCGTCGATGCCATCCGATTAACTCGAGTATTATCGTTTAGCAATGAAGCGCTTACAAAATCCAGATAATCTCATAATTACTTAGCGGCTCTGCTTGCTTTTATAACTAATTCTATTAAGGAGACGCGCCACTTTCTATTACAATCACGGGTTAATTTCGAAGCACAATTGCGTTTAATTAATATTTATTAATGACAGTATTTGGCCGGTTACCCAATAATTACCCTTAGCTCGCTATAAAAGTCAACCGCTTACAAAAATAGCTCGTAACTTATTTAGTTATAAGTTATAAATTGCTTATTTAGTTATGTACTAAGAGTGACGGGGTAGAGGGGAAGAGAGTAATCAGCGATTGCAAGCAGAGGACTATTTAAAAAGCAAGCCGATTCGAGTATAGACGCGGTTACTTAATGCACAAGAGTTTATATAGTTTATATTAAAGGACGAGACGGAGTTCTCGGAAGATCCGGGGATTTACGAGACTTTCGCCAAATTAAAGTAGCCTTTTAATTGTACTTTTAAGGCAGGGCGCCGTCGTTATGGAAATTTCATAAAGTATAACGGAG
Source organism: Ceratosolen fusciceps (assembly GCA_018883505.1). Lineage (NCBI taxonomy): Eukaryota > Metazoa > Arthropoda > Insecta > Hymenoptera > Agaonidae > Ceratosolen > Ceratosolen fusciceps. The sequence continues at coordinate 2,331,017 of RCIC01000005.1, forward strand.
ACGCGTTCTCCGGCAGATGCCAAGATGCGAGTCGCGTATAATATATGAATAATAGCAGGCGCAAACGTGCAGAGAGCTTAGAAGGTCCATGGCGGATCTCGGCGAGGAAGCTGCCGATGATGCTTGCGTGGACGTATGCGCGGAGACGTATAGAGAGTCCTGAGTAAGTCAGGACGGCTGTTACGTCGATGGAGGAGTCGCGGGATCGGTTTTTACGTACCCGCGGCCGCGCCGGAAGTCGATTCACAAGGAGAACGAGCCTCCTGACCGGCTTCGCCGACTTAAGCTTCTAGGAATGCTTGTAATTGCGAGTCGGACGAGCGGAGGAGGCGGTGCCTGGCTAGAGCATTGTCGCAACGTCGCGCGTGGGCATTATTAGTTCAAGGTGGAATATAGAGGCAACGTGACTTTAAGAGCGTCGCGGCGGGGCCGGGGAGGAGGCTTTCGCGTAGCCCGCCGGAGGCTCTCGGATTCGTTACAATTGCCGGCGCTCCTGCTAATTGTAAAGGTATATGGCTTGTGGCTCGATCCGCGGACCCGTAGCGGTTATTCCCCGCCTCGGGGGTCGCCGTACACGCAAAGAGTCGATAATTGCCGTCCCCGGTCGCACTGTTTGATCGGTTGCGCGGCCCACGGTTGCGAAACCCTCCCGCCTTGTACACTTTCACGCGCTTATTCGAGATCATTCGAATTTCATTGATTTTTTGCGAAACATTCGGGTGGGGAGGGGAATTGCCCCAATTAGCCTCGGAACGACTGCTCGTTACAAGGATCTCTAGGATTAGGAGGCGTCGGTCCGAGGCTCTGGGACTCTCCACGGCTACTCTCTCTCTCTCTCTCTCTCTCTCTCTCTCTCTCTCTCTCTCTCTCTACCCCCTCTTCATTCATAATATCCCTCTCTCGTACAAATTACCTATACGTGCGTATATTTATGTATTCATGTTCTCGGCTCGTTAATTTCGTTAATTCCCCTTTAAATGAGAAACGCCTGTACGTCGATAGTGGCTACCGATAATTTATGTATTTCCGTATTGAAGGTAATCCGACTTGCTCGGAAAAGGCCATAATTTTAAGCTATTAATAAGCCTTGGATTCTTCCACCCAGATAAAGCACCATATGAAGCAATTAAATTACATAAGCCAACAGCATCCCGAGATAATAACGTTAATATTGTGTGTACCGAGGCAGCGAAGAAGGCAAATAATGAGCATTAATTACGACCACTCATCCTTATTCAAAGCTATAAATGATTTACGGGATACAGACGGAAGCGTTAGACTTCGCATTGGACTTGCGAGATGCGTTTGTTAGCCTTCGCGCGTTAAATTAGCAGAGGCCCGTAAGGAAGGCAAGGTGTCGATGGACGATCAAGAGCGAAGTCTTGCCCGGGGGATGATGATCCGTAGAATCGTAGTCAGGTTGAACGATAGATCGAAATAATGTCGATCGGCGTCTCGAGCCACTAGAGGCTGTCGAGCACTGACCGTAAGATCCTCTGCGGTCTCCCCTTTCCCCCATTTGAAGGACAAAGTCGCTATCCAGCTCGGTCGGCGGGAGGTTACTTTTTACGGGCCTCGGCTAGACAGGCGGAGAGTGAAACGATGGCGCAATCGGTTGCCTAGTGAATGAAGAGCCGCGGCGGTAGAACCGAAAGAGCGGCGACACCGTCGGGGACGCCGTGGACGTAGTCGAGGGCGAAAGGGAAGGAAGCTTCGCTTCTAAAAGAGATGGACGGGCTGTAGCGGATACGCCGGCGACGGCGGCCATCGAAGAGGAGAGTCAGCTCGTAGCCCCACCTCCCCACCGGCTCTTCTAGGCGCGTTAAAGCTCGTTGACCGGGGGCGCAAGCGCGGGGGAGGCTCTCGGTGTGGGCACTCGACGGCCAAATAAGGCGCGGCTCCTGGCGCTCGTTGCGTCGCGCCTCGCTGTTGCAAGCGTCGAGCTCTCCGGGTCGAGCCGCCGCCTTCTCCGTCACCGTCGCCGTCGCCACGACAGCCACGAATAGGCCGACGTAGCCGAGATGACGCATTGTCGTCAATCGGGCAGGGGGCCCACTAGCCACACTCGCCGCTCGCCTTCTCCTTGCCCTTGCGTAACGATTCCCACCAACGGATGCGGATTAGCCTCTAGTTCAACGCTCAGCGAAAGTGTCCCATTTAATGCGAAGCTGACATACCGGCGACTCCCGATCCCAGGGGCATTGCCCATCCCCGACATTGACTCTCGGGAACGCGGTTTCACGTACGCTCGGGCCGGCTCTCGATCGAGCTGCCCTTCACCTCTCACCCTCCCCCTCCCCCCCTGGATCCTGGCGTGCGGGCAAAGACCGGAACCAGCAGCAGGACTCGCCGACGGTCGCGTGCGTTCGACGTAATAATAAAAGGGGAGGGGCAGGAGTTTATTGAGCCGGGGCATTACGAGCACGAGTCCGGAAAATGAATTGTCCCTCCTCCTCCCTCCCAACGCTTCCGCCTAAGCCCACAATGCGCCGTGTGCTCTCCACTGCTTTAATTTCGAGGATCCTTCCATTCTCGGGATTATATAGGGGGTGGGGGTGGTGGGGGGCGAGATTATAGCGGAGCTCGACTCGGACTCGCGCTCCGGTCTTATCGGCAACCATTCCGCGCAATAATTCCAAAGCATTACGTTAGATGCTCGGCATTGGCTACGTCGTCCTACGAACGTGGCTTCTTTACACTTGACGCGCCTACAATTTCGAGTCACGTGATCTAGTGCAAGCGAGCGCTTTTGTTTTTGCCGATTTTAATGGGCTACCGGTTATCCCACCGCCTCCGGGAGCAACAGCAGCAGCAGCAGCAGCAGCAGCAAAAGCATCTCTCTCTCTCTCTCTCTCTCTCTCTCTCTTCGGCCGCCCACCTCTCTCACGTGCCGTTCGTGCCGACGGCCCTGTTCTTCCTGCTTCACCGCTGGCCCTCGGCCTTAAATACATCCTCGAGTTCTCCTCGACATTGCGAATTATATTTCATTCCATTGAAAGGCTTCAATTATTCAACAGCTTGAAATCATCGGTAAATAACCGTCTGACATATATACAATAAAGAAAAACCTTATCCAATGTTACTTCTCGAGCTTCGATTTCTAGCAGCCTACCACCCCCTCTCAGGCCACCCGAAACAAAACACAGTCCAAGTACTCTGCTTCGTTAAACCAGTAGCTCCGTTGAATGTCCTCCCCCTCCCTAGATAATATGTAAATACATGTGCGTACCTAGGAGCCGCTGCTCTATGCGTGCGCTTCTTTTACCCGTCAATCCAACACATCATGGAATATTACGCCAACAAATCATCCCACCTTCAATTTTATCATCATCATCATCATCATCATCATCATCATTACGTATTACTATTATTGTCGTTGTTATTATTGTTATTCAAAATATATTCATTGGCGGTCCAGGCTCATACGGGCGCGCAAAAAATTGTAAATCACGACCATCTAGTATAAATTGCATCTGGTCGAGACGCGCTACCAAGAGAGGCCAAGAGACCAACCTATCCTTTCCGTTGGTCAATTTCCGTTCTTTTACCTCCTGTAATGTAATTTTTTTCCCGCAACTATTCTCATCTATATATCGGCTCAGGCTCAGTACTTATATTACTATATTCTATACGTAGAAAGCAGTCGGCGTTACTGCACTTGATAAGCTGAACGAAGTGCGAGGGGAGCTCCTGTAGCTCGGCAACTTATTCCGCAGAAATCGATACAGTTATATGCGTACATATTTACATGCATAATTGCCCCCCGCGCTGTTTACTTACGTGACGTAAAAATAAAATGCTGGATAATTTTCATTTGTGTAGGTACTCTTGGGCAAAATAGGCAAGCGTGTCAATGTCAGTGTGGAAATTTGAATTTGTGTAATACTCGATAGTTGAGTCACGGGGGAATAGAATATAGATTCCTTCGAGATTATCGCCTCCTTCTAAAGCCAATTTGAGCTTTTTCCATTTTAATATACATCGTCAGAGCATGTTTTCGAAGACCGGATACAGATAATACATCGTTAGATTAATCGGCTGTATCGTTTTAACCTGCCTCTCCTTTTAGCTTCGTAACCTTGCTAAATGAATAATTATGCGAGATTTTTTTTTTTTTTCATGCAAGATTCATGCCGCATTGTAAATAACATAATAAAAAATAAAAAGAAATAAAAAAAAAAAGTGTTCTCGTACGTCGTGTAGACTGTGGACGAGAAATCGTCCACTTGTAAAGAATAGAGAGACTCGGAGATTTAATCCGGTGGTCTTAAAAAGAGTTAACACACTTGCATACATTAAGCGCAATCAGCTTAATTTATATTAGAGACGCATTCCGGGATAAAATATTTATGAATTCATAGGACTAATTGTAAGTGTAGTTATTATATTTACAAGAATCAAGACACGCCCAACTACAATCCCAGTACAATAAAAATTCTTTCTCTTTGTAAAAGCGTATCTTCGCATTAGTTCTAATACGAATTTGACTTTCTAACTCGTTAAGCGGCTAATATTAACCATAACAACAACAACAACAACAACAACAATAATAATAATAATAATAATAAGGAGAAGAAGAAGAAGAAGAAGAAGAGCAAGAATGGCGAGGTTAATGGAGGACCGAATTTCGTCGGATAGGGGGAGGGGAGACGAAGCTCGCGTCACGAAGCCGAAGAAGATGATTTCCATTCCCTGAGAATTTTCAAGAGGACTTAATGTACCGCACGAGCTCGCCTCGAGCACTCATTATTACGCCCAGTCGCCACCTACGTAGCCACACACAGTATTTATGATATAACCGTTTACGAAGATTGCCTAGGATTTTTCCGTGACTGCATCGCAGATTATTTCCTCCGCTCGGGAAATATCACGTTCGGATTACAAACCTTCGGTTATCCGAGAACCTCCTCGTTCCTAGGCTCATATCCAAACGTATGCCCGTGTACGATGGTAAAGAATCGAGGGGCGGGGGGTGGGGGAGCGGGGAGCGTTACCGAAATAACCGAAATCCTGCTTACCTCCTACACTGCCGTCTCGGACACAAAAGCCTTTACTGATCGAGACGGATTTTAAACGTATAAACTGCTGCCCACTCCCACGACGAGCAAGGTCGATCGCACGATCTTAAATCTTCTCCTCTCGTCCCGCTCCCCCCCCCCGTCTCACGCTAAACGTATATTTAGATTATGACTCGAGCCGACGGCTACATGCGGAATCCACATCCGCGGAATCCTATATTCGATCGATCTCTCCCATTCGGGAATTCTCTCAGAATCGAAAATTCGAGCCTCGCCTCGTCGTTTTTCACCTCGGCTTTATCGATCGTAAATCGGCCGGATGAGGGAACGTGCGCGTATAAGTATAGTCCGGCCCTGCGAGGATGAGCTCGACGTAATTACAAACCGTAAGAGATAACTTATCCGAATGGCTTAGGCCGATTATTTTTGACCTTAGCTCCAATGTAGATTTACATATGTTATTTAGCCGTGGCCATGAAAAGTACCTTTCCCGTGGAAGGAAAAGAAATACGCACACCTACTCGCGCGCGTACTCGTAATCCATAATAATGTACGGGGCTTTCAACGAATAGGGCAATAAATAGGGAAAAGGGCGCAGATTTTTTAGAGACTTTGGAGGTTTTACAACGTGTTCGCGTAGCTTTTAATAAGACATTAATATCAAGGAATGTTACGGCTCGACCTCGTAATATTGAAATACGAGTGTTATTGAATAAACGATAAAGCCGAGTCTCTTGAAAGCTCGGAGCCTCGTATAATTAATCATTGCGCAATAAAGTTGTTACATTAATATTTCGAGAAATGCGGCAGGGGAATAAGAAGAATTGTCGAAGGCCAGCCGAAGCCGAGGGACATGCTCATCGGGCAGAAGCTCGACGAAAGTGCAGGAAAGGCATTTATTTGGCGTTAAGCTGGCGATGAAGGCGCGCATGGAAAATCTCCTTCGTCGGGGCAATAAAGCCCCGAGGGTCGAAAAGTAGAGGAGGATTGGCGCGCCGAGCCTCGGCAAGAGCGCCAATCATGAACTTGAGCCGGGCGCGTGAGAAATTGCGAATACGAAACGCCTACCGGGACGGGAATATTTTCTATCTCTTGGCTCGCTCGAGAGGCTTCCGCGGCGAGAAACCTCTCTCTCTCTCTCTCTCTCTCTCTCTCTCTCTCTATTCTTTTCCTTTTTTTTATTTTCCTTACTTTTTGTCGTTGTCGTTGCCTTTATTTTCTTGTCCAACGGCCCGTATGACGTCATAGTCTGGCGTATCCGCCGGCCGTGCTGCTCAGTCGAGGACACGGCCACGCGGCTCACCGTTTGATTATTCAGCGAGAGGCATCATTTGACGAAATGACCCTTTTGTCTGCATTTTACGAGGCCATCGAAATAAATTCGTCATTTATCTCGTTTCCATATCCCCGGCCTCTTCTTTTCCATTATAACTGCAACGTCGCCCATAACTTATTGCGTGGGCGACGGGAAGCAGGACGAGGGGGAGGGGGGCGCTTAAAAATGCATAATAAATTAAATCCAAGCATCCTGCCGATACATATATATATATATATATATATTTCAGTCCCGGCAGAGTTTATTTAGTTAATCAGTGATTGGATCATGTGATCGCGAGAAGTTATGATCGGAACGGAAAATCGGAGCATTAATGAAAAGCAAAAGGTATGGAAAGAAAATAAGTGGCTGGACGATGAAAACATACTTTTAGCGTTCGATCGAGGCGGTAGAGTGGATTTGTTTTTTTTTTTATTTTTATTTTTATTTTTTTGTCATGGATTTTTATTGCTCGATGAATCGTAATACGGAGCTTGAGTCATTAGCATCGGCAGAGCTTCCTCCGGAGTACGGGCAGGTAGTTATCCGAGCAGGCAGTTACCCGGAGCAGGTAAAAAGCAGGGATTTCCCATAGCTGGAACGTCTGTCGGAGGAGCGCATCCGTCGCGCAATCAAGTCGCATTTTTCCTTAATCATTGAAATTAGAAGAGCCCATGGCCTATCTCTGGCTACCTTTTAGCATACCTCTAGCCTACCTCTAGGCAATTTAGTTATCGGCAGCTTCGATAAAAGCGCGGATCTGCGTGGATCGTAAGGCTCGGCTCGCCCTCGCCAAACAATTAAATCCACGATGAATCTCCACGGGCTTTTAATGGCTTTGTTTGTCCCCGCGGTATTACGCCTCCTTTGTCCCCAGTCGCTCCGCTCCGCCCGCCCCCGTCCCATACACTTGGATTCGTCGGCGGACTCGGCGACTTGGAGCTCGAGGAATCTCTTCCTCCCCTCCTTGCGCCGCTATTGGAATTTCTAATTCGCTTGTAGGAAGGAGCTGATAGAGAGAAAATACTCTGTAGAGCAAGACTTCCGTGATGTAAGTTTTGCCTAAGATTCCGTTAAGAGCTCCCTTATTATTGTCGGTCGCTCGCGGGTCGCTCGCCACGGGAGTCTCGATAAAGTAAGTCCTCGCCGAGTTTCGAGTTGCGCGACGCCGGCCTTGGCAATACTGGACTTGCTCGGCGGCCATTGCTTGCTTAATATCAGCGGAGACTCATCTTCTCAGGGTAGACGGGAGCGCCGCGGAAATCCGTGGTGCATGAGAAAACTTGCTTTGCTTCGTTTCCTCCTCGAATGCCTTGGAATGAAAATGAGCAATGCCTATCAAATTAAGGGAAATTAAAAATGGATCGCTTTCTTGCCGGAGTAACGGGACGGCGATGCACTTTACAGCGAGTTACCGCTCTTTTTATAATATAAATGCCAATTGCCTGGCGAGCCCGGAGGAGCGAACTTCCTGCTCGCCGGTCTTCGTATTTAAATTCAAAAGCGCCTGTTTTTTTTATTTTTTTTTTTTTTATTTATCCTTCTGGCTGCGTAAACGGAGGCTCCCGTACAAAATCCTCTCACTTTATTAGTCTCGTTGTAATCCTATATATATATATATATATATATACGGTTCGCGGGATATGCGCGGCGCTTCTGGACCTAACAGGAGTCGGGAATCGGCTGTGACGCAATCGGGGCCGAAGGCCGTTCCGGGATGTGATTCAGGATGTAAACTCTAGGCGTCCCCGTGAAATTTATCCATCGTCAGCGCCCTCATCGATCGGCTCTTGGCAAACGATAATTGATAATCGAGGCTTGTCATACTGAGCCCAATCCATCATCCCGATCTCGTGGAATCATGATTTTGGATTTACAAGACGACCGGTTCTCCTCATCCCCCTCACCCCCCGCCTCGTGCTCGACCATGAAGGGGAGGGCAATAACGCAAAGGTATAAAGAAGAACGAGGGAAAGGTTATGAAACCGGGAGCAGTCCGATGTAATTGTTTGCGGTTGGCAGCGAATGGGGGGGAGGGGGATAGTCACGACTGCGTAGCTTCCACGCACAAGCCGAACGGTAATAGGAGAATCGCGGAAAAAGCGAATCGCTTCGTTGCATCGAAGAGGCTCGCGTGTATTTTCTTATTCCACCCACGCGCCGTAACGAGATTTCGATATTTATCGACGAGTCGCGCAAATTGTATTTCCCGGTACTGGTGAGCGCTGTTAAGCAGTGGGGAGGCATCATCGACGGCATCCAGAGCTCCGAGAGCGAGCCTCGCGACGCCAGGGAATTAACGAGGATTACGGCATTGGTTGGCCGAGTCTCCTCCCCCCGGTCCCGCCGTCCCTGACGTAGCCGATAGTAGCGTCCGTCTTGGGAGATCCCTCCCTCGCCCCCGCCACCTCCCTCGCTGGGGTATCGCGTCCAGCGGCAGGGAAGGAGCGGGACTCGTTAGCGGAGGCGCGAGAACCTGTCGGTTACCAAGCCCGAGCGGAGCGGGAGACATCAGCCGCGGACTTGTGCCGTCCACGGGGCTATTAGTGGATCGTTGCACGCGATATCTGCCCGAAGTGGTGGACGGTAGTGCCCCCACCCCCGCCCAGCCCGTCCGTTCCGTCATTTGCACGAGCCGCTAAATTACCGGCGGGGGATTTTTGCGCGTCTCCTACCGACCAGCTACCGCCAGTCCATTATGCATAACCGTCCGCGACTTCCGCCCCCCTCCCCTGTCCCTGCCCTCCTCCACCATCTCATCCTCCTCCACCCCCGACCATACTATTTATACAGTTTTTGCATGTCCACTTTTATCCATCGCTTGCATTCGTTATTATTACGGAATTATTGTGGCAGGACGACGAAAGCGGCTCGCTCCCCACCACCTCGTACGAGAGGGTAATAATCGGGGCTTGAGAGGGAGCGGGTTGAATAAAGCACTAACCGCGATTCCCTCGGATTGAGTTGATGCCTGGAAATTATGGCGCTCTGTCGATGGTCGATTGGTCGATATTCAGGGACGATTCAATCGCTCGCTCGCGCGCGCTCTCTCTCGATATACGAGGTACTAAGGGACTAATTGCACGCGTCCGAGTCCGATTGTCGGAGCCGTCCGCGCCGACTCCCTCTGCGCGAGCCCGACCTCCTCCTCCGCGGAGGCTCCCTTTGGCCTCCTGTCCAACGAGCCCGAGGTAAAATATCTATGATTCACGAGCCGTCTCGTAAACAATATTTAATTACTAATAATACAATGGTTTTGCTTAACTTTCTTGAGCTGGTTGTAGGGAATTCCCGGAGGTCCGTTTAAGGCCCCGAGTACTTTTGTTTGAAAATTTACGGCTCTTGGAGGAGGTGGAGGAAGAGGCTCCGGGCACTCGCTATTGGCAACATTTATTCTATCCGTAAAACGTGCGCGGAGCCGGCGGAGTGAGTCGAGCTCTTGTAAATTACAGAGCTCGAATATACATATCCGCGCTCGGCGGATGGTCGCTGGAAAATAACAATTAGAGGCCGAGGGGAATATATCGAAGGATGGTGGTGCAAAAGGAGGAGCGGAATCAATTAAAAGCTGACGGATAAGGTCGTTCCCTGCTATCGCGCAAGCCGTTCATCGCCGGGCATCGCCGGCCGGGACGTGCGGCTGGCGATGGTAGGGCGGCAGGGAGAGGGACGGTGGTAAAACGAAAGAGCCACGGGTAAAGATAAAAAGCGACGCATGAGCAATGAAATTGCTAAATCACGAATGCGCGCTAAGCGGAACAGAGAAGGAATCGAAAAAGGAAGCGGCGAAGGTCACCCGGCGTGCATTCGGATAAGGACTACATTGATGATGAGTATTGTAAAAGAAAAGGACGACAAGGAGTAGGATGCGGTTCGGGGCGACGGGATGGGGCGGGGAGGGGAGGGAGGAGGCATGCAGGTGGCGTATCGGCAGCGATTGTATTTAAAGCGGATTTGTCCAATGGATGGGGGCGTCGGCGGCGGCGTCTCCCAGCTGGAATCCTCCAGAACTAATCGCGCGTCCTTTGCGCAAGGTTGCCTCCTCCCTCCCTTCCTCCTCCTCCTCCTTCTTGTTCTCCAACTAGTCGCGGGCGTGCGGGCGTCGTCGATTCGAGTGCTTACGCAAGCTCCGGCGAGCGCGTCGATACGAAACAATGGCCGATCCTCCGTGAGGCCGGGGGTGGCAACCGATCAGCCGACCAGCCGACCGGGACTCGCTCCTCGACGGAGCCGCACGTACGCCAGCCGTGTCCGACGCTTCTTTTTCACCCGCTTTCTTTCGATCGGGACGTGCCTCACGAAACTCGAACCTTGAGGCTCGACGGACCGGGGCCTCGAGAACCGAGATCTTCCGCAAGATTCCCGGTAAGAGCTAATGATATTCCTCGGGCGGCAGACGTTCCTTACGAATTTCGACGGCTTTCTCCGAGTCTCGGTCAGAGCTACGGCCGACCGCTGCGAACGTCGTCGTCTGGAGAAGAGACGCGGATCCCCCGCGAGAGTCCCCGTTACTCGTTTCACTCGAGCGTATAATAACTCAATTCTCGACCTCTCGCGGCCGACTCGTCCTTCGGCCTCGGCTCGCGCCAAATATGTACGTATTGGCCTCGATACGAGCACCGACGGCGAGAGCCGGCAGGCGGGCTGGCGGGCGGGCGAGCGGTCGACCTGGCAGTGGCGGGGGGGGGGGGCTGGGGCTATCGACGGCGTCTGCCTGGCTGACGCGCGCCGGAAGCGGGAGGTACCAGAGCCGCGCGTCGAAAGGGAAACTGGAGCCAAAGCCGAAGCCGGAGCCGGGGCCGGAGCCGGAGCCGGAGCCGGAGTTGGAGTCGGGGCCCAAGACGGTACGGCACGGCCGCGTGGGTGTCGAGCAGGGGGCTCCGAAATTCGGCGCATGCGTACCGGGCCGCGGGGTCTCACTTTCACTTCGGCGCTCGATCGCGCGGCCCGCTCTGAAAAGAAAGGCAAACACGTATATAATAGCCTCTCGGAGAGGTGTATCGGTCCGTACGGAGCGGGCCCACGAGCCGGGCCTCGTTATCGAGCTCACGCCCTTCTCTTTTGTCCCTGCTCTACGAGTGGGTGTGGGCGACACGCGTCACCCCGACAGCCAGGACTGCTAGGATACTATCTCCCGATCCCCGTGTATCGAGCTCCCTTCGAGTTGTCGAGCTTCCCGAACAAAGAGCCGGCCATCGAGCTTTCGAGGACGATCCGATTGGTCGGCAGGGATCGAGCCGACGACAACGACGAGTCCCACAGCGTTTCGAAAGCTTCCCTACGTCTGTCCGTTGTCGGACTCGACAATTTCTATGCATACGGGCGCGCGCTCGGCTATTCCGCTTTGTTGAATCATGCCGGATGTTGCCACAGGTATAAGACGCTCCTCCGACAAGCTGCCCCCTCTCCACCGCTACTGAGCGCGCGCGCGCGCGCGCGCATTCTTCCTCCCTCCGTATCATCTTCTTCGTGCCCTCTTCCGCGAGGACGTGCACCGACCCTTTCGGGACGACACTGGCCGTCGTGACGCGCATATAATGAGCCCGTTGCCTCGGCCTCGGCATTACCGCACATGCGCTTTTCCATTCCTGCTCACGGGTCTATGGAATATCAGCCGGGGGCCCGGCCCTGGTCAACAATTACGCCTTCGTTCCCAATAAACAGCTTATAGAGAAACAGTTCTTTGGCTAGATCCGCTCCGAGCGCGCTCGCTCTCTCGTCAACATTCACGGCCTCGATAATTGTTAGGCCGAGGCAACTCGTCGAAGGAAAGTGAAGCCCATTCGTCATTCTCCGAAAGCAAATTTCGAATAATTTATTCAAATGGCATGCTGTACATTTAGTCGGTGGCGTGGGTGGAGGTGGTGAAGGTGGAGGAGGACCGACGCTATTGAAGCTAGCAAAATCTGTTGTGTCGAAGCCTCTTTCACTGTTATGTCACGATTCAAAATTTATAGCATCGGGAATCATCCTCATTCGGCGCTGCGAGGCATTTAATTGAAAATCTCTCAGGATCATTATAATAAATATGCACGATGTTCCCAGCATTTGGCCGTCCGTACCCGTGAGCCATTAGATATTTAAATAATTCGCTTGTACCTTGCGATGCTCAGCGCCTGTTATTAGTCGTTATCATTTAATGGACGGTGGGTGGATGGGTGGGTGGGGGGGAGCTGCATTCTTGCAAGACCTTTCGCGATAAAGGAAATGACCATAAATAAGAGCGGCGACGGTGGCGGCGACGACGGCGGCCTAATGAAACAACATATCCGTCAAGAAGCTAGTTCTTTCGATTCTTTCGCTGCCCCATCGGCCCGATAGAATTTAATTGAGATAAGATCTCAGGCCCGGATAAGGAATAGCTAAACATCGGCCGGTCGATTGGGATTTCAACAGCTTATGGCGAGATATCGTGCTTGTTGAATTAGACACCGAGGAGGATTTAACGTAATCGGCGTGTCCAATTCATTCGGACTAATGTCCTTTCTACATTCACGAGCAAATTATTTCACAGCAGCTAATCATCAACCGTTATATTCCCCTCGTAATTCCCTACCAAAGGATAATACGGAGTCGTCGTCGTCGTCGTCGTCGTCGTCGTCGTCGTCGTCGGTTTCTGAAGCAAAAGGACGAAGCCGGGGATGCAATACCGGAAGACATTTATGTCATGCGAACTTGAAAATCTTCAAGGCCGCCGGTAATAACGATAATCATAACGACAATAATGAATAAGAATGAGAATGGGCGCGAGGAAGCTTAGGCAGCCGTTGAAAAAAAAAAAAAAAGAAAGAGAGAAAGAAAGAAAGAAAAAGTCGCAGAAAGTAATCGCGTGGCTTTCCGCGACGGGGTACAGGGCCGGGGGTGGGTGGGGGGGGGGGGATAGAGAAGGGAGTTAGACGGACGAAAGGTCGACGAACGGCTCGAAGAATGTTGAATCATCCATTTCATTTCCAGCCTTTTTCGACAACGCTCCCTTCTTTTCTACGTAGCTCGGCAGAGCTAAGGTTAGCTTAGGCCGAGCAGCGCTCGCCGAGGCTTAATTATCTGACCAAACCTAAAGGATTCGTCGTGGAATCCTCGTCCGGTAAAGTAAAATAAAAGGACGGGTAAAAGAGGCGCGGGGAGATTGGGGGTGGCGGGTGGGTGTTGGGGGGCAGCGTAGAGCAAAGATTTTGCCAATCCATTTGCACATTCGAGCGGCCGTTATATTCAGCGATAGCGATGAATCAACAGGAGGGAGGAAGACTCGCTTAGTTCTCCGGAGAAATCTTGAAAGCGCGAAGCGATGGCAAAGGAAAAAAGGCGCCGGGGATCGCACGCGCGCTCCTCGTAGCTCCGAGGCGACGTCGTCGTTTCTCCTTCGGTCCTTGACTCCGAGTGCTCGGGCTCCTCCTCACTACGACGACTCCGCGCCGAGAATAATTAAAAGCGAAGGACGAACCCGCGTACTTACAACTTAGCGCCGTCGGCAGTTCTTACTTACGGTTATCAGTACCTTCTTGTTTGCTCCTCCTTCTCCTTCTCCTCCTCCTCCTACTCCTCCTTCACCTCCTCCTTCTCCTCCTTCACCGGTCGTCGTCGCGCTCATCTAGTCGCGTCCCCTCCCGCCTCCCACCCCCCAATCCCTGCCGCCCCCGCAGTCCTCTTTTTCACCGGCAAGACAGGAACCGGGCGTAGGGTGGCTCGAGGGTGGCTCGAGGGTGGCTCGAAAGCCCCCCTTGAAAGGGACCTCTGTTGTAAGCCGCTTAGCTTTAATTGCAGATTTTGCCATAAATCATGTCAATGGCTCTTTAGTACTCCTTTGTTTTTTCGCGTGCGCCGAGCGGCGAGCGCGACGCACCCGAGCAATCACGTAAACCCGGTTGGCTCGGCAGCGGCCTTTTTGCGGCAACGCCTCGGACGATGCCCGTCGTCTCTGCATAAAAGCCGAACTTCAAAGCGACGAGTGGCTTTAACCGATCGCGAGCAACCGTCGCGGAATACGATATTATTCCGCCCGGAGACCTCGACTCCTCGCAATTATTCACGCGGACCGAAGCGACAAAACCTCGCGACAAAACAAAGTCAGTAGCTTTCGGACTCGCCGCCGATTATTGCACCACGGAATGCCCCCATAAGAAATGGTACGACGGCGGCTACGGCGGCGGCTACGGCGGCGACGGCGGCGACGGCAGCGAGTCTCCTCTTGGGCGAGAAATAATCCCTCGTTGCTCCCTCCATTCGCCGGCCTCTACAGTGATATTCGGACGTGCGTGCGGGGTTATTAAGCGCGGACGTTCCGTAGTACCGAGCCGGTAATTAGCCGGGCACTTATGGTCGGAGGGCTCGTTATGGGCTGCGCATAATGAAGGCAAGCGAGCAGCACTTCCGTGGCCGGGTAGAGGCGATCGCGAGACCTCGCATTGATTCCCGAACCGCGGATAATGGCATCCGCCGATCCCGAGCTTTTCTTTCCCTTTCCCCCTTAGCCCGCGGGGGGAGGGGGTGCGGTGGTGATGGTGGTGGTGGTGGTGGTAGCGGTAGCGATAGCGGAGGGAGGGAGGGAGGGTTAGGCGCGCCAAGTAGAAAAACTCGTTACTTTTATCCTTATGCGCGCGAGTCCGGCGTTAATTGGCGCGAGCTATCGACGCTTCCGCGAGCTTAACCGCCTTTAAGTACGTACTCCAGGAAGAACATACTGAGAGCGTCCCTACGCTTTTCGTAAATTCCTATTTAATTGAACAACTGGCTACCCACTTGCGAAACAGCAATTATTTTGCGAGAATTAACAACGATGTAATAATATCCGAGCAGCGCAACGCGCTGCTCATTTCATTGCGTTCGCGACTAATGAAAAACGCCGACAAATCACTTAATTCTCCCGGATAATTGAATTCATTCGTTTAATTATTGATTTCAGTCAACGATTTCGTATTGATGTTTTTTAAATTAATATAATAGAGAGCTAACGTCCTGGGAGAGCGTCCCGTTTATGCTTAAACGGTAATTGTTATTTTAATTTCCATGCAAATAAAATTGACTCTAAAGTAATGTGCATGGAATTAAATAATTTCTTATTCAATACTGTAAAACACCATTAGGCCGGTATTCTTTTTTTTTTTTTATTGCATTTTATTTTACTCTACGTTATTTTTCCTTGCGCTCGTCAGCGGACTCGCTCGCTATGACATCGATGTTTTTGCTCCTTAACAGTTAAAAATGTTATTTAAAAAAGTATTAAATTGTCTGTACCATGGGTATTGGGATTCGTTGTTCGTGATTTACGGCTCAAAACGCGTACTCCCGCGTATGTACAAATATTGTTTTTCGCAGCAGCTACGAAACCAAAGAAGCAAAGGAAGCAAGTCGTCGTAGTCTTAGCCACTCTTTCGATTCTCACCGGCTCCGGTATCCTTAATATTTAGGATGAAATTTATTTTCGCTCCGATTTCACGTGACCGAGACTGCTTTCAATGTCATTTGCGCCCCTAATTTACGATTTCAGCCAAGGAAGATAAAAAAAGAGGAGGAGGGGGTGGGGTGGGGGGAAACTCGTTTCGTTCGTGTTTTGCACATCAATCTCGGTCTTATGCGAGTATGAAAAGTGCACGAAGTCGTTCCCTCAATTAAGATGTACGTGCTTACGTGCATATAGGCACCTATGCATGGTTAGCCAATTATTTATAAATATTTATGCACATGCCTGGGACGATGCGGAGCGTCAGAGCGGTTATTAAGAAAATAAAGAAGTGCTAAGCTTTCTCTTAGTTTCCCGCAGTCGGGTGATTATGTTGGCCGAGGCAGGAGTGAGCTCTTAAACGGCCGAGCGACATAAAGACATTGAAATATATCGTTTGATCCCTCATTGTGTAATTAATACGGACGATGTTGTTAAAAGGAGCAAGAGCTCGGAAAAATATTCACATAAATAAGAATATGTATTATATATATATATATATAGCTCCGCGAGCTTATATAACGGGAAATGGAAACAGCTTTTTATCCTCTTGGCATGTTTTAACGATCGAGAGGTTTGCATCCATTTGCATGATTGATGACGATGACGATGACAATGAGGATGACGATGACGAGGATGCTCTCTCGCTTGGCCGATTTCGTAAAGGCGATCCTATAGTTTTGGAAAAATCGGTGCAGGCGGTGGCGGTGGCGGTGGCGACGGCGGCAGCGGCTCCCGGACTCGCGCAAGGAGCCGCGCGGTAACGGTTGCGCAATAGCTAGTCGCGCCTTTTTCCCATTTCATGTAACTCGTCCGCCGCCCCTCTCTTGGTCGGGGCGTTCGTACCTATGTAGAGGAAGCCGCCCCGAGAACCGAGGCCGTTTGACAAATTAAACCGAGCATTACCACTCTGGCACAAGTGGAATCGTAACGACAGCTTCTCTTATATGGAACGAGGAGCTTGTCACGCTCGATGGAGCCCCCCTCCCCTCTCCCTGCCTAGTAATATACCTTCGAAATAATTAATTGCAGCGAGTCGAGCGGTCTTCTTCATTTTTATTCTCGGCGTCTTGGCTCGGGTATCGACCGAGTACAATCGGTAAACACAAGTAACGTTACTGCTCGTATTAAATTACTCGTCGCTGCCGACGGATACGCGAGCGCAGCTTCTTATTATCGGCCACGCGTACTAGAGATTCGTCAGAGTAGCGCGTAACGCTCTCCTTTCCAAATGAGTTTCGTGTCAGGCTGCAAGGAGGGGAAGAGAGAGAGGGAGAGAGAGAGAGAGAGAAAAAAGTCTCATCCTTACCCTAAAAAAGGACTTGGCCCGGTACTTTCCGAGCTCGCACTTCCAGCCGTTTCAGCGAATGACGATATACTTTCACGGGCAACGTGCGTGGACCCGTTTCTTGCCTTCTTCCCCTCTCCGTTCCTCTCTCTCTCTCTCTCTCTCTCTCTCTCATCGGCGAGATAATGAGCCCGTAACATCACACGGTGAATCACTTCTTTCGCCTGCGAATCTCGAAAACTACTTTGCCAGCCAGCCAACCCATATAGACTTCTTTACTGGAGTGAAACTGGAGATAAGCGCCGCTCGCGGTGAAGAGAGAAAGAGAGAGAGAGAGAGAGAGAGAGAGAGAGAGAAATTAGCCACGTCGAGCTCGTTTCCGCATCGGCTTAACGCCGCGATATTATTAAGAGGTCCGTGCTCGAGTGACAGCAAGTTTTGTGGCTAGCCGGACCCGCGGCCAGCTCGCTCCCTTGATATTTTAATCTGCGCCTTTTTTCTGCTCGACCGCACGACACTTTATAATTACTCGACAAGTCTGCAAAGAGGATTTTAAGCCGAGCCCCGTGAGAATGTGAATCCATCCGCAGTCGTTTGGAGGAAAGCTGCCCTGGAGAGATGAGCCTCGTAATTGGCCTTCTACTAGTCCTTACAGCTGCTATTGTTGCAGTCGGTCGGAACTTGGAACGATAAGAGGAAAACGGAATTGCGGAATCCGATGACGAGGTGCATGTAAAGGAGGACAAGGGGAGGGGGGTGAGTTGTCGCGAGCGAGAGAAAGCAACGGCTGAAAAATATCGTTTCCTCCTGCGTTTCAAGATGAGCGAGCGACCGCGTCAGGCAGCCAGGTCGACTAATTGCTGTATTACGCTGGACCGCCTACGCTCGAAAGTGCCGAGGAGAGAGAGAGAGAGAGAGAGAGAGAGAGAGAGAGAGATAGAGATCGACGTTTTCGCGTGCGTGGGCAATTTCGTCCCTCTGGCAATCGTTGAATAAATTTCGTGATAAGTGAGGCCTCCGCGCCGAGGGAAGACTCAGCCTCCAGGTGAGGCACGCCGCCATATAAGGAAGGAAGGAAGCAAGGCAGCCCCGCGCTCGGGAGGCGGACCCGGGCGATTCGGAAATCGACTGAAACGGTTGAACGACCGCGATTACGTTGAGAAAAGAGGCTGCGCGTGCGTCGCGCGCTCTTGCGAAACTGTGTAGCCCCGGTTCCGAAAAAGGGCTTGTGAAGCCGCGTACCAATTCCCCGGGTTATATGGATTTTCAGGGCAATACTTTCACATTGACTAAGCAGTCCATTGTTCCCCCTGTCTCATTCCCCTAATTAATCAGACATTTTTCGAATACCTTTAACCCATGGGCTTTCCTAAGCAGGAGGAGGTAACGCTTTTTTACGGAAATCGCCATAGTTCCATCATTCTCATCTCTACGCTTGGACACGAAGTCTACCGAAACATGTATTGGATTATTCAATACATTTTAGTAAATATTATACGAACGAGGCTCTTCTTCCTTCTCCCCCCCCCACCCCGAACCACTTGTTTTCGTAACCGAGCTCCCCGTAAATTAGACCTTACTCTCAAGTATGTTGATTTAAGGTACGATAGCCGACCATCCGAGAGACGCTTAGCCATTTAAATAATAGGAAATACGAATAAACTTGGTACTGGTAGGCCGAAACTTCAAATATTCAATGGAGATACGTGCGCGCGCGCGCACGCGCGCGTAATAATATGAATCCTGTATCAGAAATGACGTAAGGATGTAATAATAAAGAAAATTCTGAGAAAGCCGTAAAGATAGTATCGAGTTGACGAATATTTTTTGTTAGGATTGGTAGGAGAGTCGCGGCAGAATAGGAATAATGGCAATGATTTGCATTTCCTCGTTTCACGAGGAGGCGACATGAGAAGAGCGGAAAGAATGGCCACATCTATAAAGAGATAGGCGCAAGAGACGGCGTCTTCGCGTGTGTCGAATCGTTGCGTCAGCTGAAACATAGCGCCATATTAATTTTAATGGCTCGCGCGCACGCACACCACTCGCAGCGACTGCACACTTGTCATAAAAGAGAGGAGAGGACGGGGAAAAAAGAGAAATGGACGGGGGCACGCGCTCGCGTGTAAATATTGCCGTGCAACAACGGACACGGACTGCATGTGCCGCTCGGCTCTTCTAGTCGCATTTAAAATAGTGACACGTATTATGCTAATGATTATCGAGAGAGAAAAAAAGAACGATATAATCGTGTCATGGGATCTTTGCCAAGTATGGTATCCTTTATAATGTGACGTCTCGGTAGGGATCGATATTCAGATTTACGGTGAATAACAAATTTTCTCTTGACAACGCCTCGGCCTTATTTATTTCCCCGCTCAGGAATCCTTAACGGCCTATTATTGCTTTATCAGTGGTTATTTGGTTCTTAAATAACAATAATTACGTTTTATTAGAACGAAGTTATATATTCTCCGCCTACCCCCCCCTCTGCCCCTCCGTCTCTCCCACCATCACCAAATAACTTATTAGTAATAAAAAAATTTTATCCTCTCTATAAATCGCGGGTTGCGCTAACACCGTTGATATCCCCTTGAGAAATTGATGAATTTTATTCATATATTATCTTCTATAAATACAAAAAAAAGTCTATTAAGTTTTCTTAAGCGCAGAGATGCGCCTTTACGTAATAAACTTTAAGAACCTTAAAATCCTTAAGCAAAGAAGTCAGTAGACGGGAATGTAAGGAGCTTGTAAAGCCACAAATTTTATCGAGCCCCGGCATAATAATAGTAGTTCAATTGCCGTTTAATAAAAAATAATAATGGTTAATCCTGGGAGGAGTATTCACTGGTTGAGCCTATGGGATATTTTATTCAACGGAGTTGAAGGAATGCGCTGGTGATACACGTTCGGCTAAGCCGAGACTAAAAATATATTACGTATTCTCTTCATAAATAAAAGTTGGCTCGTCCGATTGCCGCAATACAACATTTCATGTTATGTTATACTACTATTGTTCAGGTGTGCACATTCTTTAAGCCGTCGAATAATTGTACTTAATCCATTAATGCACGGATGGAGGAAGGAAATGATAGGGGGCGGCAGGACCGCCCTTAAGCACCTTCCAAGACAGGGTAATCGCTCCCGAGCCCGTTTAAGCGTAAAAATTGTATTTTAATTATCGTGTAGCTTTAAAAGGCAATTATTCGGGATCTCGGGGATGGGGGAGTCGTATTTGCATTTTGCATGCTACGTACCAATTAAAGGTCTTCTTGGCTCGAAGCCGGAGATGGGTTAATGTTTATACAAGTACATTTCTTCCTGCTTTGAGGCGCTAATGCGTCAGTAGCATCGGCAGGAGGAGGAGTAGGAGTAGGAGGAGGAGGTGGAGGAGGAGGTGGAGCTGGAGCGGCGACGGCAGCAGCACCGAGAAAAGCCAATGACGTCTGTTTGTTCGCTACGCGTTACATAAAGTTCTCACAAGATGAGCCTTTTTATACATTTATGCCTCTGCTTTGAAATATATAATTGTATTGCTAGTTGCTCAATTATATTACACCATAATTATATTTATCTCTCTCGATCTCACGCGCTGTCCGTTTAAAGAAGCGAATGCCCTGCCATAATGACCGCCAAAAGAACGTTTTCATTGATAAGAATTTCACCTTTTGCACCAACGTAGCCCCTAGTATTGCACTTATTGTGTTGTTTAAGAACTTAATAACGTGTAACACTATGGCTTGTTGTAAAAAATTCCTTTTCCACTCTTATTGGAGAAACTCATTGTATATCAATACTCGCTTTTATTCCTATCGGCCGTTGAAATTTTACGTCATCTTAATGCTCTTAAAACAGTTTTTAGTGGAAAATTAAAAGTAATGGTACCGAGAACGTTGTTGAAATAATGTATTACATGCTTACAGCTGTAATTTAAAGATTATTGAAGCATATCCGCAAGATGATAAAAACAATGCGAGCCTTGAAATCAGTTTCTTAATATATGCAAAATTATCCACCTTTTTTTTTTTTTTTTATTTCTAGTTCCTCGGTATCGTAAATGATGTGTGTGTATATACATATACATGCACGATCGCGAGCGATACACAGTGAGTGCGACAAGTCAATAAAAATTTATATAAACATGATTTTACGCAATTAAAAAATATAATTAATTTATAAGAATTACGATTGAGGGGCATTAATTTAGCATAACATGTCAAGCGGGCAGAATATAAAGACGCATATAATTTATAATGCAAATTAATTAATAAGAAATCTTTATTGGGCGCATACGTGGCCCTGTTGATTTTTACAATAAATTTGATAAATGTTCTCGCGTGTCTAGAAAATTTCAATAAATTCTTCGAATTCGCAGGGATAGGTCAAGCCTTATTTTCTAAATAAATACAGCCGAATAATTATTTGTTAAATTAAATATGCACTTAAAATTACGGGCAAATTGAAATAGCTGGAGCACCGAAGAATAGAAAAATAAGAGTTTCTTTTTCCCATTCTAGTTGAACGCACTCATTGGCTAAATGAGCCAATGGAAATAGCGGCGATTGTTACGTCAGCGCCGGCATTAAAGGCTAAAGAGAATTAATTTTTACACGGAGTATTTGCATAATGTTAAACGTGCAATTTTCATGCACAATGTTGGGGACATGCGTCCACGTAACGGCGCTCATGTAAATGTACATCGGACTTTGTTCCAGGCTGATTAGAGCCGTGCGAGTGCAAGAGAAACGAGACATGAGAAAGCCCGGGAATAGCAAGCAGGTGCCGGGAAAACATTAAGTGTCCCTATAATTTCGATTAGACGATTTCTACGGGCGGGAGTTTCCGCTCGAGTGACGCCGAAATCAAGAGGCCTTTATGGGCATAATAAGCCAGCCGCTGGATAGTGAGCTGAAAGCGGGGATGGGCGCAATACCGTCGCTCCCGTGTACTTAGTAAATACATTTTGGCCTCGATAAGGCAACGTTTAGCGTCTATGGGCGGAGCAGGCCACGATTAAGACCTAATTAACGCGAGCTTTGAGAGTCGCGGTACACGGATCCCGAGCCGAATACCGACAAAAGGAAGGGGGACAGGCGCGTTGTATCAGCGAGCGAGAGGTGGCGAGAGGAGCCGACCAGTTAAAGTACGAAATTGAGGCGTTTAAGGGCCCGGGAGCCGTAAAAGCTCGTATTCACTTATTGGCTCGCTTTTTACACAACATTGAGAGGTAATGTAATTGAAGGGGCTCGCGATATATAAATACATGTATTTAGTAGTATTAGCTGGTACGCGGAAATGCGTCGGCCGACGGGGAAAGATGTGCGCGCAAGGTCGGCGGGTCCTAGGAGGGGGGTGGGTATGGGGGTTATTGGGGGAGGAGAGAAAAGCTTTGGTGGCGGGAGGGGCGGGGGTGGGAGACGCGTGGCTATATCATAAAGAGTGGCGGCGTCGGGGGCCATTAGCGGCGTCCGGTACATATAAATCCCATTTGTCGGCGCGGTGCGCGGCGGCCGGCCTTGAGTCATTACGCGTCGTCCGAGTTCTAGGGTAATTACGGGCCTGCCGAGATCCGCGCACGGCCGATATCATTACGCTCCTCTTACCACCGATAGATCTCCGTCATCCCCGGCAACGGGACGACCTCGACGAGCGCACCAGCCTTTATCCCTTCGCGTCATTACAGTGACAAATTGCCGCGGGCGTTTATCCCCCAGTCCCCGAGGCGGCGACTCTCCCGAGCAGAGTCCTTTGTCCGCCAGAGAACTTTTTTCAACGCCCGAGCGATCGCGAGGGTAACCGCGACCTCGCGCTCTCCCGTCGTCCTCCCCCCCCGACCGTCCCCCGACCGTCCCCGACCGTTCCCCGATAGCCCCGATTTACCCATCCGATTCCCTAAATGATCCCGAGATGCTCGGTACGACCTCGGCCGTCTATCTTTCTAGCTATGATTTTTTTCTCATCTTTTCTTTTGTTTCTTAATTATACCTTCGCGCTCCAATGAAATGAAAATCTTGGAGCATTCCGGGAGGTGCTCGAAGCCCCAGCCCTCCTGTCCCGTCGGCCACTTATTAGCCACTCGGCGCATAAACTTCCTGTCCGACGGGCTAGGGCCGTTTGTCGAAAAGTCGTTCGAGCAGGGCCGGAAGGAGCGAAGGACCTTGAGCGGCAAGCGCTTATTGCTAAGGGCACCTGATGAGGAGGAGGTGGAGAGGGGGATGGCGGGGGAGACTCCGTAGGCGACTTGAAAAGCGGCTCCGAGGGTGAAGCAACAGGTGTCTGGGCGCACGCGCGGTCTCGCTTCCTTGCACGAGCGATTCCTGGCCCATTAATTCTCCGGCTCCGGTTCGCTCCCTTGTTCAATTACTCTTTATTCTTCCTGGCCTTACCCTCCCGCTCCTCCTCCTCCTCCTCCTCCTCATCATCATCATCATCCTCCTCCTCCTCCTTCACCCGTGTCCCCACGCGACGCCTCGTATTCCGATCGCTCGCGTGCTCATTCAGGACGACTCGCGACCCACGCTCTTATCATTTCTCGAAGAACCGAACGGACGTTGCGGTCGCCCCTTGCGAGTCCGTCTATAGTCTAGTTCTACCTCAGTCCTATTACGAGAGCCTTTAGTATGGAAGAGATTAGTAAGAACGTCGCCGCCGAAGGAAGTTGAAAGTTGGAAAATTAATTTTTACTTTATTAGCCCATCAGTCCGATTGAGAGAACTGCTTGTTACGTTAATTTTAATATATAAATTAAAGTAAAAGTAGTCGGCGCTTCCTAAGGACTCGGCTAAATTGAGTTTGAATTTTCCATTAAGTCGTACGTCATTGCGCCTGTTACGAACCAGCTAATTAAAGAAAATTAATTAAATAGAAATAATTGAGGCGTGTAGAACGTGGAAATCGCCCGCTAGATTATGAATAGACGGATGTGTATTACTAATATTTTTTAAAACATAACTAAGTAATGTGAGACTTGTAAGTGCTATTATTGATCAAATTCACAAAATTTATTACAAGACTGTTGAAAGGGAAAAAATGAGGAGGATGAAAAAAATAAGCCGTCGTTCCTCTATCTCTGTCTCTTTGTCTTTCTCGAGTAGGTGAGACGCATGGCATAATAATCCATTGAAAAAAAAACTTTCTCCTCCTTTTCTCAGGAAAATTATTATCATGTTTTTGTTTTAATTGCAAGGGATACGTATAATAATGTCCATGTAAGTTAATCGAAGGTATTCATGAGTCATTGAATTAACCTAATTCGATTACCGTGGCGTGATGTCGGAGCCATGGATAATGACGAAGGGGGAAGGAGGTAAGGAAAAAAGGTCAAAATTTCGAAAAAAAAAAAAAAAAAAAAAAAAACTATACCGAAAAAACGCGTTGATTATAATGGTAGGCAGAGACTGAGGAACAAAACACAGGGCGAGAGAAAGAGAGAGAGAGAGGGAAGCGCTTTTATGAGAGTGAAAGCCTCTTCTCGCGAGGACGCTTTCGACGCGTATAACGCGTGACTCTACACTTCCACGCCGCTTCACTCACTACTTTTACTCCGTGTAATACGCATAAGGCATCACGGCGGCGATCTTCAAAGCCTCCCCGACCCCGCCCCCGACCCATCTGACTTCTGTTAGCCGCCCACATCAGACTCGTCCATCCCTTCGTGTAATTAGAAAAGCCCATTATCATGAAAATAACGCGCTCCGCCGCTTTATTTAAAGCTACACGGGCGCATTGCGCACGTATGCTTGAAATTCCCAGGCGCGGCACGCAGCTTCCAAAAATTCTCTACCGCTGCGTTATTTTCTGCGCCCCGGACATATCAAAGATCACGGAGGCTCTCGCCGACTTTTATAACCTTCCCTACGGAAATTCCCTTTAATTCGCGCACCCGATTGTTTTGCAATTACATTCCTTAATAAAACATAATATCAGCTCACTTCTTAGAATATTTGCTATTTTTAATATTTGCAATACATTTACAGTCTCGAATTATTAAATCTTACGTACATGACATGGCAAATGTAAATTCCAATATACGAAAACGCTGCGCTTTTAGAATTCGAAACGCAGTATATTTTCATTGATAGATTTACTGGTTTAGTTAAGAGTCGAGGGGGGGGAGAAAAAGAGAGAGAGAGAGAGAGAGAGAGAGAGAAAGAAGAACTGGACTCGAATTTTATATTTAAATAGGATCAATGCATATTTATGACCGATTGTTTTATGAATTGCTTTGATCGGAAGCTACGCGTCTCCTCGCGCACATACAAAATACACGTACGAACACAATAGAGAACATCGGTTGCATATTGTATTACGCAATTCAGTTCTTGAATTATAATTTTTAATATGTTTATTTTTTTTTTTATTTTCAGCAAAGATGAAAAGTCTTTGGCCGTTGCTGCTATGGATACTGTTATCTTTGTATTCAGTGAGTATAACATTTTCTTACGATCTTCTGCAATACTTGTTTTATAATTCATAAACAGTTAATGCACACCTTACGAACATAGTTTCACCTACGCGTAATACTTTTATTGCACTTTTATTAAAAAAGTTTACGAAAACTTTACCGAATCTATACGGGACGACATTTTATTCAAATTAAGAATGCTGTGTTACAAAAAAAAAAAAAAAAAAAAAAAAAAAAACAACGACAACAGTAATAATAATGATTACAGTTGTAACGAAAAGAAAGACAAAAGTCGTAAAAATGGGATTGATGATGACGTTGATGAGGGCGACGGCAATTATTGTAAACATGTTAATGCAAAATGTCGAAACGAATTACCATGCATGAATTTAAAGATCATTCGGATTTGAGTTTAACGTTAATTGTAAAAAATCTCGGTGTTTTTTATTATAAAAGCGAATACGGTAAACCCATCCGCCTTTCATAACAGTTTTGCAATAAAGTTAGTCAACTTTTTCGAGGATTTTTTCCTTTCTTTTTAATACGATACTAAAACGAGTAGAAGGATAGTAAGTAGTAAGTATAATAATAATAATAATAATAATAATAATAAAAGAAAGAGAATTATGAAAGGTTAGTCTACATTGCTTATTTAGTTGATAATAAAACTGAGATATTTTTCTTTTGAATATTAATATAACTGATTGCCATACGTTGGTAGAATAATATTACTTTTCATGGTTGGCATTGTGAGCAATAAATTTGAATAGATTAAAATATTTTTGTAATAACTTGGAAAGTGATATTTCGGCTCGGAATTGTATACGAAACGAAGGAGAAGGAGAGTGTGGGGCGGGAGGGGAGGGGGCGGGGGAGGCGAGGAAAGGCACTTTTTTACTTACAGTTTTCTATTATTGCCGCGAGCGAGCGAATGAATAGATTATAAAGTGAAATTCCGCGTGGCCGTGTAATTAAGTTCGGCCAGAGGCAGCAGCAGCCTCGGCTTCGTAAATTAAGGTAATAACGTCGATAAATAAGCAGAGGGAGATGGTTAACGAGACGAGCGTTTAACAATGCAATCGACATCGATGATCGATTTGTTGAAATTCACGTGTGTGGGTCCGTTAGAGTGCTGGCCGGGACTCGAAATGCTCTAGTGGGTGGGGTTCGCTTACGGGCACGAGGGTCGAGCGAGCTAACGAGCTGGCTAATAGAAAATCATTGTTTTGAATATTTTCACGAGCTCCGGGCCAGGTGTAAAGGTGTCCGCACCATTATCATGATTATTATGCACTCGTGAATAGACGGGCGGGAGGAGAAAGTGAGGTAGCGGAGGCGGGGAGCCGGTCAATAACGATATTCGGCCCCCTTTTTTTTTTTTTTGGGCCTCTTTCTTGAAACAATGTAGGCATCTCGTGGCGCGTTCCTCCTAATAGATGACGGTTGGCTTATGTTACAGGAGGCCGAGTCGCACAACGGACTCGTGCGGGGACTCAGGCGAGAAGTGTTCTTCCTGAACCTGGAGGACGGCTACTTCGGCTGCCAGGTGAACGCCTCCAAGGACGTCCTGCAGTTGCTCCAACTCTCGAAGCTATGCGACAGCCACGTCGACTGCTTCCAAGGCAGCGACGAGCAACGAGAGAGGCTCAAATGCACGGGTGCGTAACGCGCGAGGACGCCCCCCACCCCCACCCCCACCAAAACTCCCCGACCTCGAGGGTGAAGCCTCGAGGGGCTCACGGCCCCTTAATTACACAGGGAAGCCAGAGCCACTGGAATTAGCATGTCGTCTTAGGACGTTCCTTAGGTCCGTCCTCGACTCGGTCCTCGGCAATTAAAATGTAGCTAATGGTCGTTAGAATGCTTTTAGTCCCCTCCCACAGGTTGGCGGGGAATCGGGGTAGCTCGAGAGCGCCTATCGGGAGAGCTAGTCGCTCGCTCTAGAAGACGTTGAGAGATCGAGTGCCACTGGGAATGGGCAGAGGGCGGGGGAGTGGCATTAATAATGCTCGAGGACGCGCGCGAGACGTCGACTCGGAAATCAGCATTCCCCGATGTGCTTGCGGAGATAGGCTACCGAGGCGAGGCGAGCGAGCGAGACAACAAATGCACAGAGTCTAGAGTTTCGATTGGATTCGTTATTTTTCATGTCGTTTTCCGCTGGACTCGGCGCGCAGATGCGTCGCGGTGAGCGATTTCCTAGGGCTAGTTGAGGAGAGCCTTTGCCTAATTGCCACCGGGAATCGTGGCCTTAGCACGAGCTCCGAGACAAGGATCGCCAACTGCCGTTATCCCCTTGGCCGGACCGACGCATGCGCGCCCGTGCCCACTCTGGACAAAGTCCCGGGCCCTTGGGAGTGAAGGGCGGGCACCGTCGGCCATGATTTAATGAGCTACCGACCTGAGCTCTCCATTCATTTGGACCCGACCTCCCCCCCGACCCCGAGGCAAGAAGATGAAGACGAGAAGGCCGGCCGGCCGGCCCGCTCGCTTCATTTTTCGTTCCGATACGTCGACGTCGACGTCGACGTATCGAGGGACTTTTTCCTCCGACGAGTAGCAACTACTCGCATTCTTATCTACGTCTTCGTCCTTTTTCTTGATTTTTTTTTTTTTTTTGTTTTGTTTTGTTTTTTGCTTATACCGATATACCGAGAATGCGATTTACGGTTAGGCGGAGAGGAAAATTGATAATATCGCGCTCGTTTGCTTAGATTTTACGACGTTTGATAACGGGGTTGGGTCGTAGGGAGGGTCGAACGGCAGAAATAAATCGGATCTTAAGAAGAAATCCCGCTCCCGAATATGCGGTAATGTTTTTTCCTTTGCCTTTCCGAGCTTTCTTTTCGCGGTAGACTGTACTTTTGCACGAGAAAAAAAGTATAATCTTCCTTCTCGAAAGTTATCCTTGAAGTCCGCGGAGGAGAAAGATGAGAAAGATAGCGCGTCCCAATTATTTATCGCCTATACGTACTACTCACCGCAACGTATAAAATGTCGGACCATATTCTTTTATTATCCTATTCTTTTATTGCTTCTGTGCGTGTATGTCTCTCGCTGGGATATCTTATTACCGATAACTCGTGTTTGAATTAACATTGCGAATCGCGATGAAGAAGATGAAGAATACGGATTATTCGGCTGATAAATGGCGCCCAGGGAACAATGTAATGTCAATTTCGAAAAGTTATTTTTTATCCTACGCGTGCAGTTGGAAAAGAAAGTTTCCTTGTGCCGAAGGAAAGCCGAGCGAAGGATATTTAATATTAATTCGGGGCGTAAGTAATCCTCCGGCCGTCGTTAAATGAGGCGAAAATAAATTTATTGGCCCCAATTCACGGGGGCCGAGAGCGCAATAAATGAATAAACGAACGAATAAATAAGCAAGTGGATAAATACGCTTGAGGTGTGGGGGGGGGGTATCGGGACATCGCGTGCTCTCGGCTAGCGTCGGCTTGACGAGGAGCCAATCTGACAATTAAGAAGGATTATTTGAATAATCCGAGTGCGCGAATTCCGAGGCTCTAGAGACGAGTCTTTTTAATAATTATCCCCGTCGTGGTGTATCTTGTAGATGACTGCACGAAGGAGGACGGGACCGTCTGCCAGAATGGAGTTTGCCTCGACTCGGTCTGTCATTGCAACGATGGCTTCGGTGGATGCAACTGCCAGGTTCCAGGTTCGTACATCCAAATTCACCTATTGACGTATCCACGGTAAAAGCCAGCCATTAGTGGGAAGTAGTGGCGAAGTCGAGGGGCGGAAGGAAGATGAACAAAGGAGTCAGTCAACTGTTTTCTCGAGGCGTGACAATGACCTGACCTCCTTCGTCATCTCATTGTTGCCGAGCTCCTCTTAATTAAATTTACATTTTACGTTAATCTCCTCATTTCAATAAGATCTTTTTTCCTCACTTTACTAAATCCAACGCCCCCGGTCCCTCCCCCCTCCCTCACCCGCCTATCGACTTTATTGCTCTTATTTAGTAGCGCCACTTGGCTTTTACGAACATTCAGTAAGTATTGTACGTACGCAGCTGGAGGAGTGACAACGTTTTTCTCTTGTTCCCAGATGAGAATGAATGCAAATACCGACCCTGTGATATTTTTGCCCACTGCACGAATACTCTCGGCAGTTTTCAATGTTCCTGCTACCCTGGATATCGTGGTGACGGTTTCTACTGCGAAGGTACAGTCATTAAATAGTACATCATCTTGTGCCTGGAGACTTTTTTGTTTATTGCCCATGAAACATGATTTATCTCACATTATAAAGAAGCGGCACGTTTTTCCCCCCTTACGCAGCGCGGTAAATTGCCACTTTTTCTCTCCCCTCCTCCCTCAATCGCGAGCTCCCTCTCTCTCTCTCTCTCGCTCTCCCCCCCCCTCTCTCTCTCGCCCCTCCCTCTCTCAAATTTTTTATTTGCCGTTGTTATTCAGCTCAAGATTATGTTACCCTATATTAAAGTTCTCGGGCTGTGCAATATAATACTATAATGGAAGATCGGATGCAGCTTATAAATAATCGATCTAACAACGCACTCGATCGCTGGTGCGATTTATCGGTGATGGCTGGGAGTTGCATACGCTTGCGCCACCTATAATTTGACGCATCCGAATGAAAACAATCGGTTCATTGTATTATCTGACGGATCGGTCCTACGCAGGTCGTTGCGCGACTCTCGTTTGTTTATAAACAATCTTTAGCATTGGGTAAATTTGTATTTCGTAACGAAGCGGCGGTAAGGTAGGGGGCGGGAGGAATCGGGGGACCGATTAAACTATTATACGCAGGTGAGACAGCGGGCCATCACGTGCTATCGAGTGATTTCCCCTTGGATCAGTGAAATTATTTAGAAAACGAGGAGGGAGCATCATCAGAGCCGGTAAATTACTCGCGCATTACCGGGAGATCCAACAGTTTCCGACTGCCCCATAAATCCACTCGTAAAAAGAGAGCAAGAGAGAGAGAGAGAGAGAGAGAGAGAGAGAGAGAGAGTGAGCGAGGAGGGAAAGACCTCGGCGGCGGTATTGTTCGACATAACGCGTCGAGGCAAAAAATAAGCCCGAGATTGGTATCGCTCGCCGGCTATAGCTAAAGAATGCCATTACCCTTTAAACGGTGAGGCTTTACTGGTAACGACCCGGGCTCCCGCGCGATCCCCCCGCAGGTGAAAAGTAAAAAAGCGCTCGGGGGGCGCTGGGGTTTACGAGAACTGGGGACGACGAGAAGTAGTCGTAAAGGGGCAAAGTGGTAGGGGGGAATGGAGGGGAGGGGGCATGGCGATGGTGGTGAGAGCGCGACCACCGCTCCTCATTCTCGATCCGCGTTACCCATTTCAGACATCAACGAGTGCGACAACCCGAGACTCGCCGCGCGATGCGTCGAGAACGCCGAGTGCTGCAACTTGCCGGCAAACTTCCTCTGCAAGTGCAAGCCCGGCTTCACCGGCGACGGCGAGGAGCATTGCGAGGACCTGGACGAGTGCGCCCTGCCCGATGCCTGCGGGGAGGGCGCCCTCTGCCTCAACACCCCCGGCAACTACACGTGCACCTGTCCAAATGGTTACACGGGCGATGCATTCCACCAGGTAAGACATCCCGGATCCCGGATGTCGGAGTCATTCTCCGACATTCGCCGTTCCAGAGCCGAGGACGATCGAGGCGCGTGTGCCCGTCTCCTTCCACTGACACCCGGGCTTATTGCAAAATTGCCCGAGTGCAAGTTCCAGCCTCTAATAATGAAATTAATACGGGTTATTGGGGGCTGTTAAGAATGCCTCGTAATCATTCGGGGTAACCGCGGCGTCCATCATTATTTGACGTTTAAAGCCCCTAATTGGCTGCTTGCTCCTTGAACCGGTGCGCTGATTGCCAAACGGCCGACCCGGCGATATCGGCAAAGAAAAGGGCATCGCCTGTCCTCGGTTTTTTTTCTTCTCTTCTTCTTCTTCTTCTTCTTCTTCTTCTTCTTCTTCTTCTTCTTCTTCTTCTACCCTTTACCCTTGCTTAATTTCTTTTGTCTCTTACGTATTATTTACTCCTCGCGAGGCTTTTTTTACCACCCGTTCTTTTCTTTTCTTTTTTTTTTCATTTCTTTTTCGTTCGTTTGAAAATAAGGGAGGCTAATTGACAATTTTTACCGCGTTTGCTCCATCTAGTGCACCGACGTGAACGAATGCAATTACCAGGGAGCCTGTGGACGAGGGGCTCTCTGCGTAAACTTGCCCGGTAGCCATAAGTGCGAGTGTCCCGAGGGCTACGAGGGACATCCAGAAGACGAATGCGTGGACGTTAATGAATGCCTGAGAAGTCCGTGCGGGCGCTCGGCTTTCTGCACCAATATGGAGGGAAGCTTCAGATGCGCCTGTCTGGAGGGAATGGAGGGCGATCCAATGACAGGTTGCCGCGGTAAGTCAACCTACCTACCTACCTACCTACCTACCCCCCCCCGGCCCCGTCCACCCGCCACCCTACGTATTTCCGCGCCCTTCACCCGACCGCACCCGCCCAGCCTCCTTTAACGAGCATCACAGCATCACTCGTGCCCGCAACCGCTACATACATTCGACATTATCCATTAAAGTTATACGGACTCGGGCTCGCTCGCTCGTTTCTCGTTGCACCTACTCTCGCGCCCCTCTATCCAAAGTCCAAGAACTCCATTATCGCATTAGAAGCACGAGCTTTTGCTAGGCGAGAGGAAGGACTCGCCGGTTCAACGCTTATTTTTAAAGCTCCCCCACCCCCCTCGACCTCCACCAAATCGCTTTTATTAACATTTAACGATAAGAGCTAAGAGATAAAGAAGAGCGTCCTGACAGAGTATGAGTTAAAGTGCACTTAACAGCAAACAACTAACATCCTAACAGATATAAACGAATGCGAGCTAAAAAATCCATGCAACGCGAGCTCGGAGTGCGTGAATACCGTGGGGAGCTTCAGGTGCGATTGCTTGCCTGGTTATAAAATGGATCCCGCCCACGGCGGGTGCACTGACATGAACGAATGCACGAAGGATAAGACTTGCGCCGCTAACGCCAAATGCATCAACGTCCCAGGATCCTATAAGTGCATATGTCTCCAGGGTTTCGTTGGCCAGGGTTATACCTTGTGCGAAAGTCAGTTATCATCCGTATCTCATCGATCATATCTAATATTTAATACATCGACAGTCATGGCTAATAAACGTAACTCTATCCCTAACAGATGTGAACGAATGCGAGAAAAGTCCCTGCGGTGAGAATGCCGAATGTACCGATACTGTCGGCAGTTTCATTTGTAGCTGTAAGACGGATTACACTGGTGATCCATTCAAGGGCTGCACTGGTTAGCAAATAACGTTTAACACATTCACCTCGTCTGTTTATTTAAATTCAATTACCGAAGCACGGCCGCTCTCTGCTCCTTACTTGAGACTCTGCGCTCTTCCCCCCCCCTCACCGCCGCCACCACCACCACCACCACCACCACTACCACCACCATCTCCTCCTCCTCCTCCACCACCTCCATCTCCTCCAGCCATTTAAAGTTGTTACAAAATTATTCTCAAGCTGGCTTCGAGCGATTGTTACGGGGGGCGGGGTCTAACACGAGTTTAAAGTAAGGAGAGCAAAGAGCCTTCGGCATCCCCTAATAATCACTAAATCACGTTCATTCACCCAATGCACGTACAATAACATCATGGGCGTTGAAATTTTAATTGAAAAATCATACGCGTTACACGCCCACTGCCACTTAAATTGTAAAGTAGCGTAAATCTATATCTCACCGTTTTTAATTCTTCAAGACATTGATGAGTGCACTGCGTACGAAAATCCCTGTGGATCCAATGCGATATGCAGAAACGCTGAGCCCGGATACACTTGCGATTGTCCTCCTGGCTACAGTGCCAATCCTAGTCCTAAAGTTGCTTGCGATCAGGTAATTCTGCGTTTATTTACGTAGGAGACGTGATTCTTTCCTATTGATGATTCTCACACCCATTGACCTCTAAAACATCTAAAACAGACGGACGTTACAACTTTATGCAAATCAAACTTCGATTGTGTCAATAATGCTGAGTGCATCGAGGGCCAGTGCTTCTGCAAGGAAGGCTTCAAGGCCGTGGGTGCGATCTGCGAAGACTTGAACGAATGCACGGCGAATCCGTGCGGCCCATCATCTATTTGCACGAACACCAAAGGCGGATTCAAATGCGACTGCGAGACCGGCTTCATAGGCACCCCGCCCCACGTCCCGTGCAAAGGTAAGAAGACGCGTCACCGGGACACAGTACCTTCCGGACCTCCATAATTATTATAATTTGCTAAATTATAATTCGTATTTGCTCACTTGTCTCTGCATCAGCTCCCTGCGACGAGGTCACCTGCAGCGAGCACGCGTACTGTAAAGCCGACGGACACGAGGCCTACTGCATCTGCGAGGATGGATGGACCTTCAATCCGAGCGACATTGCCGCCGGATGCGTCGGTTAGTCACGCCGAGATATTTATTGATCGTGTAAACCGCGTGCTTAGCGCAACTTTCCCTTCTAATGCATTGATAATTTCGATTCGGCAGATATAAACGAATGCGACGCCGTCGTTAACGGACCGTCGGGGAGGTGCGGGAGGAACGCCATATGCACGAACACACCCGGGGGATTCAATTGTCATTGCCAAGTCGGCTTTTCCGGCAATGCCTTCAAACAGTGCTTAGGTAAAGTAAAGTCCTCGATCGACTCATACGAGTCGAGATTGTCCCTGTTTGTCCCTTTTATTTCCTTCTTCACGCGCGCGATGATTCTGCTGCTTCAGATGTTAATGAGTGTACGCGGGCCGATGCTTGCGGCCACGGAGCGACATGCACCAATGCCGAGGGATCCTACTCGTGCTCTTGCCCAGAGGAGACGATACCCGATCCCGATCCTTATATTAAATGCGTCGGAATTGTAACCTGCGAGACGGAGAGCGACTGCCCGGGCAACGCCGTCTGCGACGCTCAGAAGCGATGCCTCTGCCCGGAGCCCAACGTTGGAAACGACTGTAGACGTAAGCAAAAAATAAAATTAAAAAAAAATTATAATAATGTAGTTCCTTAGAACGACAGTATTAAATGAATTGATATGATTGCTCGATCAGACCCTTGCGAGGACTTGTCCTGTGGCCCGAACGCGCACTGTATGCTGCTGAACGACGTGGCGACCTGCCTGTGTAAGAACGGCTTCACCGGGAAACCCGGGGTGAAGGAGGGCTGCCGAGACATCGACGAGTGCGCTATAAGCCCGTGCCCAGCCGGAGCCATCTGCAACAACGAAGCCGGCTCCTTCTCCTGCCAGTGCCCCAGCGGCATGATAGGCGACCCCTATGCCGGAGGCTGCGAGCAGTCAAGGCTGCCTCACGTCTGCGGCCCGAGCACGCCTTGTCCCCTCGGCGAGCAGTGCATCAAGGACGAGTTCATCGGGAGTAGCGTATGTATCTGCCAACGAGGCTATACCCGGGACACGGATTCTGGTAAGTGTCGGGACGTCAACGAGTGTCTGGAGACCCGGGACAAGCCCGCCTGCGGAATAAACGCCATCTGCAAAAATCTACCCGGAAGCTACGAGTGCCAATGTCCACCTGGCTTTAACGGAAATCCATTTACACTCTGCGAAGGTAATTCGCGCTCTCTCCTGGAACTCAGCGCTCTAGTTGTCCCAATATAAATAATCCATCCGACTGTTTCAGAGTGCAACAGCATCGAGTGCCAATGCCAGCCTCCCTACAAAATTGTCGATGGAAAGTGCATCCTGGCCGACTGCTCGAAAGGTGAAAAGTGTCCCAAGGGCGCCGAGTGCATCAAGATCGCGGGCGGAGTCAGCTACTGCGCCTGTCCCAAAGGCTACAGCACCAAGTTCGACGGCTCTTGCGAAGGTACGCGAAGGCCTTGTCCGCCCTCCACCCTTCTATTTGCTCTTCCTCGACTCGTCGCCGATAATGCCAAACGCCCTTGTTCTACAGATATAAACGAATGCTCGGAGAGACGGCAAGTTTGCGGCTACGGAGCCGAGTGCATTAACCAACCCGGCTCTTATCAATGCGTCTGTCCACATGGATACGGGGGCGATCCTTACAACGGCCTGTGCTCTCCCGCCCAGACGCGCTGTGTCAACGACAACGAATGCAGAGCTAATGAGAAATGCGTACAGCCCGGAGAGTGCATTTGCCCGCCGCCTTTCTACACCGATCCTTACGACGTCAACCTCTGCAAAAGTAAGCTGACCGTACCCCAACTATAAGCATTCACGAGCACGAAATATAAATTACATACCCATCATCGTGATATAGACCCTTTTATGCCCCGTTAATGTATTATTTATTGTGCGCGAGCGATAAGAGGCTAACTCGTAGAAATTTGAAAAATTAACAATTTGTACGCCCTCACCTCACCTTCTTCCCCCGTTGCGCCCAATTACCCGGCAGATCCGTGCGACCGCTTCCCCTGCGGAATAAATGCCAAGTGCACGCCGAGCGACCCGCCCAAGTGCATGTGCCAGGCCGGCTACGAGGGTGATCCTCAGCACGGCTGCATCGACGTGAACGAGTGTAGCAACAACCCCTGCGGCCGGGGCGCCTACTGTTTCAACACCAAAGGCGGCCACGTGTGCGAGTGCCCGCGGGGCATGTCCGGCGACCCGTATGGAGTCGGCTGCGCAGGCGGCCCCATGGCCAAGCAGGAGTGCTCGACGAGCGAAGACTGCGAGAATTACCTGGCCTGCGTGCAAGGCAGCTGCGTCAATCCGTGCGACGACGTGCCCTGCGGCCCCAATGCCTACTGCGAACCTGACAAGCATGCCGCCTGGTGCCGTTGCGTCATCGGATTCACCGAGGGCAAGAACAATGAATGCGTCTCGCGTAAGCACCACTTTACAAAGCTATGAAGCGCTTTACGATCGAACGCCCCCCCCCCCCCTCTCTCTCTCACTCTCTGTCTCTCTCGCTCTCGCTGTCTCTCTCTGCTTTCGACTTCTTCTTTTATTTCTATTGCGTCTTCTTCTGTATACCTCGAATAATAATCACTTCTCGGCCGGGCATTTCCTTTTCGCTCTGGCCCTTAATGTTATTGCCCTTGCTTCGTCCCACCTTTCACTTCTCGAAGCGACTCTCTTCTTCGTTGCGAAGGCCGCTTTTCACGTCTCAAGACTGTCAACGACCCTGGCAAGTTACGTTACTCTTTTTCAGGAATAAGGGATTCTTTACACTCTGTATATAGCCCCTCCCCCCTCTTTCTCTCGCTCTTTATGATCAAGCGAATGCGTTATAGCACTATAAACTCTATGGAAAACTTTCCAATTACTGAGCCACGTGGTAATTGTTCTCAGCAAGTAACGACGAAGCTTTGACACCTGTTACAGAATGCGATGGATTCGTATGTGGCGCTGGAGCCCAATGTATCGTCAGCTACGATGGGCCCACGTGCAAGTGCATCGAAGGTTTCCTTGGCAATCCATTCCCTGGCGGCCAGTGCGTGCCGGACGTTTGTTCACCCGAGGTTCCTTGCGCAGAGCCCAGCATCTGCATTGGCGGCCGCTGCAAGCGTCGCTGCGAGGATGTCGTTTGCGGCGTCGGGGCCATGTGCGACTCGCTTACGAATAAATGTATCTGTAATCCCTATTTTATCGGCAATCCAGATTTCCTGTGCATGCCACGTAAGTACCCCTCCCTCATTCCTCATCTCTTTACATCTTTTACAAAAACGCGCAAAACAGGAGTCGTACATTTTTCGTTTTCTTTTTTTTTTTTTTTTTGCTTTGTTTCTTTATTACGATTTATTTATTATTCGAGTCATATCGCAGCAATAGATCGGAACTGAAATCGTACAAGTCAAAATTGTTCACGTCTTACGTACGTATAGTATTTTAATAAAATTAATATTACAGTTAAGTAAATGCACATGTCACGTATCAGTATGGTATAATTATTATGGTTGTTAGTACGTAAGAGGGAGAAAGGAAGGATAATAAATAAGTAAATAAAACTAATGAACCGCGGGTACTGTGATCCCGTAACAACACTAACATGCTACTTGGAAACGTTACATGCAGCGATACAACCTCCAAAATGTGAGCCTGCATGTGGTACCAATGCTCACTGCGAGTACGGCTTGACGGACTCCAAGTGCGTATGCAATCCCGGCACTAGCGGTAATCCTTATCACGGTTGCGGCATTCAAGACAAATCCGACTGTTCCGGTACTCACTGCGGTGTTGGGGCCCAGTGCAGCGCGGGACCAAATGCCGTAGAATGCATTTGCCCAGCAGGTTATGCCGGAAACCCTTACATACAGTGTTACGGCAAGTATACTAATCCCGCTTTGTCGACTAAGTTGGCTTTTAGCTTTGTAACCAAGTGTTTCGTCACGAACACCAATAATTTCGATTTTACATACGCTATGCTAACATTCGAGAGCGTCACCGCGAAAACGAACTACTATGAGAGAGGCAAAGGCAGCAGGGAAGTACTTATTCAACTTCCTATTTAGTCCAGTCTTTTTATTATTTATTGTCAGAATTGTGACATTGTGCGAGCTTACCGCGTGTTTTCTTGTAAAACACGTGGAAAGTCAATTTCGCGATACACGATGCTAGTCGTTACAATAATGTTTCATTAAACAAACCTCACGACATCTTTCATTACAATAATAAAGAAACGAATCATCAAATGAGTTAATAATTGAAGAGAAGACATTAACCAGCTTTTAACGCACTACTTACAACAAAGTGTGAGTATTATTATTATTATTATTATTATTATAATTATTGTTATTATTAATTGAGATAACTTCGTTTTAATAAAATTGACATCTATGTGAATAATGAATGCGTTGTCGAGCCTAATAAAGAGGCTCTATCGAGCCTAAGGTTAATAACAATAATAATAATAACATGACGACGACGACGACGACGACGACGACGACGACGATGACGATGGACGAAACAAACTGGAGTGAGCGTATTGTTGTAAAGTATCTTCGTTGCACAAACTCTCCGGCATAGGAAGCTCGTTTTTTCGGCGGCGGTCCATAAGCATCGACGAGAATCCCGACT
The DNA here is from genome assembly GCA_018883505.1 of Ceratosolen fusciceps. Taxonomy (NCBI): domain Eukaryota; kingdom Metazoa; phylum Arthropoda; class Insecta; order Hymenoptera; family Agaonidae; genus Ceratosolen; species Ceratosolen fusciceps. Next base: position 2,369,549 of record RCIC01000005.1, read on the forward strand.
AATGGACGTTCCTTCTTCTTCTTTTTTTTTTTTTTTTTTTTTTATTGATCCACAACTACAGACATTAACGAGTGTAATGGAAACGCATGTGGCAACAATGCAGTATGTATTAACACGATCGGCAGCTACGACTGCCGCTGCAAAGACGGTTACTACGGCAATCCCTTTACGAGTTGTCAGCGCGTGGAGATCGGTACTTGTAAGGAGCCAGGATCCTGTCCTTGTAACCAAGAGCACCCCTGTCCCCTGGATTACACTTGCGTGGCCGGAAAATGCGTGGATAAGTGTAGTGGCGTCAGGTGCGGGCCCCGGTCCATCTGTCAGGACGGGGCCTGCATTTGCCCGCCGGGCTACACCGGTAATCCCAACGACCAACAGCGAGGCTGCCACCAGAGCGGTCACTGCTCCAACGACCTCGACTGCGAGCCCCAACAGATCTGCTTCCAAGTCGGCAAGGGGACGCGCAAGTGTCTCGACGGCTGCGGCAAGCTCCAGTGCGGCCCGAACGCTCTCTGCGTCACCGAGAACCACGTTTCCTCCTGCCTCTGCGTCGACGGCTTTCTCGGTAACCCGAGCAATCTCCTCGAGGGCTGCCAGCCCAGCAGAACCGCCCCCGACGCGGGCTGTCAGGTCAACGCGGACTGTGGCCCCGGGCAGATATGCGCGACGACGCACGGCGGCCTCCGCGAGTGCCTCGAGCCCTGCAGCAAGGTCGCCTGCGGGGCGCACCAGCGCTGCGAGCTCGACGGCCAGAGTCGGCCGGCCTGCGTCTGTCTCGAGAGCTACGAGTGGAATCCCGTAAGCTCGAGCTGTGAGAAGCCCTCGGTGCCGGACTGCGCGCACGACGAGGACTGCGCGCCGAGCGCGGCCTGCCTCCCAGACGCGCTCGGTGTCCTCAAGTGTCTCTCGATCTGCGAGCGCTTCACCTGCACGGCCAACTCCCAGTGCGTCTCGAGCAAGCACCAGGCGCGCTGCGAGTGCCTGCCGGGTTTCAGCGGCAATCCCAACGACCGCTACGGCTGCCAGAGCGCCCGTAAGGACCAGTGTCTCAGCGATACCGATTGCCCCGAGGAGGAGACCTGCAGGACCGGGCCCGATGGCGTACTTGGCTGCCAGCCGCTATGCGGCCTCGCCAGCTGCGGCCCGAACGCCCTCTGCGTCGTGCGCAACCACGTCGCCAACTGCGAATGCCCCCCAGGCCTGTACGCCGGTGACCCCAACGACCCGGCCAGAGGCTGCCAAAGCGTACCATGCGTCTACAATATCGACTGCCCGCCCACGCAGCTCTGTAATCTGCAGAAGCACACGTGCTACGATGTCTGCGACCGGGGCGCCTGCGGCCTCAATGCCGTCTGCATAGCCGACGACCACAAGGCAATATGCCAGTGCCCACCGGGCTTCAAACCCAATCCCCTCGCAGACATCGAGTGCGCGCCCCTCGAGAGCTGCCAGCCCGGCTCCTGTCACCCGACGGCCCATTGCGTGTCCGGGGCCCCGAGTGGGCCCCTTTGCCAATGCCCTCCGAATCACCTCGGCGATCCCCTACCCGGAGGCAAGGGCTGTCAGCTCGAGGGACATTGCGCCCACGACAGGGACTGCCCGGTCCACTCCCTCTGCCAGGCCCATCGGTGCGTTAACCCCTGCGAGAACGCGTGCGCTCGGAACGCCCTCTGTGAAATCGTTAACGGCGAGCCCCATTGCAAGTGCTTACCCAGATTCGTGCCCTCGAGCAAGGGCCTCGAGGACGGGTGTGTCAGATCAACCAGTCAGTGCTACTTCGACGCCGATTGCGAAGACAGTGTTTGCCTAGAGGGCCAGTGTCGTGGTAAGTCTTGCTCTTCTTACTCACCCCGCCCTTCCTCCTCCTTCTCGAAAAAGACGGCCCGCCGACAATAACGCCGATTGTGATTTTTAGCCGTGTGCCGATCGACCTCCGACTGTTCCGAAGGCGAAAAGTGCATCGACAATAAATGCGTAATACCTTGCATCAATCACAACCAGTGCCAATTGAATCAAGCCTGCACGAACAACGTCTGCGTCCTGGGCTGCCGAGGCAGTCGGGACTGCCAGTCGTCCGAATCCTGCATTAACAACAAGTGCCAAGGTAAGTCCCCGCGGTTCGGGAAGGGAGACGGAGAGAGAGCTAAGGTCGGTTATTAAAGCTTCGCCGTCCCGTAGATCCTTGTAAGAAAGAAAACGTCTGCGGCCCTAATGCATTATGCAGCTGCGTCGAGCACTCGACGACGTGCACGTGCCCGGTTGGCTTCCAGCCCAACCCTACCGCTCAGCAGGGCTGCGTCCGCGTACCCAGCGGCTGCACAAGCTTCCGGGACTGTCCCAGCCAGCATTCCTGCATATCCGGCAAATGCCAGTGCCAATGCAAGGAGCAGAACAATTGCGCCCAGGGCGAACGCTGCAATAACGGCATCTGCCTGAAAATCTGCTACGGGGACAGCAATTGCCTACCGGGTGAACTCTGCATCGACGGCAATTGCGAAACCGGATGCACGTCCGATACCGGTTGCAACGTCGATCAAATCTGCATCAACAACAAGTGCAAGTGAGTTTAATTTTTCTTCTTCTTCTTCTTCTTCTTCTTCTTCTTTTTCAACGTAAAGAGGCCCCGAGCCCTAAGCAACGTTAACGAATGCCCCTTACTCGTAATGCATCCTTAAACATTTTCTTCTTTTCCGCGTTCCTTTTGGGAAAAAAAAAGGTGCGCCCAAGGCTTCATCGACGGGCCCGAAAAATGCCTGGACATCGACGAATGCCAAGAGAACCCTTGCCACCAGTCGGCGACGTGCTTGAACGTGCACGGGAGCTATCGCTGTGCCTGTCCACCAGGTACAGCCGGCGATCCGATCGTTGCGGGCTGCTCGACTCCCGATCAATGTAACGCCGACCACGACTGTCCGGACATCCAAGCCTGCAGGAAGCACAGCTGCACGGATCCATGCTCCTTCGCGGACTGTGGCACCAATGCCCTCTGCTCGGTAATCGATCACGACGCTGTCTGCCAATGCTTGCCCGGCTACATCGGGGACGCCTCCGGCTGCTTCAAGGTCGAGTGCTTGTCGAACAACGACTGCCCCGGTGATAAGTACTGCAACGCCAACATCAACAAGTGCGCAAGTAAGAGCGACTATCAATAATTCGACGAATTTATCATCCTCCCAAGCACAATTCACGCGTCCTAGCAATAATCGATTAATAATAATGCTCTTCGCAGGCCCGTGTAACCAGATAAACTGCGGATACGGCAATTGCGTGGCGACCGATCACGTTGGAATTTGTAAGTGCTACGACGGCTTCGACCTCGTAGGCGAGTCGTGCGTAGACGTGAACGAGTGCTTGGGCAAGCCCTGCCACGGCACTGCCATGTAAGTCAAATACGATACCTAGGCAAAGGAATGCAACGACCCTTATGTACGTTAATCGCTCGCTCACTCGGTCGTGTCTTCCAGATGCCAGAACACCGAGGGATCCTTCACCTGCGCTTGCCCGCGCGGACTGATCGGCGATCCGTTCAAGCTAGGCTGCAAGCAACCCGGTGACTGCTTCACTGACTCCGACTGCCCGAGCACAGCCTCCTGCTTAGACAACACCTGCCGGGATCCTTGTTCGATAGCCAAGACCTGCGGTCGCAACGCCGAGTGCCGTATGCGCGACCACGTACCGATCTGCAAGTGCGCAGGCCAAACGACGGGCGACCCCCTCGTCGAGTGCGTTCAGTACGAGTGCAACCACCATAGCGAATGCGAGGCCTCGAGCGCCTGCTACAATCACAAGTGCGTCGACCCGTGCTCGGTGCCGAACGCCTGCGGCATCGGAGCCGACTGCTCGCCCCTGAATCACAGCTACGTCTGCACCTGCCAGCCCGGTGGCACGGGCGATCCTAACCTCGGTTGCACGCCCGTACAGTACTGCAAGGTCGATCACCAGTGCCCGACTGGCTCCTCCTGCAACGGCGGCATATGCACGGCCCTCTGTACCAGCACTAGGGATTGCATTGGCGATCAGCTCTGCATCAAAGGCTTGTGCCAGCCGACCTGCAGACACAACTCCAGCTGTCCGGAGTATCAATACTGTCTCAACAACATTTGCGTGCAAGAGCTTCGCTGTCTGTCCGACGACGATTGCGACTCCAACGAGAAGTGTGTGAAGAATAGCGTCGGCCAGGTGAGTCCGTTTTTAGCACGTTTTTCTAAATAAAATCCATTTATTGCAAAACTAGCACTTGACGACCGGGTACTTTAATCGGACTCTACGATAACGATACTTGGCTTGACTTTCAGGCGGAATGCCAGAAGGCCTGCGATCTCGTTCTCTGCGGAAGAAATGCCATTTGCAAGGCCGACAACCACGTGGCCCATTGCTCTTGCAAGGCAGGATTCTTCGGTGACGTAAACAACGACAAAATCGGCTGCCAGCCCATCGAATGCAAGGCCCACGACGACTGCTCCGACGAGAAAATATGCGACCATCACAGGTGCAGGATAGCCTGCTTGGCTCGCAATCCCTGCGGACAAAATGCAATTTGCTCCACTAAGAATCACCAGCAGATCTGCAGCTGTCAGCCGGGCTACACGGGCGAGGCCACGACCGCTTGTCACTTGATCGACCACTGCGCGGTGAGCCCCTGCGCGCCCGGAGCTCGCTGCGAGAACTCTCGAGGTAGCTACAAGTGCTACTGCCACCAGGGAACCGTCGGCGATCCGTACAACAGCGGCTGCCAAACGCCCGGCGAATGCTCCGTCGACGATGACTGCCCACTCACGGCTAAATGCATCAACATCAACAGCCTCCCCAAGTGCTACGGTACGTAATACGAGTCAATTACATATGAACGACCGCCAATTTTATTTGCTGTACTCTATAATGCAATGCTCGCCATCTACAGACGTTTGCGCTAGCTTACAATGCGGCCCCAACTCCGATTGTCTGTCGGAAAGTCACGTCGGTGCGTGTCACTGTCGGCCGAACTACGAAGGGGACGCGAACGACTTGATCGTCGGCTGCAGGCCCCAACCGAAGCACTGCGCCTCTTCCTCCGAATGCATCGGAAACTGCTACGAGAATATTTGCAGACGTAAGAACGAATTCACCTTACTTAATCGATTCGCTAGAGCGAACGATATCGTTACGCAGTAAACAATGAAATTCTGTGTCCTTAACAGCACCTTGCACGTCCGACGACGAATGCAACCTGTCGGACGTCTGCTCGAACGGCGAGTGCTTGGACCCGTGTAAATTACGAGCCGCTTGCGGAATCAACGCCCACTGCCAGGTTAAGAACCACATGAAACACTGCAGCTGCCCGCCGAACTTCACCGGCAACTCCGAGGTCGAGTGCGTGAGACGTAAGTAGTGGCGCGCGTTTCTACACGTACAATGGCGCGCGAGGCGAGAGGCAAGACTAACGTGTTTACTTTGTCGAATGGGACAGTGCCCGTGTCATGCAGCAGCAGCAACGAATGCAGCGAGGGTAATACCTGCCGACACAACGTCTGCTTGCCAATCTGCCTCGGCGACACCGAGTGCGCTTTCAACGAGAAGTGCGTGCGCGGCAACTGCCTGCTCACTTGCAAGGTAAACAACGACTGCTTCCTCGGCGACATCTGCCTCGAGAACATCTGCACGGCCGGTTGCGGTGGGGACGAGGACTGCAACGCCAACGAGGCCTGCCTCGCCAACAAGTGTCTCAATCCGTGCGAGGTCACCCCCTGCGGGCCGAACGCCAAGTGCACGGTCAACAACCAGCGTGCCACATGCTCTTGCTCTACCGGCTTTATACCGAATCCGACTGCGAAGATCGCCTGCCTCAGGAGCCCGGGACCTAGTTGCACGGCCAACCGGGACTGCTCGTCGGGTAACGCGTGCATCAGCGGTGTGTGTCGACCTGTCTGCTCCTCCAATGCCAACTGCTTGAGTAACGAGCGCTGCGACCCGTCCGGGGTCTGCAAGGCCCTCTGCAGACGGGACGAGGACTGCCGAAGCGGCGAGATATGCGAGGGGCTGGTCTGCAGCAGCGGCTGCAGATCCGACATCGAGTGTCAGGAGAATTTCGGCTGTTACGACAACCAGTGCACGGGTAAGCTGCTGGCTCGAGTCGCGGACGGCTACGCCAACGTCTGCCTGTCTATTCGTCTGTCTGTAACTCGCGCCCTTTCCCAACGTTCCAGATCTCTGCTCCCTTCCGAACGCCTGCGGAACGAATGCTGAGTGCATCGTCGTCGATCACTGGAAGCAGTGCAGGTGTCCCGCGCCCTTGGTCGGCGACCCTATACTCGGCTGCAAGCAGTCCTTCCTGCCCTGCACGACGGACACGGAGTGCGCGCCCGGACAGACCTGTTACGGCCGGTCCTGCTACTCGACCTGCCGCAGCGACTCCAACTGCCTGAACGACGAGCGCTGCAGCGCCGGTATTTGCAAGGCCATTTGCAATAGCGACGCCGAGTGCTCACCGAGTCAAATATGTCAGAACCGACTGTGCGACATCGGCTGCCGCAGCGACAACACCTGCCCCAACGACGAATCTTGCATCAACAACACCTGCAGAAGTAATTTCATTAAATCAATTATATTCTCTCTCTCTCTCTATCTCTGTCTCTCTCCCTCTCAGTCACATAAATCTCGTGTGTGACCGACTGACCTTGATTCGTATCTTTTTTTTTTGCAGACCCTTGCGAGGGCGGCAAGGCTTGCGGCGATTGCGCGGGATGCCGTGTAATAAATCACGTCGCGCAATGCAGCTGTCCCCCGAATTACTACGGCAACGCCCTTATCATTTGCACGAAGACGATGATCCCGTGTGACGGGAGCTGCGAATGCGACGAGACCGGCTTCTGCGTCACCGGCTGTCGGTCCCAGGAGCAATGTTCCTGCGGCGAGTCCTGTCGTTCCGGAAAGTGTCGCGTCAAGTGCGACGTGAAGAACGAATGCCCCAAGGTAGGATTATCCGCTTGAAGGCGATTATCCGCCGTTATACGCGGCACTAAGTCAATCGGGTCTGATTGTACGGTCCTTTTAGGGTTACACGTGCGACGAGGGGGTTTGCTTGGTCGGTTGCCGTGGCCACAACGACTGCCCAGCGATTTTGTCCTGCAACGGCGGACAATGCGTCGATCCCTGCCTCTCTGGCCAGTCCCCCTGCGGCATCAACGCCCTCTGCAGAGTATCGAACCACCGGGCGGTCTGCCTCTGCCCGGACGGCTTCCAGGGCGAGCCCAGCAAGGAGTGCTACCAGCTCGAGTGTCATCACGACGACGACTGCGAGTCCAACAAGCGCTGCAGCGAGTCCGGCGTTTGCACGAACCCGTGCCTGCAGCACGGCGTCTGTGGCTTCAATGCTCAGTGTCGCGTTGTCAACCGCAAGGCCCAGTGCTCCTGCCCTCCCGGTCACTTTGGCAATCCCAAGCTCAACTGCAAGAAAGGTACACCTAACGGAGAACGTATTTACTCCTTTTGCTCATACCTCCTTACGAGAGTTCGACTCCCCGAGGCTGACTTTACCATCAATCAATCAATCAATCAATCAATCAATCGTCCACCACCTTATCATTATTATTTCAGGCGGAGACGAGTGCTTGAGAAGACCGTGTGGCGTCAACGCTAAATGCAAAGACTCTGCCAATGGTTTTGAGTGCGTCTGTGAGCCCGGCTGTAAGGGTGATGGGTATCAGGGCTGCGTTTGTGATATTTGCAAGGATGTGCAATGCGGACTGAACGCGGTATGTCGCGATTATCAAAACCAACCTCAGTGCTATTGTCCACCAAATTATCCATCTGGAGATCCTCACCATGCCTGTAAGTAAAGCTGCGTCGATTACTCGTAAATGCGAATGAATTACATTACCATACAGGGACTCAAATTTCATTAATTCCATTAGCTTTAATTAAGAATTAATAGTCTTTGAATGGCAATTTTTACTTGGTAAGAGTTTTTTTATTGAAAAGAGGTGAATGATATAGAACAAGACTAGAGTGGGGGATAAAGGGATTTTTCTTTAGCTTATTTTAAGCAGAGGAAGAATTTCGTGTACGTAGATAATAATATTAATTGAATTCGTCATAGGTAAACCGGAAAGAGCTGCTCCCGACTGTCGAACAGTCGGTTGCGGTAAGAACGCCGAATGCATACGCGACGGGACGTTATTCGTGTGCAGATGTCCTCCGGGTACTACCGGATCACCGGACATTGAGTGCACGACAGGTAAGAGACCAGGGTTTACTAACATCTCAATTCTGAGTGATATTAGTTTAACATTGATGTGTAGAGAAACTGTGACTAGCGATTTAAATTTAAAAGAACAATGTATAAGCAATGCTGACGGACGAGAGTGTGACAAAGACGCTCTGTAGAGAATAACAATGTATCGTCTCAAGTAGGACTCTGCCATATAATCCTTTATAGTTAAATCATGCGTTTGTAATGAAAATTAATCCAGTGACAATCGTTAACAACGAGAGACAGATGTGATTGGAGCGGAGCTATAGCTAGTCTTCTGCACGATGTATCATTCGTACCATAACCTTACACACCACACGCGACACGCAACACACGACACAAACAACACACACGCACGTACACTTGTCGTAATTTGTATTTGTACATGTGAATATATAAAAAGTGCTGTTGAAACATTTGTACATAAAGAGGAAGATGTCCTGAGAAAATGCCCAATTCTCATAGGAGACATGTACTGTACATAGTCAAATTTAAACAGAACACGCTCATACACGTTTCATACATTATAACCACCACATATGCAGAATGTTTATTTCAGTATCCAATCTGTTTATTTATTGTGCGAATATCGTTTGTCCGTTGTATATTTCGTATGTTTAATTTATAAGAGAGATGCGTCTCCTTTATCATTTCTTTCATTATTATTGTATTATTTTCTCTCATTTTAAATGCCCAGTGCTTTTGCTCGTGAACTAGAGTGAGTACACGTACACTTGAAGCACCGTAACACCGTTCATGCTTGTAAACCGTACAACCATATTTATACAGATTGGGAACTGTGAAAGGGACATTCTCATATACCCATGCTTGAACAAACTGCTGAAATATGTTTACCACAGTTGATTGTTGTTGATTTGTATACTTCCCTATATCTATAAATTCTGTGGGGGCTTTAATGTAAATATTGCTGCTTAAATTGTTTTACTTCTTACAATTTATAATAAGATCTTCTGAGTGATAAATACAAGCGAAAAACATTTCATAACGTCAAGTCAATTTCCCGTTTGCCGATCGCCTTATCACTGAAAATATCTCGCCCGACGAGACGCGAGATATAAGGCAATGAATTACACGGTTGCATGCAGAGCAGCTTATGAAATGTTTTTCAACGTTGCCTACATTAATGTATACGTACTTGAAGTTTATGTATCGTGCGAGATCTTGCTCCACCTCTATCAGTAACGCACGGATCTTTTGCCAAAAAAAGCATGTGGTTCATTATTTACTTGTGAGAACGTTTCTTTTCACAGTTCTTATAATGCTTTTATTCTTGTTTTTTATCTCCCACGATTTTCCCACACCCACCACCACCACCACCACCACCACCATCACGATAACGAACGAAATCGAACAATCGTCACGATCTTCGACGTCGAAATCGAACAACGGAAACCCGGAACGTTCTTATTCACACGAATAATGAAATGTAATGGTGAACGACGCCCCCAACGCCAACAACGTAAACATCATGGACACCTACGAACAATAAACACCCATTAAAACAACGACAACAACAACAACAACAATAAACAACAACAATAAAAAACAAATAAAACATACAATTTGAACGAAACTCGGTTAATAATCGGATGGCAAATCGCGCTTATCAAATGATCGACGGATCGTACGATCCAGAGCAAGAATGCACGGGCGACGCCGAGTGCCCGAACGAGAAGGCGTGCATTAACGCCCGTTGCCTGGACCCGTGCACCCTCCGGGGCGCCTGTGGCATAAATGCCCTCTGCCGGGTGGTGCTGCACAAGCCCCGATGCTCCTGTCCCCAATGCTACATCGGGATGCCCCAGACGGCGTGCAACCCGGATCCTAAGTGCGACTCGATAAGCCCGCGACCCCCGATGCCGAGCATCGGCTGCTCCTCGGACCGCGACTGCTCGGCCAGCCTCGCGTGTCACGCGCAAACCCGCGAGTGCCGCGACCCCTGCGCCGACTTCAAGAACAGCTGCGAGGTGAATAAGCGGTGCCAGGTGCGCAACCACCGGCCGATGTGCGTTTGCAAGCACGGATTCGTCGTTAACGAACTCGGGGAGCTTGCCTGCGCCCCAGACACCCCCGTCTGCCGCAAGGACTTTGACTGTCCCTCGAACGCCGCCTGCGTCAACGGCAAGTGCCAGAATCCCTGCCTCTCGCGGGCCAAGCCCCCCTGTCCCCAGGACAAGAGCTGCGAGGTCATGGATCACCGGCCGGTCTGCGTATGCATACGCAACTGCAACCCCTCGCTCTCGATCTGCCTCAGGGACAGCGGCTGCTCCGCTGATCTGGCCTGCCGAAATTATCGTTGCCTCGACCCCTGCGCCGAGGCCGCTTGCCCGGCCGACGCGCCCTGCTACGTGGAGGAACACAAACCCATCTGCAAGTTCTGTCCCCCCGGCTTCGTGCCGGACACTAAGTACGGATGCATGAAAGGTAATAAGATTCTTCAGCCAACGCAAGCCATCAACTGCCAGACTCTCTGCTCTCGCTCTCTTTCTCTCTCTCTCTCTCTCTCGCCCGCTACATATCTCGCTGGACCTTCTTAATTGAGGCAACTTCTCTCTCTCTCTCTCTCTCTCTCTCTCTCTGTCACGATATCCAGCACCTCTATTGTCCTCTACTCGGTATAACCTGTAGTTCGGCGTCTGCGTACGTTCTCTAAGCCTCTGCAATACTACCTTGTCGTACTAAACGGCTCTTATATAATTAATTAGTGACTGCTCTAGCCCTTCTCTTACTCATACTCACCCTCGTTCCGTAAGGGATGATATGATGCTAGCAAATGAAGCCCGAATGGCCTTTCTACCTGAGCGCTCGCTAAAATGCAAATAACCGATTCTTTTTTCTTCTTCTTCTTCTTCTTCTTCTTCTTTTTTAATTTCAATTTAATAAAGGCAACTGCTGCTCGTCTTCGTAATTATTATACGAAAAAGGAAATCACGTATTTACCTCTTTTTAAAAGAATTACGGCCTTTTTTTAAATTCTCAATACGCAGAGGTGGAAGGGAGAGTTTCGAGGGACGGACTCGTGGACAAATTTCTTTTAAAACGGGGCCTAAATACGCCCAGTGCCAATAAATGAAATCTCTCTTTACCAGGACAGCAGCCATACTTTTTCTTTATCTATATCGTTTGCATTTTAAAAGGGAAGTTTCGGAACACGTTGCCGCCACTTGGGAGTAGCTTATGTGCATAGACTAACGAAAGTCTCACCACTAGATTATACGGATTATGTACTTTGTATTGTGTATGATTATTGTATTTGTGTTTGTATGCAATGCATTATTGGTAATATTAAACGAAGAGAGCGTTAGTCTAGTTTATTAGATACTTAGTTTAATAATAATAAATAATAGTAAATAATAATAAATAATAATAATAAATAATAGTAAATAATAATAGTAAGTACATTGCTACTTCACCGTATGGGGCTCTGATTTAACTGTTTCAGGCTCTTATTCACTGTTTTTTATCTTATTTATTTTTATGTTTTCATACATCTGTTCATAGATTTAATAATCTTCAGTCTTTCAGCTTTAATACACAAAATATATAATCCAATGATACAAGAGACACGTCTGTACTCCCCTGCAATCCCTGTAATGTCTTTTGACAACGTTTACTTTCCGCTCTGCTGGACGATTTTTTTCCGTTACATCTGTCTCTGTCATATTCTATTAGATACGTTTTCTAAAGAGCTAATCCAATTTTATGTCGTACTAAGCATGCCGTAATAATTTATATGTAGACTCCTCATATACACGTACACATATAATTAAGCGACATAATTAAGTACATTGTTCATAAAAAAAACCTATGCTGCTTTTATTGTTATTATATAATGATTTATATACACCTATTGGCTGCCATTGTCAACTTTATTTAATTTATCTGTAGCTTAACTTTATTTTTCTTATTCCAGTCTTCGAATAAAGCTTTTTCTCATCTGCGAAACGGAGCCGATTTAAAAGAGTATACACATTATATTTGTAAATAAAATAACTACGAGCATGTATTTGCATATATTTTTATTTATACACTTTCTCTATGCTACTGTTATATATTACACATGTATATTTGTGGATATTGAAAGTAAGTTATTCTATAGAATGTACAGCCGTCGTAACCATCTTGTATATTTATGCATTAAATTGTATAATTGTTTTTTTTTTTTTTTATTGTTACTTTCTCTCAATTATGTACTAACACTTGTGCATGATTACCACTTATTACGCATTATTAACATACGCTTAAGTGGACCTTGTAAATATTTACACCGCTTGCTTTATAGTATAAGAAAACACATAATCCGACGTATAATACAATAGATTATATAGGTGTGCGTTGAAACACTGCCGCTCTAGATCTCCATGATGAAACGTAATTTACTAACAATGTTAATGGATAATATTTTTAAAAAAACTGAAATGTGCATTTCTCACTTTGAAAAGTATAACGTGACGATATTAATTACAACTATTACCTTATCAGCGAGTTATAATTCTTTATGTTATTTTATTTTTTTTTTTTTTTTTTTTTTTTTTTTCATTTATTAATTATTATTATTATTATGAATATTAATATTGTAGGAGAAAAATCCTCGATTTAGCTGAATTTCATAAAACTGAACGACTAATTTCATTACTAGATATTAAATGCTCCGTGGATGAAGATTGTTCGTCGCAGTTGGCCTGTATAAACCAACAATGCTTGAACCCTTGCACAATTGGTAATTCATGTCAGTACTACGAAGACTGTACGGTCGAAGCCCACAAAGCCGTATGTTTCAAGGGTAAGTTTGATTTGTGGAGCTGGAAGAGTTAATCTCGAGATTCTTCATGGATTATATAAGTTCCGTAAAGTTCTAACGATTTTATAATAAAGCATTTCACCCGGAATAATAATAACGATTGTTGAAAACTGTCGGGCGCGGGAGTACGGGAAAAAGAAAATTCTTTTATAACGAACAAAGCGGGCATTTTATGCGGATCTCTTGGTATCGGTATGTCGGGATCGAGATTTCTGGTGCGTAGATCACGCGCGGAGCGATATTTCCCCGCTGATACTTTTCCAGCAGGGCGAGTCATCCGTAACTAGAAGGTCTATTTTATTTTCTTAATACAGTTACAGAGCGGAACAGTACAGGCTGTGCCTATTGTCCAGCTGGTATGGAGTGCGACTCGGTACAGCAGATCTGCGTCAAAGGTACGTATGACTTTTCGCCACGTTTCGCAAAGTCAAGACTTGAATTATACAAAAATCGAGCTGCTGAATCTGTAAATATTGTACATAAGTTTGACATTTGTACGAGAATTTCGTCCCTGGTCCCAAGCCAGCGGATACTTCCAAGCACTATATATACATATTATACATATTATATATATATATATATATAGATTATAAATACATGAATCTACATAACTGTCTATGAGCACACCTCTGTTATCATTATTTCTTTATCGATTGATCAATTTCCAATTCAAAATTTCCGTAATTGCACCAATCACGTGTGAAAATCGCGAACTGCTTTGTACAAATCTACGGAATGAAATAAAGGAAAGGAAAAAAAAAAGAGAGAGAAAAAGACAGAAAAAGAAAAAGAAAAAGAAAAGAAACATTGATTGGCACTCGCTCGGTTCTTTTGCACCTTCTTCGGGCTATATGGGCTTCCTCACTCTCTTTTCCTCAGCGGGTTGCACAAGCGACAGGGATTGCCCATTAACGGAGACGTGCGTCAAGAGTCTCTGTAAGGAGCCCTGCCTTCTCAGGAACCCCTGCGCCGCTCACGCGGTTTGCATAAACACGAATCACGGGACCGACTGCAGCTGCGAGGAGGGCTATCACGGGAACGGCTTTTCGGCATGCTCCCCAGGTAAGTTTACCTCTCAAACGAAATTATAATATTGTCGTAAATTGGCTAAAAAAAAAAAAAAAGAAAGATAAGGAGAGCTAATTGACCGAATTGACGTTTTGTCATTTTTAGTCGAGGCGTCGTACAACGTATGTCAGTACAACGAAGACTGTCCACCGCATAGTCTCTGTGACCGGTTGAACAGGCGCTGCATCAACGTTTGCTCCGAGGACAGCTGCGGCGAGAACGCGGAGTGCTACGCTGAAAATCACCAATCCAGATGCAGGTGCTTGCCCGAATACGAGGGCAGTCCTCAAATCGCGTGCTTCAAGACCTCGCACAACCCCTGCGACCAAAGTCCATGCGGCCTGAATGCGCTCTGCGAGGTCGACAACGGCAGCCCGATTTGCTTCTGCCCCAAGGGATTGACCGGGAACCCGTTCGAGCAATGCAGTGAGTCCCGCCCCCCCCCATCGTTTCGCTCCTTCCTTTTACTCGCAAACAGCGAACGGGAACTAAGAGAAAAGAAAATGTAATTTCGTCCTCTTTGACGCCTGTTTTCAGTACCCGAGGGCGACCAGTGCCAGGACAATCCGTGCGGTATCAATTCCGGGTGTCGAGTCGTCGAGGGACAGGTCACCTGCTTCTGCCTGCCGGGCTTCGAGGGCTATCCACCCTCATCGCCTTGTGAGATCAAGAACCATCCTTGCGACCCCTCGCCCTGTGGCCCAAACACTCAGTGCACCGTTCTCGACAACGGCTTCTCCAAGTGTACCTGCTTATCCGGTTACGTCGAGAGCCCCAATACCGTCCGAGGCTGCGTGCCCCAGGCAAACCCATGCGAGCCCAACATCTGCGGACACGGTGCTCTCTGCGACTCCAATCGAACGCCACCCTGCTACTGCCCTTACGGATCCATCGGCAACCCTTACAAGACCTGCACGAGTACGTTCGAGTCTAGTTTACTACCGCGAGCGTTTACCGCGTTCCCCGAGCACAATCCCATATAGCCTCAGCCTAAAAACTTGGTAAACCTTCAACCGTTTTTTTTTTTAATGCAGCTCTAGGAGAGTCGCTGTGTCGACCGGGTCCATGCGGTGAGAACGCCGATTGCTACATCTCCGACAATCAGGAGCACTGCTACTGCCGATACGGATTTTACGGCGACCCGTACGAGGGCTGCCACGAGCCACCGAGGACGGCCTGCCAGCCGAATCCATGTGGGCGCAATGCCGACTGCAGGATCACAGCCGAGAACGAGGCCTCGTGCGAGTGCCGACCGGGCACCACCGGGGACCCAACCGGTGCCCGCGGATGCGACAGACCCGAGTGTCTCAAGGACGAGGAGTGCTCCACGAGCCAGGCCTGCATCGCCTACAGGTGTCAGGACATCTGTCTGGGCGCATGCGGTATCAACGCCGAGTGCCGAGTCGTGGATCATCATCCGTCCTGCAGCTGTCCCTCGGACTTGGAAGGCAATCCGCTGTTCAGGTGCACCGAGCCCTATAAACCGCCCCGTCACAAGTCCAATCCTTGCGAGCCGAACCCCTGCGGATCCAACACCGTCTGCCAGGTCGTCATCGACAAGGCCGCCTGCTCCTGTCTGCCCGACTTCCAGGGAGATCCGCACTCCGGGTGCAGGCTAGAGTGCAGCATTAATTCCGACTGCTCCAGTGAGCAAACTTGCCTAAACTCCAAGTGCGTCAATCCCTGTGAGCTGGGAACGGTCTGCGGCATGAACACTCGCTGCAAGGTGTCTTATCATACGCCGAGCTGCGAGTGCAACGACGGCTACTTCGGAAATCCATACATCAGGTGTACTCATCAACGTGAGTAAATGAAGAATTACGAACTTTACAAACAACGTCCTTAATTATTTCAACGAATTCTTCCGTTAACGATTTCAGCCTCCATTACGTCCGACGCCCTTAACGTCACTCGACCCTGCCAACCGTCGCCCTGTGGCGATAATAACGTTTGTATCGACTACACCGGGAACGTCGCCGTCTGCGGCACCTGCAGCTACCCGGAAAGCTTGAACGACCCCTTCTGCAAGCCCCAGTGTCTGTGCAACGGGGATTGCCCGTTCGATCAAGCCTGCATCGGTTGGAAATGCGCCGATCCCTGTCTCGGCTCCTGCGGCGAAAATGCACTCTGTCGAGTGGTCTTGCACTCCCCGGTATGCAGCTGCCCCCTTGGATTTAACGGCGATCCTTACAGAGGATGCTTGCAAGCAGCAGGTATTATACCTTCTTTCCTATTCGTGTATTGGAATTGTTAGAAACCCAAGCCATGCTTGGAAACGTCACACGCTTCTTTATCTCGTTTCAGAGGAAATCGACTCGTGTAGCTTAGCCCAGTGCGGCGCTAACGCTAGGTGTGCGGAAGAAAATGGCGCCACCGTCTGCCAATGCGCGCCCGATTATCAAGGAAATCCTTACGTAGCCTGCCACCTCGAGTGTCTTCAAAACTCCGACTGTAATCTCAATGAGGCGTGCTCGAATCACAAATGCGTGAGCCCGTGTGAAGGTGCCTGCGGCAGTGGAGCATCTTGCGACGTCATCAATCACTCTCCAGTTTGCTATTGTGACGTAGAGTCTACCGGAAATCCATTCTTCTACTGCTCGCAACTCAAATACGGTGAATTTAAAGGCAGCTTAAGAATTCAGTGCGGCATAGGGATGCAAATTGTACGAGTAATAAGCATCGTCGTTTGGTGTTAATTTTATAGGACCACCAGCTCCGAGCCCTAACCAATGCGATCCGTCTCCCTGTGGCCCGAACAGCAGGTGCATCGTTTCCCATCAAGGGCACGCGACTTGCTCCTGCTTGCCAGGCTTTAGAGGAACTCCTCCAGTTTGCAGTCCGGAATGCGTGGTCAGCTCCGACTGCCTACAAATTCAAACCTGCGTCAATATGAAGTGCGTGAATCCATGCAATGCCGTTTGTGGTCACGGGGCCTTGTGTTCCGTCGTTAATCACAATCCAATATGCAGCTGCCCTCAAGGACAAACTGGCGATCCATTCTACAAATGCTACCCGGCGAACGAAAGTGAGCGAAGAATAAAACAAATTTCTCTCCCCTTCTCGATTGTTAATTTGCTTATATATATATATATATATATTTTTTTTTTTTTCTTTGTTATTTTATCCCTCAAGGGAACGAACCGGAATCGCCGACGCCTTGCAATCCAAGTCCATGCGGACCGCATTCCATTTGCCAAGTAAAGATGGGAAGGCCCGTATGCTCGTGTCAGAGTAACTTTATTGGCAGCTCACCGAACTGTAGACCGGAGTGCTTAATAAGTCAAGAGTGCCCGATCGACATGGCCTGTGTCTCCTTCAAATGCGTCCATCCATGCCCGACCAGTTGCGGAAGTAATTCCGAATGTACAATCATAAATCACACTCCGTATTGTTCGTGTAAGCCGGGCTTCGAAGGCGACGCCTTCGTCGGCTGTACTTTAAAGCCACGTGAGTAGTACCGAGGGAGGGGTAAATAATACGAACACGTTTGACCTTATTTGCTAATGGTTCACGTTGGTATTGCAGGACCTCCACCGGTACCAATCAATCCATGCGATACTTTGAATTGCGGAAACAATGCTCTCTGCACGGTTCACGACGGAGTGCCCAGATGTAACTGCATCCCTCCCTACATTGGCAATCCCTATAGTGAATGTCGACCCGAGTGCATGATGAACAACGACTGCCTCAGCAACTTGGCTTGTATAAACCAATACTGCCGTGACCCGTGCCAAGGGGTGTGTGGCGTCAATGCTGTGTGCGAGGTTATCAATCACATCCCGAGCTGCTCGTGCTTACCAGGATACACCGGCGAGCCCTTCCAGTCATGCATACTGGAAAAGCCACGTGCGTATTTAACTGCATAGTTTAACTAATTCCACTCCGTGTAAAGCAATTAACGAGTGGGGTTGCGATAAAAAAAAAATTTCTTTACCCAGGAATTGAAAATCTACCGTGTTCTCCGAGTCCGTGCGGGCCATACAGTATCTGTCGCGTGCAGAGTGATCGCGCGGTCTGCTCTTGCAGTCCAGGATACCGGGGCTCCCCACCTAGTTGCCGACCCGAGTGCCTGGTGAGCTCGGAGTGCTCGCAGCACTTGGCGTGCATCGATCAAAAGTGTAATGATCCTTGCCAAAGCGCCTGCGGTTTGAACGCTAACTGCATAGTAAGCAATCACAACCCAATATGCAGCTGCCCTAATGGTTTCACCGGTGATCCATTTTCTCAATGCCTCAAAGAAGGTAAGTGTAATAATAAATAAGCTCTGAAATCACAACTACAATATTTGCAATTATTACAATACAATAATTGATATTTCTTTCTGCATTAGAAACGGTCCGAACGGAGCCGTGTTTGCCATCACCTTGTGGTCCGAATGCCGCATGTCGCGTTGAAGACGACAGAGCCGTTTGCAATTGTAATCGTGATATGATTGGCGCTCCACCGAACTGCAGGCCTGAATGCTTGATCGACCAAGACTGCCCGAGCTATCTGGCCTGCAGTCAGAACAACAAGTGCGCGGATCCATGTGTCGGTTCCTGTGGGGTTAATGCTAAGTGCACCGTCCACAATCACCGACCCGAGTGCCAGTGCCACGAAGGTTTCGAAGGAGATCCTTTCTCCGGCTGCATTCAGAAACGTAAGCCTCTCCAACGATAGCAATTCTAAATTGTAACAATAACAACAACAATAATAACGATAATGATGTGGACTGACTTTCGTAAATTTCGTAGCATTAGTACCGGATACTCCGAATCTGCCTTGCAACCCATCACCTTGCGGACTGAATGCAATCTGCACGGAAAGAAGCGGCGCGGGTTCCTGCACTTGCCCACCCGAGTACGTTGGGGATCCGTACGTCAGTTGCAGGCCCGAATGCGTCCAAAATTCCGATTGCTCCCATTCAAAAGCCTGCATTAACAACAAGTGCAAGAATCCATGTACAGGGGCGTGCGGCTTAAATACCGAATGCCAAGTCTTCAATCACCAACCGACTTGTACTTGTATTCCTGGCTACACCGGCGATCCTTTGAACTCCTGCCATATCCCGGCAATAAGTATGAACGCTACTCTAATACCTACCTCACTCAGGCATAAGGCCGATCAAAACACGTACGCGTTTCTAATGCCTGACAAACTCTATTTTGTTACTATTAGGGCCCAAAGAACCAGACGCTAACCCGTGCGACCCTTCACCCTGCGGCCCGTACAGCAATTGCCGCGTCGTAGACACGCACGCAGTCTGCACTTGCCAGCAAAATTACATCGGCACTCCTCCGACCTGTCGGCCAGAGTGCGTCGTCAGTACGGATTGTCCGCAAAACAGAGCCTGCATATCCCAGCATTGCGAGGACCCTTGCACCCAGACGTGCGGAGCTGGTGCCAATTGTCAAGTAATTAATCACAATCCAGTGTGCACTTGCCCAAGTGGCTACACCGGCAATCCGCTATTCAACTGTATAACTATCGAAGGTAAGCATGCGTAAGCCCAAAACAACAATAACAACGACGACGACGACGACAACGACGACGACTATGGAAGCAACGACAACGATAACGATGACAATGTTTGCTTGTAACTAGCTAAAGGACCGGCATACCTGCCGCCGGAGAATCCCTGCGCCACGTCGATTTGCGGGCCGAATTCGCAATGTCGAGCCATTGAAGGAGTTCCGGCGTGCTCTTGCCTGCCTAACTTTATCGGCAGACCACCCAACTGCCGGCCCGAGTGCTTAATAAATGAAGAATGCCCCGGGAACCTCGCCTGCGAGAACGAGCGCTGCACCGACCCATGCCCGGGCTCCTGCGGCCTCAACAGCATGTGCAACGTCGTCAAGCATAATCCGGTGTGCATATGCGACGAGGGCTACACCGGCGACCCCTTCCGCGAGTGCACGCCCGTCTACGAGAGACCGGCGACGACCGAGCGGCCCACGCCCTGCAATCCGTCCCCCTGCGGAGCCAACGCCGTCTGCAACGAGAGAAACGGAGTCGGCTCCTGCACCTGCATGCCCGAGTACTTTGGCGACCCGTACAACGGCTGCAGGCCCGAGTGCGTCACAAATTCCGACTGTGATCGGGTCTCCGCCTGCCTGAACAACAAGTGCGTCAACCCCTGCCTAAACACCTGCGGCCCCATGGCTACCTGTCGCGTCATAAACCACGCGCCCTCCTGCGCCTGCCTGCCCGACCATGCCGGCGACCCGATGACGGGCTGCAGCCCCAAGGCCCGCGTCACCGAGAAGCCGATCGTCGACTCGTGCGACCCCTCGCCCTGCGGACCCAACAGCAACTGCCGGACCCTCAACGGCCACGCGGTCTGCTCATGCCAAGCGGGCTTCGTAGGCGCACCCCCGACCTGCCGCCCCGAGTGCACCGTCAGCTCCGAGTGCTCGCAGAACAAGGCCTGCATCGAGAACAAGTGCGCGGACCCCTGCCCGGGTACCTGCGGCCAAAACACGAGGTGCACGGTCCTCAATCACAATCCGATCTGTAGCTGCGCCAACGGTCACAGCGGCGACCCCTTCAAGCTATGCACCAAGCTCGAGGTGACGACGCCGGAGTCCCGGGCCGCACCCTGCCTCCCCAATCCCTGCGGGCCCAACTCCCAATGCAGGGAGATAAACTCGCAACCGGCCTGCTCCTGTCTGCCGAATTTCGTCGGCCGGCCGCCCAACTGCAAGCCCGAGTGCACGCACAACTCCGAGTGCCCCAAGTCCGCGGCCTGCGTCAATCAGCGCTGTAAGAACCCCTGTCCCGGGGCCTGCGGGGAACTCGCTAGGTGCTCCGTTCAGAACCACTCGCCCCTCTGCACCTGTCCAGAGGGTTACGTCGGCGACGCGGCTCTGCATTGCACCCTGCCACTCACTACGAGTAAGTCAATTTACGAGCCCTGGACTCGCTTGTCTCTGATAATACTGTGAAACTCCCGGGAACCGAGCCCATTCTCAAAATTATGAATTTACAGCTACGGAGGAGCCGCCACCGAATCCCTGCGTACCGAACCCCTGCGGCCCGAACGCCCAGTGCCGCGAGAGAAATGGCGCGGGAGCCTGTGCCTGCCTCCCGGATTTCCTCGGCGACCCCTACGACGACCAGCAGGGCTGTCGCCGAGAGTGCGAGGTCAACACGGACTGCTCGGCCCATCTCACCTGCACGGCTTTCAAGTGCGTCGACCCTTGCCCGGGCACCTGCGGCACTCTTGCACTCTGCTCGGTCCAAGGACACATACCGACCTGCGCCTGCCCGAGCGGTCACACGGGGGATCCTTACTACGCCTGTGAGGCCAGCAGAGGTGAGAACCAAGCAGCATGCCAGCTAATTATTACTATTATTATTAATAAGCTCGAGGACGGTGTCTCAGTCTTGTCTCTTGCGCTGTGTGCCGCGGAAGTTTATTACGATGATTTTTGACATTGTCCAGCTCCGGAGCCGCCCAAGGACCCGTGCTCTCCGTCTCCGTGCGGACCCAACAGCAAGTGCCGCACCATCAACGGCCGGCCGGCCTGCACGTGCTTACCGAATTACGTTGGCGAGCCTCCCCAATGCCGACCAGAGTGTCGCGTCAGCGGTGAATGCTCTATCAATTTGGCCTGCATCAACAACAAGTGCGCCGATCCCTGTCCCAATACCTGCGGCCTACGGGCCCACTGCACGACGAAAAACCACAGTCCCATCTGCACATGTCCCCCAGGCTTCACCGGTAATCCATTTTCCCAGTGCGTCGAGCAAGGTAAGTAATCGTTCTATTCCCCCTTCCCGTCCCTCCGTCCCTAAAGACTAACGGTCCGAGTGAACCGTCGTTGCCGTTCTGTTTCAGCGCGAGAGGAAGCGACGACCGAACGACCTCCGTCCTGCACACCCTCGCCCTGTGGCGCCAATTCACTGTGCCAAATCATTTCGGGTAATCCGGCCTGCTCCTGTTTACCCAACTACATTGGTATCCCGCCTGATTGCCGACCTGAGTGTGTCTTGAATTCCGAGTGCAAGAGCGAGCAAGCCTGTGTTCAAAATAAATGCCAGGATCCGTGTAGCGGATCCTGTGGCCTTTATGCCCAGTGCCATGTCTTGAACCACATCCCCGTGTGTACCTGCATCGAGGGCTTCACCGGGGATCCGTTCTCGCAATGTTCTCCAGTGCCGAACCGTAAGTCGCTGCTGCCTCGCTTATCTCGGCCTCCCTAACCTCGCAGTTCACGATGCGTAGCCGCGAATAATAAGATATTATTACAATAAGATCATTTTTTTTTTTTTTCTAATCAACAGGGCCTCCGTCGCCGCCGAACCCTTGCAACCCGTCGCCCTGCGGCTCGAACGCCGTCTGCAACAACGGCGACTGCGAGTGCTTACCGGAATACGTGGGCAACCCCTTCGAGGCATGTCGGCCCGAGTGCATCCTCAGCTCGGAGTGCCCGCGCGACAAAATGTGCATTAAGAACAAGTGCAAGAACCCGTGCCCGGGTACCTGTGGCCAGAACGCCCAGTGCGATATGATCAATCACATCCCCGTGTGCTCGTGCCCGAGCGGCTACATCGGCGATCCGTTCATCAGCTGCCGGGTCCAGCCCTCGGGGCCGACACCCTCGCCCGACCCCTGCAACCCATCGCCCTGCGGGCCCAACAGCGTCTGCAAGAACGCCGAGGGCCACGCCGTCTGCTCCTGCATATCCGGATACATTGGCGCCCCGCCGTCCTGTCGCCCCGAGTGCGTCGTCAGCTCCGAGTGCTCGGCCACGAGGTCCTGCGTCAACTACAAGTGCACCGACCCCTGCCTCGGCTCCTGCGGCCTCAACGCCCGTTGCGAGGTCATCAATCACTCGCCGATCTGCAGTTGCCTGCCCGGACAGACCGGCGACCCCTTCAAGAGCTGCTTCGAAATACCAGGTTCGAGATACCTCGATTGTCCTATAGCCGCTCGTCGCGCGCCCAGCTTCAGGCCATTTGTTGACCACGCGATATGTTTGCCCGGCGATATGTTTCAGTGACGATAAGGCCGAAGATCGAGTCCCCGTGCAATCCATCACCGTGCGGAGCTAATTCCATTTGCCAGAACGTGAACGACAACCCGGTCTGCTCGTGCCTCGAGAGCTACATAGGGACTCCGCCGAACTGCCGACCCGAGTGCCTGATAAATCCCGACTGCCACTCGAGCAAGGCCTGCATCAACGAAAAGTGTCAGAACCCGTGCTCGGGCTCCTGTGGCGAGAACGCCGAGTGCACGGTGATTAACCACGCGGCGATCTGCACGTGCTCGCGCGGCTTCACCGGCAATCCCTTCGTCCAGTGCATCAGACTCGTCGAGTCGGCGCCCAATCCCTGCGAGCCCTCGCCCTGCGGCTCCAATGCCGTATGCCAGCGACGTGACAACGCCGGCGCCTGCACCTGCATCGACGATTACCACGGCAATCCTTACGAGGGATGCCAACCGGAGTGCACCCACAGCTCCGACTGCCAGACCAACAGGGCCTGTCTCAGGAACAAGTGTGTCGATCCCTGTCCCGGTATATGCGGCCCGAACGCCCAGTGCTCGGTCGTCAACCACATACCCACGTGTACGTGCCAGCCAGGCTTCGTCGGTGATCCCTTCTCCGGTTGCGTCTACGAAACAGGTAACCGAACTTCATCAACGAACTTAATCAAAGAGTGGCGAGACAGAGATTGTTATTGAAATTTTCGTTATTATCCATTAGTGAACGAGCCGAGCGTCCGCGCTGAGCCCTGCAGTCCATCACCTTGCGGACCCTACAGCGTATGTCGAAAAATTAACGATCAGCCGGTCTGTTCCTGCCAAGACACGTACTTCGGCTCGCCGCCCAACTGCAAGCCAGAGTGCTTAGTGAACTCCGAGTGCCCCCAGAACTCAGCCTGCTACAAGAACAAGTGCAACGACCCGTGCCCGGGGACCTGCGGCGTCGGTGCTCACTGTCGTGTCATCAATCACAATCCACTTTGCAGCTGTCCAGCTGGTACGACCGGCGACCCGTTCTCCAGATGCCACGACGAGGAGCGTACGTATCTCGATTGGATAAAAAAAAAAATTTCTCCTGTCTCTCACGGCATGGCCGATTACCTACTCGGGAGCAAGCGTTTACAATGATAATGTTTGGCTATTATTTCAGCGACGATACTGCCGATCGTACCGGTCGACGACCCCTGCATCTCCAAGCCCTGCGGCCTTTACGCCGAGTGCCGCAAGCTCGGCAGTCAAGCGGCCTGCACCTGCAAGAAGAACTACGTCGGCTCGCCGCCCAATTGCCGGCCAGAGTGCGTCGTCAACACGGACTGCGCCTCCGACCAGGCCTGCATATCAGAAAAGTGCAGGGACCCTTGCGTCGGCTCCTGCGGACAGAACGCCGACTGCCACGTGCAGAATCACATACCCACGTGCCTTTGCAAGAGAGACTACACCGGTGACCCGTTCACCTTGTGCTCGCCCATCGAGGGTGAGTCCGGTGCTCGATATTCGATAGTCGAGTATTCGATCTAGACGGCTCTAAACGATAATTACGTGTCTCACTCACTCACTCTCTCTCTCTCTCTCTCTTCCTTCCAGTTACGCCTCTGCCGCCAAAATCGAGCGGGGACGTGTGCCAGTGCGGAGCCAACGCCGAGTGCGACAACCAGCTCTGCAAATGCCTCCCCAACTACTTTGGCGACCCCTACACCTCCTGCCGTCCGGAATGTACCATGAACTCCGAGTGCTCGCGGACAAAGGCCTGCATCAACCAGCGCTGCAAGGATCCTTGCCTCGGCACGTGCGCCAGTAACGCCCGATGCAACGTTGTCAACCACATTCCCATGTGCAGCTGTCCGACCGACATGACTGGCAATCCGTTCTCACAGTGCAGGCCGATACAGAAAGGTGAATAAGACGCGACCAATGACCCCAATAACCAGAGCCTTGACACGCCACAGTCGCCCACCCACTAATGCCTTACCCGTTTCACTTAGTTTCGGTGACGCAACTGTGCTCCCCGTCCCCTTGCGGGCCAAACAGCGTCTGCAAGGTCATCGAGGGTCACGCGGTCTGCTCCTGCCAAGCGACGTTCGCGGGAAGTCCACCGGCTTGCAGACCGGAGTGCGTCGTCAGCTCGGAGTGCCCACTGGAACACGCCTGCCTCAACAACAGGTGCCAGGACCCGTGCCCGGGATCCTGTGGCCAGAATGCCAAGTGCCAAGTCATAAATCACAATCCGATATGCAGTTGCTACGAGCGATATACCGGGGATCCGTTCACGAGCTGTTACCCCGTCCTGAGTGAGTTCAATACTTCCTATCAACAAATTGCGCGCGCACACACCTTTTAATTCCTTTATATACAGGGTCAGTTACCTATCGTCCGTGTGATGATTGGTTCGTATTAGTATTCCATTGAATTTTCGCTAGTTAGTTTAACCGACCTGCAGACGTACTTCAACTCTCGTCGATTACGTATAAATCGAAATAACCAATTCGATAAATAAAAATGCAATGAGCTCCTCGAGCACGTTGCAGGTACCTCGTGTACAGCTTGTTAATTGTGTATAAAACGACTGAATACGTTTAGGCTACGTAATATTACACGTTATAATACTGCAGCAGCCATTGTCATTTCAATAATTAATTTAACCTCACAACGTTTACTTAATTTTCCTTCTTTTTTCTTTTCTTTTTTTTTTTTTATTACCTCGCTAATGGGCATGAAGTCGCATTTAATTTGAAAGCATCGCAAAATGAAAAGTTGTTTACCTATCGTAAAGATCTATAGGAGATTGAATGTATGTATTGTTTTCAGTTGAGCCGCCGAAACCTGAAAATCCGTGTGTGCCGACACCTTGTGGCCCGAACGCCGAGTGCCAAGTACGCGGGGAGACGTTCGCTTGTTCCTGCATGCAGAATTACATCGGCGTGCCGCCAAACTGCCGGCCCGAATGTACTATTAATCCCGAGTGCGCGCCGAATTTAGCTTGCATGCAACAGCGCTGTCGTAATCCGTGTGACGGTATCTGTGGTGTTAATGCTCAGTGTAGTGTAGTTAATCACAACGCGGTGTGCTCGTGCAATGAAAATTACAGAGGCGACCCGTTCTCCCTGTGCCAAGCAGTCGTCAAGGGTAAGTGCGCTGCCAGGACAGCGATTGCATTCTTTCCTCATCTCGTCTGTTGATTTTGCACAATCTCTCTCTCTCTCTCTCTCTCTCTATCTCTCGCTCACTCTTTCGCTTATCCTCTTCCTCTTCGTTTGCATGCTTTGCGTGGGGCAGGTAAGTACCGAACGATATCTCTCTTCTGTCTCTTTTGCTCTCGTTTCTACCTTCGCTCAGAGTCAGCTATTGTACATAATACTTATATTACTCCACTTCGTTGCCGAAATAAAAACCCTGCCCTTGCCGTTATACATCACAACGATGTCTACGTTATCCTCATGCGTCACAAACCCCTGCTAGGTAACCTGCGATACATATACACATATATATATATATGTATACATTTATATTTTTTTTAACCCGACCTCTTCCCCTCTGACATGGATTTACTGTTATAAAACAAAAATAATAATCAAATGATTGCTTATGTCCGATTTATTATTATTAGTGACTGGGCCTGATTTAAACCGACCACAACGTTACTAAACACACCCTTGGAAGTGCGTGAAGACTTTTTTTTTCTTCTGAAAATCAAATCAATCCTATATCTTTTAACTAAAAGTAAAAATAAAAAACGCACTACTTAATTTATTATTTATTTAAAGAGCCAAGAATGTGATCATTCAAAGCGCTGCTTCTTAACAAATCTTATTATTAATTATCTAATGATCTGGTCTATAAATTTATATCAAGTCCGTAGCCATGAATATAATAGTCTTCAGTGAAATATGTGAAAATAAATCTTGGAATATAATAAACTCCGTTCCGAGTACAAGTCAAAGGAATATTTTATAAATAGGATTCTCGACAGGCTTAGTTGTTTATTACTCAATGCCATGAATTATTCATTATCAAAAATATTTTCATTTAACGAATTACCTTCATCTGAAATGATAAGAGTAAGCTTTTCGGGCTGTATAAAATATTATTAGCACACGAAATTAAAATGTCAGAAATCGCAATTTAATT
Organism: Ceratosolen fusciceps; assembly: GCA_018883505.1. Classification (NCBI taxonomy): domain Eukaryota; kingdom Metazoa; phylum Arthropoda; class Insecta; order Hymenoptera; family Agaonidae; genus Ceratosolen; species Ceratosolen fusciceps. The sequence continues at coordinate 2,396,759 of RCIC01000005.1, forward strand.
AAAAGTAATATTAATGCATCAGTGGAGTACTAGTCGCGCTTTAGAGACGTAAGATTGCTTATTATGACCTCTTACGGTCAAATAAATAGTTGTTGATTTAGCGGAAATAAGCAGAGGGTCAGAGTCCGGAACTCTTCTTAAACACGAGCCGAAATACATGAAGATAAAATATAATCGTATGTTTATTAAAGGGCAAAATGTGCACCGAGCTTAAATTCAAGATCTCAAACATTTCGGAAAAACGCTAAACTACAGTAAATAGTGTAATAATAATAATAATAATAATAAATAGAATGTTGGGTTTATGGGAAGTAAATTAAACGGATCATCGGTACTTGGTATTTCCTGAGAATGTCCGATGGCTTCACCGAACTCGTACTTCATTTTAGCAGGAGATATTTATAATTTTTAATTTTCAATCAGGTTCAATTAAGCTACGTTTGTACGAATAAAAAAAAAAGAAAGAAAAAAAGACGGATTTAAAAGCAATAGGTGTGGTTAAGACCTAGTCTTAACGGCAGCGTAGAAAACGGAATATAATTTATTAGCTGTAAATATATCGCAACGGTCATTAGGGCGAATTGTGCTGGTTGCGACAAAGCCATCAACGTTAAATATTATGAAGTTCTTGTAAGTTTTTATATACAATGGCTTTTAGAAGGAATTTTCGGAAGAGCCAAGCGCGCATCGACGCCTGAGAGTTCACGTGTTTTCTGGGAAAAGTGAAGACGAACGAGAGCTCGTGATTTCTTTTTCCCAAAAATATTAATATCCCGGGCCAATAAGAAACGTGGATTTGAAAAGCTATCCCTACTTAGGGACAAAATGATTCTTTATAAATAGAGCGAATTCGCGAGGGGAAGCCACTACTACTAGTCGTGCTCTTGCATAGTTTACAATGGGGTAATTGTCACGCGTACTCCATATAATAATTATAACTTAAGTATTGTAAAAAAAATAAAGCCACTTATTTAAAGAAAAGAACTAAGTGTGAAGTTCATCGTCTATTACCGTGGTGTTATATCCTTGAAATCTTACATGTATCCTGCGATATATGTAAAAGACAAATAAATGCACAACTCGTTAGGTCGACGAGTACAAGGGCACCTGGTCGTGTTAGAGACCACGTGCTCGTACAGCTGTGATCAATATAGCGATTAGTGATTAGTGATTAGTGATTAATACATATTAATATTATGTTATTTAAGACAATTAAGTGAGACAGCGGTAGATGCGATTAAAAATTAATGACCTATAGAACTTGTTTGTCGATTATTATTGATATTTATAGAAAATCAATTTGGTATAAAATCGACGTCATACAAAGCTCTGAAGAGTCCAAATAACCCTTGGCTATTTTAGGGAAACATGGACGTGTGAGGGGGGGGGTGACAACGAGAATTTATAAAGCTTTGTGTGACCTTTTTAGCTCCGATCGTCCCTGCAGAAGCGCTTAGCCCCTGTATACCGTCCCCCTGCGGAGCGAACGCCCTTTGCAAAGAGCAGAGCGGCGCCGCCTCTTGCCAATGTCTGCCAGATTATTTCGGAAACCCCTACTATGAAGGATGCCGCCCCGAGTGTACCCTCAGTTCCGACTGCATGTCCGATCGTGCATGCGTCAGAACGAAATGCCAGAACCCCTGTCCCGGAACCTGCGGCCAAAACGCCGAATGCCAGGTGATAAACCACTTGGCGAGTTGCTCTTGCCCGTCTGGGTTTACCGGAGACCCATTCGCCCATTGCCGCCCCTACCGAGCGCCAGCCCGTAAGTCATTTGAAAATTGAAAACCCTCACACTCACTCACTCACGTCGATAAAGCACATTGACCCCCTCCCCCAGCCGATAAAGCAATACCCTCGCATAACACTGATTAATTCTTACACCCCGACCCAGCTTTTTATTTATATATATATATAAATATGCACCTCGAGCCGATGTAATCTCTCCTTAGCTTCAATTTGTCACGTAATACGTTCATTAGGCACTCTTTTACCCAGTAACATAGTGCCCTCGCTGGGCGAACCTCGTAACACCAACTGCGCCATCTCTTATCAAACCTTTATTTTACATATTTTACTTAAAATTTTAATTTGCCGATCCATTGCTATTACTCATACGCATCGACGATGCGGTTCCATACTTCTTCTGAGAATAATTATTTAATAAACAGTCTTCTTAAAGAATCATTGATAGAATGAACTCATTAACTAATTAATATATATATAAAAAATTAGATTATAAGTAAACATAAATAATAATGTTGATGTTATGTCGTAAAGAAGAATATCATCCGATCCATAGATGCTTGGGAATAATTTAAAATGAATGAACACGCAATGCTTAGCACCGTAAATCGAAATCATACAACGAATCACAATTTGCACAAAAATTAGTTAGTAAGCATTTTCTCTTCTTAGCTGCAGCTTATTGTTTAAGCTTAAGAGGGCCATAGATTTGAGTAATACACGTACAAGTAATGAGTCGTATTGAAGGATACGCACCGAATAGATAAATGTTTAATATTTTGTCAAAAGAGCTCATCGCCACTTTATTAAATACACGATATTAAATATTGCTTAATTGATGAATAATTTTGTAAGTCCGGAAAGACTGGAATGACTAACTAAATAGTATTACTAAATGCTTGTGGAAGGTAATAAGTCGTGTAATAAGGGGACATCTAAATCATTTATCTATTATAAATTGATGGGAACGGAACGGAAGCGATTCCGAGTTTGCAATTTTCATAAAAATTTCAGTCGGCGAGAGCTCAACCGATCCCTGCAACCCGTCACCGTGTGGAGCAAATGCCAATTGCCGAGTCATTAATGGTCAAGCCGTTTGCTCATGCCGACCCTCTTACCTAGGAAGCCCGCCAAATTGCCGACCCGAATGCCTATTGAGTTCCGAATGCCCTTTAAATCGAGCCTGCATAGGTCAGAAGTGCCTCGACCCCTGCCCTCGACCTTGTGGCCCCAATACCAATTGTAGGGTACTTAACCACAGTCCGATTTGTTCCTGCAAACCTGATTACACGGGCGACCCGTTCACTAAGTGCTTCCTTCTCGAAAGTAAGATAATCGATGGACTGTAGATGGACTTGGACTGTAGACGATGACGAGTATTACGCTCGGATCGAGCCACTAGCCAAGCCACATTATTAATGGTTTTTTCAGAGTCTCAAGACAAAGTAGATCCCTGTTCACCCTCTAACTGCGGACCGTATGCGGAGTGCCGTAAAGTCGGCACCGCCGCCACTTGCTCTTGCCTGCCCAATTATATAGGAAGCCCACCACTGTGCCGACCCGAGTGTAGCATAAGTCCCGATTGTCCCAGTAACGAAGCCTGCATACGTGAAAGGTGCAGAGATCCATGCCCAGGTCTCTGTGGCATCGACGCCACTTGTCACTGCATCAATCACACGCCTGTATGCGCGTGCCCGCCCTCGTTCACCGGTGACCCGTTCACCCTCTGTCGACCAATACCCCCAACAACCCAGCCACGTAAGACTACATCATCCTAAAATACGCGCTGCACGTGTTGGAAACGCAAGTCGCCCACTCTGACCCGACGATACTTGCTTCGATCATTGTAGAGCGTGTCACGAACCCCTGCTACCCCTCCCCCTGTGGGCCCAACGCAATCTGTGAAAAGGGATCGTGCGCTTGTTTGCCCGAATACCGAGGAGATCCTTACACGGGTTGCCGTCCTCAGTGCGTGCTCAACGCGGACTGCGAGCCAACCAAGGTCTGCACCAATTACAAGTGTACCGACCCTTGCCCCGGAACCTGTGGATCGTCCGCTACTTGTAACGTTTATAATCACATACCTATATGTACCTGTCCAGAGCTCACCAGGGGTAACGCTTTCGTTGCGTGCTACCCGTACGGTAGGCTTAACCTCTATTTATATAAAAGTCCTGCAAGACTCGCCATCGAGCACTTGTCGTTCATGTAAATTATGTCCTCGATAGAGGGGGACAATTTAGGGAATCCCTGTAGTCCATCGCCCTGTGGAGCCAACAGCGTGTGCCGAGAAAGAAACCAGCAGCCCGTTTGTACTTGCCTCGATGGATATTTAGGTAGTCCTCCGACCTGTAGGCCCGAATGCACTCAAAGCCCCGAGTGCTCCCGCGATCGTGCATGCAGTAATCAGAAATGCATCGATCCTTGCACCGGCGCGTGCGGCATTAAGGCCCACTGTCAGGTTGTCAATCACAATCCGGTTTGCAACTGCTTACCCGGCTACACCGGAAATCCATTCGTTTTATGCGATATACGTAAGCTACAGAATCCTTCGTTGACAATGTTTCCCTTTCTTATATATATAAAAGAAAGAAAAAAACAAACAAACTTGTGCTCTTTCTCAGTTCCATCGGTTTCCGCGACCGAATTATCTGACGATCCATGCGTACCATCGCCGTGCGGTCCCAACTCTATCTGCCAAGAAATGAATAACCTGTCTTCGTGCTCTTGTATGCTGAATTTTATAGGGATTCCGCCCAACTGTAGGCCAGAATGCATAAGCAATAACGAATGCCCGAGCCATTTAGCCTGTATAAGTAATAAATGTAAAGACCCCTGTCAAGGATCATGCGGAGTTAATGCCAATTGTCGTGTTGTCAGTTACACGCCCATGTGCTTTTGCCCATACAAATATACTGGAGACCCATTTGTGCAATGTTTCATGACCGCAAGTAAGCTATTTAAACAGTAAACATACTTATTTTTTTTACTCGTTCGATTCATACTAACGCACAACCCTTGTCGACCCGCTAGTCAAATGTCTACTTACATCCAAAGGATTAGTTAATTTAACCTCGTTAAAATAGGATACGTATTTTTTACATCGCTGATAATAAAATAGCTTTACGGCAATTCGTATATTTTAATTCTTTTCCCCAATAACCCCATAGACGGCGATCTCGAACTACTCTTAAGGTATTTTCACATGAATGATGATGAACTCGGTAAATCACATCGTTACCGAATTAATAATATAAAGGATAAAAAATATTGTGATTTCGTATTTGTAACCATGAATTAGTATTGACTTTTCTCGTTGTACTCAAACTGCTATTTTATTACCGACGGTACACTCTTATGGAAATTACAGACATAATTGATTGCAAAAGTAAATTTACTTACACACTTTTAGTTTTACAGACGCGTATAATTAATATAGCCGTAAATCTATTATATTTAAGAATTTTGGTCAACTTAAAAATTTGTAATGTTTTCTCGTAATGGGAAATAACTTCTTGAGCGAGTAATATAGGATGTAATATAGGATGAACGAAATGTAGAATAATAGGATGTAAGTGCGGTAACGAATGCCATATTTATGTATTTGTAGCAGTAGTTATGAACGAAGTCTTGACTCCTTGTACGCCATCCCCCTGTGGATACAACGCCGTTTGTAGGGAAATCGCTGGCGTAGGCTCCTGTAGCTGTCGGCCCGACTACGTCGGCAACCCTTACGAGGGCTGCAGGCCCGAATGCCTTATGAATTCGGATTGCTCGACGAACTTAGCCTGCATCCGAAACAAGTGCAGAGACCCTTGTCCCGGTGTTTGTGGGCAAAATGCTGTTTGCCAAGTAGTAAGCCACCTGCCCTCGTGCTCGTGTCTCCCCGCATACACCGGGGACCCTTTTACCTCCTGCAGGATCGAGCCGCAAGGTAATTTCGTACTGCTGGCATCCGTATGCTCGATCTCGATTACTCGATGCCTCCGATTTACGAAAAAACGCGTGTTTTTGTTTTTATAGAAAACCGACTCGACCTTACGAGTGATCCTTGCAACGTGAGTCCCTGTGGGCCCAACAGCAAGTGCCGCCTAAATAATGGACAAGCCGTCTGCACCTGTAAATTAGATTACGTTGGCGTGCCACCGGGCTGCAGGCCCCAATGCACCATTAGCTCAGAATGCTCGCCACTCGAGGCTTGCGTCAATAAAAAATGTACTAATCCGTGCAGAAAATCTGTCTGTGGAAGGAACGCGACTTGCAGAATGATTAACCACAGTCCGGTGTGTAGCTGCTCGAGTGGCTTGTCGGGAGATCCCTTCACGGCTTGCTTTCCCCCTCTCGGTTAGTTATCCATATTTCTAGTCATCCCATACCCCAGCCCTACTATGACCGTTATAATGATACTCACGATACCGACGTTCTAGTAGTAGAGAGCCCTATAGCGGTGAGCGGTCAGCGGCCCTGCTCGCCATCGCCATGTGGTCCGAATTCCGTCTGCCGGACTATTGGTCAAAGTCCCATTTGTAGTTGCCAGGATAATCACATTGGCACCCCGCCGAATTGTCGCCCCGAGTGCGCCATTAATGCCGATTGCCCGAGCGATCAGGCCTGCATTCGTAATAAATGCTCGGACCCTTGCCCCGGCTCCTGTGGACTCAATGCCCTCTGCAGCGCCCTTAACCACATTCCAGTATGCGTCTGCTTGGAAAACCATACCGGGGATCCGTTCACCTGGTGCCAGCCGAAGCAACCAGCCAGCCGTAAGACTCCCCCGAACATTATTGCTGAGACGAGCCACTGTGGACTATCGCTATTCCTTTGTACTTCCAGAGTCCGAGAAAGTGATGCTGACGGACCCGTGTGACCCATCGCCCTGCGGTACCAACGCGAATTGTCGGGATGGAGTCTGTACATGTCGGAATGATTTTACGGGCGACCCGTACGTCGCCTGTAGGCCGGAATGCCTCGGTAACGAGGAATGCCCTTACAACAAAGCTTGCCTTCGCAACAAGTGCATTGATCCCTGCGTAGGCATTTGCGGGACGAATGCCGAGTGTTTCGTAGTAAATCACATTCCCACGTGTACATGTCCTCCGTCTACGAGGGGCAATGCCTTCGTTTCGTGTGGCCGATTCTACACAGGTAGACAAGTTCCCGCCTTTATTTAATTGATTAAGACGGGTGATTGCCGTCGCCGAGCTTTTAATCAGGGATCGATTTGTTCAGCCGTTGTGAACGAGCCCTGCTCGCCGTCCCCCTGCGGGCAAAACAGCCACTGCAAGGAAGTCAATGGTCTAGCGACGTGCAAGTGCATCGAGGGGTACGTAGGAAGCCCGCCTAGCTGTCGGCCCGAGTGCATAGGTAGTACCGATTGCCCCCAGACCTTGGCTTGCGTAAGTAAGAAATGCCGCGATCCATGCCGCGGGGCGTGTGGCTCGAACGCCCGATGCCTTGTGAGGAATCACAGTCCGATTTGCTCGTGCCGTGAAGGATTCACCGGGGATCCGTTCGTCTCCTGCTCCTTAACAAGTAAGCGACGGCCGAGACTTTATGCAGATTATTTCCATTATCCATGGAAATGGATGGAGCCCGTAACCCATAACGGATCGTTTCGTTCTAGAGCTCGCGATCGAGGCAGTTATTTTGGATCCGTGCTCGCCGACGCCCTGTGGACCCAATTCACAATGTCGTATCGTTAATAGCTCACCCTCGTGCTCGTGCTTGGCCAACTTTCGTGGCAGCCCTCCCGATTGCCGGCCGGAGTGCACAAACAACGACGACTGTCCCAAAAAATTCGCCTGTATCGGTCGGAAATGTAGGAATCCTTGTACCGACACTTGTGGCCCGAACGCCGACTGCGACGTTCTCAACCATCTGGCCACCTGCGGCTGCCAGGCAGGATACACCGGAGATCCATTCATTCGGTGCTCTCCGATCCCCCCAAGTAAGAGGAAGAGTGGCCCGAGCTCGTTATTTACTTTATTTTAAAATCGGTGCGATGATGCTTGTGGTTCCCTCTAGTGGCGGGTAACGACAATAGGCCGTGTTCACCGACACCTTGTGGGCCGAATGCGATATGCAAGGAAGAGGGGAAGGCGGGCTCCTGTACATGCTTAGCCGATTATTTTGGAAATCCTTACGAGGGCTGCAGGCCCGAATGTCTCATGAATTCCGATTGCCCGGCCGATTTAGTCTGCATCCAAAGCAAATGTAAGGATCCCTGTCCAGGCAGCTGCGGACAAAATACCTTCTGCCAAGTCGTCGCCCATGTCCCGCTCTGTACGTGCATCGAAGGTTATACGGGGAACCCTTTCAGTCACTGCACGCTAAAGCAACTCCGTAAGATTCCTTATCCGTTACCGTTATGATTACACCCTTAACTGCAACGAAACCCTAATCTTAACGTTTTGACTTAAATTAAAAAAAAAAAAAAAAAAGAACCGGAGGAGCCAGTGAACGCGTGTAGTCCGTCTCCTTGTGGACCGAACAGCGAGTGTCGGGTAAACAAGGGCGTGGCGGCCTGTTCCTGCTACGCGACGTTTGTCGGCTCACCACCGAATTGCCGACCAGAGTGCGTCGTTAATACCGAATGCGCGAGTAATCGCGCTTGCGTGAACCAAAAGTGCTCGGACCCGTGTCGCCATTCCTGTGGCTCGAATGCCAAGTGCAGAGTCGTCAATCACAGCCCGATCTGCTTCTGCGAGAGCGCCTTCACCGGAGATCCCTTTACAAGGTGTTACCAGGACATCGGTACGCAACGGATTCACTCGTCGTCGTCGTCGTCGTCGTTGTCGATCTCGCCTCTGTAACTTACGAATTTACCATTTTAGTGGCGAGTCCCGATCCGAAGCCCGTGCGCGTCAGCGACCCGTGCATCCCTTCGCCTTGCGGCGCCAACTCGATTTGCCAAAGAGTCGGCGAAACCGCTGCCTGTACCTGCCAACCGAGTCACATCGGCTCCCCGCCCAATTGCCGGCCAGAGTGCACCCTGAGCTCCGACTGCTCGAGCAACGGCGCCTGCATCCGAAACCGGTGCGAGGATCCCTGCTTAGGCTCCTGTGGTCTAAATGCGCTCTGCACTGTCTTTGATCATATACCGATTTGCACCTGCGCCGAAGACTACACGGGAAATCCCTTCGACCGATGTCATCCGCAGCCCTTGAAATGTAAAACCGTCCCCTTAATTAACGCTCATCGTCACGACTGCCATTCGCACACGCCTCATCCAATCATGACGACGACTACTTACCTTTCAGTGGAGCCGATCGAAGTAGATTTATGTAGCGGTAACCCCTGCGGACCTAATTCCCAATGCAACAACGGCATCTGCACCTGTGATTACGGTTTTTACGGCAACCCTTACGTCGGCTGCAGGCCGGAGTGCCTTCTTAATACCGATTGTCCTCGGGATAAGGCCTGCATTAAGAGTAAATGCGAAAACCCTTGCCCGGAGCCGTGCGCCAATAACGCCCGGTGCCTCGTAGTTGACCACCTGCCCATATGCACTTGCCCCATTGGTTACCAAGGCAATGCCTTCATTCGATGCATTAAGAAACAAGGTACATGGCAATTGGCAATTGAACCTTTCAACTAACCTGAAACCCATCGCGTTTTATCGGTTCATCGGCAAGCTTTTTCTTATCCCGTCAACTTAAATTCGTAATTCATTCAAATTAATTCAAATATCAATAGGAGTACGAAGTTATTGATATTATTTAAAGCGAGGGGGATCAAGCGAGTCGATGAATTATAAAACAATAAAGATTTTTTTATTTTTTTTTTTTTGTCAAGAGCCCCTATAATTTTTAATTATTTGTAGATGCCGCTCCGAAATCTCCCTGCACCAACTCACCCTGTGGCTCTAACAGCCTGTGCAGACCGGTTAACGGTATGGCAGTGTGCTCATGCATCGAGGGCTACATCGGTACTCCTCCTCTGTGTCGACCGGAATGTATTATTAATTCGGATTGCGGCCTCGATCGGGCCTGCGTTAACCAAAAATGCAAAGACCCGTGCGTCGGTACTTGCGGCATCGATGCCATTTGCAAGACTATCAATCACAATCCGATTTGCTATTGTCCATCCAAATTTACGGGGGATCCATTCATTCGGTGCATACCCACGCGTAAGATCCACTCGTCCCACTCTGCTTATGCTTATACCACATTGTATTAAGAATATCATTTCCTCTTTAGCCAATGCAGCCGTTTTAACGAATCCATGTGAACCGCCAGCTTGTGGTCTCAATTCCCAGTGCCGAATACAAAACGAATCGGCTGCCTGCAGTTGCCTACCAGGTTACATAGGTTCCCCGCCCAATTGCAGAGCCGAATGTATCAGTAGCAGCGAGTGTCCCAATAATCGGGCTTGCGTTAACAAATTATGTAAAGATCCCTGCCCTGGCTCCTGCGGAACGAACGCAGAGTGTCGAACCGTTAGTCACGTTCCCATGTGTTACTGCCCTAGTCAGTACACGGGCGATCCCTTTACGCAATGTACCATAGAGCCACGTAAGTTAACTCATTCGCGATCGCTGTAGAGTATATATATGTATATATATATAAAACTCAGGGGATTCGGATCCTGTGCCAAGAATTCGTTGGCGTACATTTTTTTTTTTTTTTAATCTACAGACTACCAAGTTGACTTTATCGTTTTAGTTGACTTGCCCGTCGAAAGTAAGAATCCTTGTTCGCCATCCCCTTGTGGACCGAATGCCCGGTGCACCGAGCGAAATGGCGTCGGCGCGTGCTCTTGCATCCCCGAGTACACCGGCAATCCATACGAAGGCTGTAGACCAGAATGCCTAACTAGTTCCGACTGTTCCCTCAACTTTGCTTGCATAAATTTCAAATGCAGGGATCCCTGTCCCGGTACATGCGGATTCAATGCCGTGTGTCAAGTTATCGATCACTTGGCAACTTGCTCTTGTTATCCTAATTTCAGTGGCGACCCCTACAAATCATGCGCCATTTCACAGGATGGTAGGTTTTCGATATATAAGCCGACATGTACGTACTTATTACCCAGAAAATGGCACTCATTGCTTCGCAGACGTTGAATTCGAAAAAGCCAATCCCTGCTCTGCGGCGAATTGCGGAGCTAACAGCGAGTGCAGAGTGATCAATAGGATCGCCGTCTGCTCCTGCTTGCCTAACTATACAGGCAGTCCACCACTTTGTAGGCCAGAATGCCTCGGTAGCTCAGAGTGTCCCTCCGACAAGGCTTGTATTATGGAAAAGTGCACGAATCCATGCCCAGCCGCTTGTGGACGAAATTCCAATTGCAAAGTTATAAATAGATCTCCGTATTGCAGCTGCCTGCAAGGCTATACCGGAGATCCATTTAGTATATGCTCCCCAATGATTCGTAAGCTTGATTTAATCATTCTAGGACACTGGAATTTACATTTACATCGAGATTGACCAAGTTTTTCGTTTAACGTAACCTTTGTAGCTATGCCTTCGATATCCCAGCCGATTAAACCGTTAGATCCCTGCTTCCCATCGCCTTGCGGCCCTAATGCGGATTGCCGTGATCTAGGAGGCGTTCCATCATGCGCGTGTCGAGAAACGTACTTTGGTTCTCCACCGAATTGCCGACCCGAGTGCACAATCAATTCCGAATGCCCTAGTAACTTTGCTTGTATAAACGAAAAGTGTCGGGATCCCTGCCTTGGATCTTGCGGCGTCCTGGCCACATGTACCGTAATCAATCATACGCCGAACTGTAGATGCCCTGACGACTACACTGGAGATCCTTTCAGAATGTGCAGCACAAAACTTAATAAACGTAAGAGAGTGACAGTTTTAGTGTTATCATATTGACCAGCCAGCCCACCTTTTTGTCGTTTAATTGATGTTCTCTATCCTAGTTGCCGTTGCAAATGACGACCCTTGCTCCCGAGAGCAATGCGGCACGAATGCCCGCTGCATCGACGGCCGATGCTTGTGTTTGCCGGAATATAGGGGCGACCCCTACATCGGTTGTCGGCCAGAATGTACCCTGAACGGCGAGTGCGACATTACGAAGGCTTGCGTCCGGCAAAAATGCATCGATCCTTGTGAAAACACTTGCGGCCTAAATGCCCTTTGCAATGTATACAATCACGTGCCGATTTGTAGTTGCCCGTCCGGAACGACCGGAAACGCCTTTACCCTTTGCACCGACATGAAAACTAGTAGTAGTAAGTCGTCCGTAAATACTTTACTCGCAATAATATTTATAAAATTACGGTACGATACACACAATGGCTTTACGTTGATTTTAACAGCTCAGAATACGAAGGAGAATAGCCCATGCGATCCGTCGCCCTGCGGTCCCAACAGTCAATGTCGAAATTTTAACGATGGGCCTGTGTGCTCGTGCGTAGTCGGGTATTTGGGGACGCCTCCCTCCTGTAGGCCGGAGTGCACCGTGAGCTCGGACTGTCCGCAGAACGAGGCCTGCAGCAATCAGAAATGCATGAACCCTTGCGCAGGCGTCTGCGGCCTCCGCGCCGCTTGCATAGTCGTCAATCACAGTCCAGTCTGTAGTTGCCGAGAGGGTACGACCGGCGACCCATTCCTTGCGTGCTCTGCCATCCGTAAGCAAAACCTATTGTCATTACCTATTGACGACCCTTAAAACGATCGATCGATTCATTTTATCTTAAAAACAAAACAAAAAACAGAGAAAAGGAAAAATAAATAAAATAACGTTGAACTTTCAAGGATTAACGAGTCCGGCAGTAACGAATAATCCCTGTGTACCGTCACCTTGTGGGCCTAACTCCCGGTGCCTAGTGAAGAACGCGTCGGCATCTTGCTCTTGCTTAGCGGAATTCTTAGGTAGCCCGCCGAACTGCAAGCCAGAGTGCGTGAGCAACGCCGACTGCTCGAATCACTTGGCCTGCGTAAATAGGAAATGTCGGGACCCATGCGTCGGCACTTGTGCACCCAACGGAAAGTGTTACGTCATCAGTCACACGGCCAATTGTATTTGCCCTGCAGGATACACGGGCGATCCCTTCAGAGCCTGCTCCTTGCTTATAGGTAACGAGATTAAGCCAAGAATAAAAGCTCATGTTTATTAACGGACTTATATTATTCCCACTTTACCGCTCTTTACCGTAAATTAGCTGAAAACGCATCTCCGACGAGTCCGTGCACCCCAATAACCCCTTGCGGAGCGAATACCGTCTGCAGAGTCCAGGGTGATGCTGGATCTTGTTCCTGCATAGAAAATTACACGGGCAACCCTTACGAGGGCTGCAGACCAGAATGCACTCAAAGCTCGGACTGCCCGTCTAATTTAGCTTGCATTGGACAGAGATGTAAGGATCCCTGCCTCGGCGTATGTGCTCAAAACGCAAACTGTTACGTGCAAAATCACGCTCCGGTTTGCTATTGCTTTGTCAAGTACACTGGAGATCCCTTAACTCACTGTCATGCAATTCCATTAAAGCGTAAGACCTTCATTTACATTCTTCATCAAAGTTCTTAATCGAAGGAATTACGTTTGTATTGATGATGGCCTTGATAAATAATCTTGTCCTTTTAATAGAGAGCGAAACTTTGGTAAGTAATGCGTGCGAGGCAACGCAGTGTGGCCCTTACTCACAATGCCGAGAAGTCAATGGCCAAGGCGCGTGCTCGTGTTTGCCAGAATTTATTGGAATGCCACCGACGTGTAGACCTGAATGCACCGCCAGTTCCGATTGCGCCCCTAATCGTGCCTGCGTAAATAAAAAATGTACCGACCCCTGCATCAATCAATGTGGCCAACAAACACTCTGTAGGGTTTTCAATCACAGCCCCGTGTGTTCTTGCGGACCAGGACTAACTGGCGACCCGTTCTCTCGCTGTTACGTACTGCAACGTAAGAATCCCCACCATTTAATTATTGTCCGACTGAGTTATCACAATGATCCACTCTCCTCCTCCTCCTCCTCCTCCTCCTCTTCCTCCTCATCCTCTTCCCCCACTCCATTAAAATCCACACGCGTTATTCTTGTAAATTAGTCGATGATTTACAAGACAAAAATTAATCAAGACGAAAAATCAAGGAGTCTATTGTGCTGTTATTTATTTTAGAAATACAAGAGCCCCAATCGAATCCTTGCATCCCGTCACCGTGTGGGCCCAATGCAATATGTCAGAATCGCAACGGCTTGCCCTCGTGCTCATGCGGGCCAACCTATTTGGGGAGTCCGCCGAATTGTCACCCAGAGTGTGCAATACATTCGGATTGTCCCGGCGACAGGGCGTGCATTAACGAGCGTTGCCTTGATCCTTGCCTCGGATCCTGCGGCTTAAACGCCCTTTGCGCTGTTTATAACCACGTACCTTCCTGCACTTGCCCCGAACATTATACCGGCGATCCGTTTGCAAATTGCCAATACGAACCTCGTAAGCCAGCATTTATCACAAATACGCCTCTTAAATTTATACTCCGACTTTAAGCCCTAAACTATTTTTAAAGTCGACATCTTAGCTATTTTATCTAATTATTGGTATATTTAATTTACATTAATACTACGTGGGATTAAGAGCAATTGTATTTTGTCGAACGACTCGTTTGCCTAATTACCCATACATTGCTTTTAACGATTATGTGATTTATGTGATAATAATGCCCACTTTATCATTTTATTTGTCGCGGGTAGTGCCGGTAGAAGACGAGTCTGTATGCAATTGCGGCCCGAATACGGATTGTCTAAATGGAGTCTGTAGTTGTAAGGCAGAATATGTCGGGGATCCGAACCGGGGATGTAGACCGGAGTGTCTCCTTAACACTGATTGTCCAAAGCACAAAGCGTGCATTCGAAATAAGTGCTCGGACCCATGCACCAATACATGCGGCCAAGGTGCTGATTGCTACGTAGCTCAGCACGTCCCCATGTGTAATTGCCCGGTTGGTACGAGTGGTAACGCATTCATTTCATGTCGAGCAGTGTCAGGTAGTTAGTTGTTTCAAGCCTTAAAAATTCATTCGCTCCTACTAGGAGGGTAATTATTACGATTAACATTCTTTTTTCTCTCCCACTCTCCCCCACCCCCACCCGCCCACTTCACCCCGATAACAGACCTAAGCGACAGAAGACCGTGCGCGCCCTCTCCCTGCGGCCCTAACAGTATTTGCCGAGAGGTGAACGGCAATGCCGTTTGCTCCTGCTCCCCCGATTTCCTGGGCAGTCCACCCACCTGTAGGCCCCAGTGCATCCTGAGCTCCGACTGCCCGAGAAACAATGCGTGCATCAATCAGAGATGCGTCGACCCATGCCCCGGCGCTTGCGGCATCCAAGCGCTTTGCCAAGTGATAAACCACAAGCCCGTTTGCTCCTGCCCTCGACTATACTCCGGGAATCCCTTCGTCAGATGCTTCCCATATCGTAAGGCAACATTTGTCAACTTGCTCTTTACGCAAGCGACTGTATTGGTAACGATATATTATATGTATAGAAGGGACGCACAATGAGGCGCCACCAGTAAATCCATGTCAGCCCTCCCCCTGCGGCCCTTACGCGACCTGCAAGCCCGATAGCGAGCTGGCCGCGTGCTCCTGCGAGCCCGGCTACTCGGGTGTCCCGCCCGCGTGCAGGCCCGAGTGCATCAGCAGCGCCGAGTGCCCGGCCAACCGAGCCTGCATTAACGAGAAATGCGCTGACCCTTGCCCGGGCTCCTGTGGAACCAACTCCATATGCAGCGCCGTCAGTCACACGGCTGTCTGCGTCTGCGACCACCGCTACAGGGGCGATCCATTCACCCAATGCCTACCCATACAATGTAAGCTTACCACCTACACGCACCAGGTCTCTCTCTCTCTCTCTCTCTCTCTCTCTCTCTCTCTCCCTCTCTATCTATATCTCTCTCTCAGTTCTAGAAACGAGAAGGGTACCCCCCCCCAATAACCCCACCCTTTTATTTATTTATTTTTTTGTTACTATTTCTAATATTCTAGCGATAAGCACGACTCGCAGCCCACACGCACCGCCACTTGTTTTCCACGACACTTGTAGAATGTAAGCACAGCTCACCTTAATATATGGACCTTTAAAATGTTTTAGCTGAACCCCCGACCCAAGAATTGATCAGGCCATGTATCCCCTCGCCCTGTGGCCCTAACGCCGAATGCAAAGAGCAGAACGGCGTTGGATCATGCACGTGCTTACCCGACTACTCAGGAAACCCCTACGAAGGTTGCCGACCCGAGTGCCTACATAATTCCGACTGCCCGTCTTACCTAAGCTGCGTTCAGAAAAAATGCAGAGATCCCTGCCCCGGCGCCTGTGGCCAAAACGCCGATTGTACCGCCGTCAATCACTTGCCCTCCTGCACCTGTCGCCCAGGCTATAGCGGCGATCCATTTAATTACTGTACCATTAGCCTAGAGCCGAGTAAGTCTAATAACCCCAAGCCATACAGCAAGTCCATGCCCACCACCGATCACAATACCAGCACTCTCTATCCATACACGTACACGTATCCGAATGTTAATTGATTATGAGTTGCGTGAGGTTATTGCGGACTTATTGGGGGCCGTCATTAAATCTTTATCCGTTATTAGCTGTGAAGGAGAACGTGTGCTCCCCGTCGCCCTGCGGGCCCAACAGCCGGTGCCGGGCAGTGCAGGAGCAGGCCGTGTGCTCGTGCGAGCCCGGCTATACCGGTTCTCCGCCCGCGTGTAGGCCCGAATGCATCGCCAGTACCGAGTGCCCGTCCAACCTGGCCTGCGAAAACAACAAGTGCGTGAACCCCTGCCCGAGCCCCTGCGGACTCGATACCACCTGTAACGTCGTCAACCACAGCCCCTACTGCACCTGCAAGCCCGGCTACACCGGCAACCCCTTTACGAAATGCACCCCCGTACCACGTAAGACGGGCGAGCAGCAGCAGCAGCAGCCTTTCTCTACCCGACCGTGCTAACCGAGC
Organism: Ceratosolen fusciceps; assembly: GCA_018883505.1. NCBI lineage: Eukaryota > Metazoa > Arthropoda > Insecta > Hymenoptera > Agaonidae > Ceratosolen > Ceratosolen fusciceps. The sequence continues at coordinate 2,413,420 of RCIC01000005.1, forward strand.
CCACCCCCAGCCAACTCTAATTCCTCTTCTTTTAGCGCCTCAAGCGATAGCTGCGACCTCGCCACCCGACCCATGTGCCCCGTCGCCCTGCGGTACCTATTCTCAATGCCGAAACGTCAACGGGATAGCCGCATGCACTTGCGTTAGTAATTACATCGGGCAGCCGCCCAATTGCAGGCCCGAGTGCTCCATAAGCTCCGAGTGCTCCACGGACAAGGCTTGCATTAACCACAAGTGCGTCGACCCGTGCCCGGGCTCCTGCGGCGCCCTCGCTCTCTGCTCCATAGTTAACCACGTGCCGGTGTGCGCCTGTCCCCAAGGCTACACCGGTGACCCCTTTACGCAATGTAACCTCCAACCGCCCATCAGTAAGACCATCCACTCTTTGTTTGTTTTTGCCTTTTTCTTCATATCCTACTTCTTATACTTCTTTTTATTCTTCTTCGGAGAAATGCCCGTTTTCTCTGCTTTTACTAGCCGCGTAACGCATTCGTTCTTTCAGTGTACGACCCCACCTCCGCGGCGGATAAATGCAATCCGTCCCCATGCGGGGCGAACGCCCTCTGTTCTCAGGGACTCTGTACTTGTTTGCCAGAATTTAAGGGGGATCCTTACGTGGCCTGTCGTCCCGAGTGCGTCCTCAACTCCGATTGCCCGCGCGATCGCGCCTGCTTGCAAAGAAAGTGCCGGGACCCGTGCCCCGGAGCCTGCGCCGGCAATGCCCTCTGCGCGACCATCAACCACACGCCCATGTGCAGCTGCCCGACAGACATGACCGGCAATGCCTTTAGCCAGTGCACGCCCATACCAAGTACATAACTTCTTTCCAACCATAGATATTACCTATAGATAAGATACTCTTTGCCAATGAGATCGATCTAACCGACCAATTCCCGTCGCCCGATCCCTCTGTGCCCTTAGCTGAGACGGCGGCGAGCCCGTGCAGCCCATCGCCCTGCGGGCCCAACAGCGAGTGCCGAGCCATCAATGGTCAAGGGGTCTGCTCTTGCATTAAGGGCTACTTGGGGAGTCCCCCGACTTGTAGGCCCGAATGCGTCGTGAGCACCGACTGCTTGCAAAACCGAGCCTGCACTAATCAAAAGTGCATGAATCCCTGCCCGGGGAGTTGCGGGGTCGCCGCGGTCTGCGAGGTCGTCAATCACAATCCGATCTGCAGTTGCCCAGCACGATACACCGGCAGTCCGTTTGTCTATTGCAGCCTCATGCGTAAGATTATTTTCTCCTATCCCTCGCCCCGTCCAGCTTAAGCCCGCCCATCAAGCAAGGGGATTGTTCTTTGATTTTTAGTGCCCGAGGAACCTCAAGTGTCCAAAAGCTCTTGCCGGCCGTCGCCCTGCGGCCCGAACGCCGATTGTAAAATCATTAACGACTCCCCGACTTGCTCCTGCTTGCCCGGGTTCATGGGCAGCCCGCCCAACTGTAAACCCGAATGCATTAGCAACGGGGAGTGCCCTAGTCAATTTGCGTGCATTAATCAAAAATGTGAGAACCCCTGCGTGGGATCTTGCGGTAGTAATACAGAGTGTTTCGTCATCAGCCATACCCCTATGTGTGCGTGTAAGCAAGGTTATACCGGTGACCCGTTTACCCAATGTAACCCTACGATCATTGGTGAGTACGATCATTATACGAGGTGACAGAGGATAAAGGACTTTTCTCCCCCTCCCCCCCCACGTAGGACTCGTATATATCTTGAAAATGAATGTTGTAGCGCAACCGAGTGTCCTCACGAACCCCTGCGAGCCCAATCCTTGCGGACCGAACGCCATCTGTAAAGAACAGAACGGCGTGGGATCGTGTATTTGCGCCCCCGGTTATTTCGGCAATCCTTACGACGGTTGTCGCCCCGAGTGTATTATGAATTCGGATTGCTCCTCGAGCTTAGCCTGCGTCAATATGAAATGCATAGATCCCTGTCCCGGCGCATGCGGCAAGAACGCCGTCTGCCAAGTTGTAAATCACAACCTGGTCTGCTCTTGCAACGCCGAGTACACCGGCGACCCCTTCAGATACTGCAACCTCCTCCTCAAAGGTACATTTAACTATTACTAACTAACCATTACGCGAGCAAGTGCGCCGCCATAGCAATGTTGCGTTACACCCCCAGATCTAGCCGTGCCAAGCAATCCGTGCAACCAGTCAGCCTGCGGGCTCAACAGCCAGTGTCGCGTCGTTAACGACCAAGCGGTTTGCACGTGCTTGCCGGAGTTCATCGGCACGCCCCCGAACTGCCGTCCGGAGTGTACCGTCAGCTCCGAGTGCCCCGCAAAGCAAGCCTGCTTGAACAGGAAATGCGCGAACCCCTGTCCAGGAACGTGCGGAGTCAACTCGAGATGCGAGACCATTAATCACAGTCCGATTTGTTCTTGCCCGGTCGGCTATACGGGAGACCCCTTCACCAATTGCCAACAACTGCCAAGTAAGTGCGACGATTTCAGTTTGAGTGACTTACGCGTTAAATGGGCACGCGAGCACCATTTTAACCAATGATACGTACGTAAAAAGCCCGAGCTTAAACTGAACCACCCTAATCGCCTATAATTCAACTTCTAGAACAATCGATTGCGCCGACCTTGAACCCGTGCGTCCCCTCACCCTGTGGGCCCAACTCCGAATGCCGGGTCATGAACGAACAGGCCTCGTGCGCCTGTTCCACCACCGGGGCTTTCATTGGCTCGCCCCCTAATTGCCGTCCAGAATGCTCCATACACCCCGACTGCCCGAGTGACCAGGCCTGCATACAGAACAAGTGTCGCGATCCTTGCTCGGGCTCCTGCGGCCTCGATGCCCTTTGCAACGTCCTTAACCACGTGCCCGTATGCAACTGCCCCGAACAATATACCGGGGACGCGTTTTCGCAATGCTACCCCAAGCCTGCCGAGCCAAGTAAGATTACATAACCTCCTATCTCTGGCCCGTGATATGCTCATCGTTCACACGACGACTGGCGTATTGTAGATCCGGTAACGAAGCCGAACGACCCGTGCCTCGACTGCGGCTCAAACACAATGTGCATAAGATCCGCGTGCGTCTGTCTACCCGACTACCACGGCGATCCGTACATCGGATGCCGTCCGGAGTGCGTGATGAATTCGGACTGCCCACGGGACCGGGCCTGCATCAGACAGAAATGCGCGGATCCGTGCGCCAACGTCTGCGGCCAGAACGCCCAGTGCACGATCGTAAATCACATACCGACCTGTAGCTGCCTACCCGGCATGATCGGCAACGCATTCGTTACGTGCGAGCCACAACGAGGTAATTTTACGAGGTCCAGTGTTTGGCTCTCTCGCCAATAACCCCACTAACCCCAATAATCCCAATAACGGCCTATCAACGACCAATCGAGAGCTTCGAAACTATTTCGCGACTATCACAATTGCTTTCAGTCCCTGTCGAGATTGAGAACCCCTGTAGCCAATCGCCCTGCGGCTCTAATAGCCAGTGCCGCAACGTCAACGGCCAGGCCGTGTGCTCTTGCATACCCGGCTTTCTCGGCTCCCCGCCCAATTGCAGGCCCGAGTGCATCCTCAGCTCGGACTGCTTGCTCAGCCAAGCTTGCAATAATCAGAAATGCATCGACCCCTGCACCGGAAGCTGCGGCATCAATGCCCGCTGTCAGGTTGTCAATCACAACCCGATATGCAGTTGTATGGAGGGCTTAACCGGCGATCCCTTCACTTTGTGTAAAACTATGCGTAAGTACGAACACGGGGTCAAACCAACAGAGCCACACACACGCGCGCGCCCATATATCTATATATATATATATATATCCATTAGGAATTGCTAGTTGATGTAATTTACTTGATTAACTGTTATTTCATAGCCAAGGAAGTACAGACGCCGGAAAATCCGTGCGTGCCCTCGCCCTGCGGCCCCAACGCCCAATGTAGAATCACTAATTCCGCCTTTACGTGCACGTGCTTACCCGAATACAAAGGAAGCCCGCCGAATTGCAGGCCCGAGTGTAACAACAACAACGACTGTCCCAATCAATTGGCTTGTATCAGTAAGAAATGCCGGGACCCTTGTCCGGGCTCGTGCGGCTCCTTCGCCGAATGTCGCGTAGTGAGCCACACGCCCATGTGCGTTTGTCCCTCGGGTTACACCGGTGATCCATTCACGTCGTGCACTATTAAGCAGAGTAAGTTGTCCCCGGCATTGATGACGATGTCCAAATAAGTGGCGCGACCGAACGAAAAGCCTTTTTAGCTTGGAGAACAAATTTTCATTCGTGTACTTTATTTTATAGAAGATTTAGATGCGCCGAGTTACGTTACCCCGTGCATCCCGTCGCCGTGTGGCTCGAACGCCATCTGCCGTGAACAAAACCAAGCCGGAGCTTGCACGTGCCTGAAGGACTACATTGGCAATCCGTACGAAGGCTGTAGGCCAGAGTGCATTATAAATTCAGACTGTCCGTCGGACAGGGCCTGCATTAGATCGAAATGCCAGAATCCTTGTCTCGGCACGTGTGGCCAGAACACGCTCTGTCACATAATCAATCATTTGCCGATTTGCACTTGCCAAACGAGCTTCACCGGCGACCCCTTCCGCTACTGCTCCCCTCAAAGAGAAAGTAAGTTCCGTTACGGACGCGTAGGACTCTATCCTGTCCTACGTATACGGACGAGTTTAATACGGAATAATGTTCGAACGTTATGATTAGGTGAGCCGGTGAGTCCGTCGGATGCCTGCAGCCCGTCCCCCTGCGGACCCAACAGCCAATGCCGCGAATCCAATGGTCAAGCCGTTTGCTCCTGTTCCCCTACGTTCGGTGGCTCCCCGCCGTTTTGCAGACCCGAATGCACGGTTAGTTCCGAATGCTCGACGAACATGGCCTGCATCAACAACAAGTGCTCCGATCCCTGCCCGAACTCTTGTGGCATCAATGCCAAATGCAACGTTATAAATCACAGTCCGATTTGCAGTTGCCTCAACAGCTTCACCGGCGATCCCTTCCTCAGGTGTTACGAATTCTCCGGTAAGGAAAGGCGGGCGACTTCGCGATTCACGTCACGCCATTGCGTAACTTACGAATTTACGTAATCCATTTTGGTAATCCATTGTAAAATCGTTCCGTTTAACCGTTCGTTCCCAGGTGCTCAATTGCCCGTAGCAGCGCCCATCGATCCTTGCGTACCCTCCCCCTGCGGTCCATTCGCCGAATGTCGCAATGTCAGAGGCGTGCCTGCCTGCACCTGCTCCAACGATTACATAGGATCTCCGCCGAATTGCAGGCCCGAATGCACTATCGATTCCGAATGCATCAGCAGCTTGGCTTGTATGAGGGAGAAATGCAAAGACCCTTGTCCTGGATCGTGCGGTCTGGCAGCGAATTGCGCTGTTATTAATCATATAGCCGTCTGCACCTGTCCAAAAGATTACACGGGAGATCCTTTCACGAGCTGCTCCCCTCAACCACCAGAATGTAAATAAATTAATAATTTTTCTTATAATCACGTTATAACTTCTCTGATTCTCGGGTTTCGTCTGCATAACGGTATTGCTTCAACACCCGTAGATGATCCAGTCACCACTGACTTGTGTAACCCGTCTCCGTGCGGCTCGAATGCTGAATGTAAGGATGGTATTTGCACGTGCTTGGCAGAGTATTCGGGTGACCCGTATATCGCTTGTCGACCCGAGTGCGTTCAAAGCTCCGACTGTCCACTCGACAAAGCTTGCATGAAACGAAAGTGCCAAGATCCCTGCCCTGGCGTGTGCGCCTACAATGCCGAGTGCACCGTTATCAAGCACATCCCAATGTGCAGCTGTTCACCGGGTACAACTGGAAACGCCTTTTTGTCTTGCCTTAAGTACACCCGTACGTATTCCACCAACATCCATACGCCTGCCCGGAATGATCCGGTATCGCGTTTACAATAAAAATATCCCTTTTCTTTTATAATCCCTTTTCAGCTCCAGACGTTGTAAGACCCTGTGCCCCGTCGCCCTGTGGGCCTAACAGTAGATGCCAAGAGGCGAACGGACAATCGGTATGCTCGTGCGCCCTCGACTTCACCGGTACTCCCCCTAACTGTAGACCAGAGTGCCTAACGAGCTCGGAGTGCTCGCAGAACCAAGCCTGTATCAATCAGAAGTGCAGGGACCCTTGTCCTGGTTCGTGTGGCATTTCCGCTCAATGCCAAGTCATTAATCACAGTCCCATTTGCTCTTGCTCGCCCATCCATACCGGCGATCCCTTCGTACGATGCTCCTTCTTACGTAAGAATCATTTATCGCTCTACAACTCGACCTTCTAACCCCTGCCAACCGCAGTACTTTTAACAACGCCTTGGTCAATTTTAGCGATAAATACGCCCCAAGTGTCGACGAGTCCATGCGTACCATCGCCATGCGGTCCCAATTCGGAATGCCAAGTGATTAATAACGGAACTGGCAATTCCTGCTCCTGCAATCCAGGTTTCATAGGGTCGCCGCCCTCCTGCAGGCCAGAATGCGTCAATAACGACGAGTGCAGCTTATCCCTGAGCTGCGTCAACAGAAAGTGTCAGAATCCTTGCGCTGGCTCCTGCGGTTCTAACGCCAACTGCCTCGTCGTCAATCACATTCCATCCTGTACTTGCATGGACGATCACTTTGGCGACCCGTTTGTCGAATGCAATCGAAAACAGCGTAAATAATACCATTTACCATCCCCGTTTATTTAAATTATTTCAGTCAGCTCACGTAATCCTTTACTCGTAGTGGTCTCGAGCCGACCGTGCACGCCATCACCTTGTGGCTTAAATGCAGTTTGCAAGGAGTTCAACGGCGTCGGCTCTTGCTCTTGCTTGTCCGATTACATCGGGAACCCTTACGAGGGCTGCCGCCCCGAATGCACCGGAGATTCCGACTGCCCATCCGACCTGGCCTGCATTAGAAACAAGTGCCAGAACCCGTGCTCGGGGAGGTGTGCGATAACAGCGACTTGTCAGGTCGTCAACCACTCCCCTCTGTGCACATGCTTGCCAGGCTTTACCGGGAACCCCTACGATCAGTGCATGTCTGACAAGCGCGACGAGCGTACGTACTTTTTAATCACGAAACAAAAAAAGCCTTTGCTTGCTGTATTATTAATTAGGCGACAATCGAATAAACGTTTGCACGCAATTGCAGCCCCAGCGAGTGCCGACCCGTGCAATCCATCGCCTTGTGGCCCGAACAGCGTGTGCCGCGAAAATAATAAACAAGCCGTGTGCACCTGCCGACCTAACTTCGTCGGGAGTGCACCCAACTGCAGGCCGGAGTGTCTCTTGAGCTCGGAATGCGGCTTAGAATTGGCCTGCGTTAACCAGAGATGCGAAAACCCCTGCTCGGGAGCGTGTGGAGCAAATGCCCAATGTAAGGTTATAAATCACAGTCCGATCTGCGTGTGCGGACAGCGTATGACCGGAGATCCGTTCCGACAGTGCTATCGAATCCTCGGTAAGATATACTCTCGCGGCGAAGCCCCACCCCCGCACCCACCCCCATCATCAATGACTTTATTTATATGACATACTTTCTTACAGTCGACGAAGAGCCCGCAAAGGACGCCTGCAATCCATCCCCTTGTGGACCCAATGCTCTATGCAAATCGGTCAATGATAATCCCGTCTGCACGTGTATTAACAATTATATCGGTGTGCCTCCGAATTGCCGGCCGGAATGCTCCATCCATCCTGACTGTACGAGCGACAAGGCTTGCATAAGAGAGAAATGCCGAGACCCGTGTCCCGGCTCCTGCGGCTTAGGCGCGCGTTGCTCGGTCGTTAATCATACGCCGGTTTGCGTCTGTGGGGAAGGCTACACCGGTGACCCGTTCACCAACTGCTACCCGAAAGCCCTCGAAAATCGTAAGCGCTGCTCCAAGTCAAAAAAGTCGCCTTACATTAGCTAAACGCGACCTTGAACGCGATCGTATCTAAAGGGCCATGGTTTTTATTTCTCTTCCATTTTTAGCGGCTAAGCCCCAGGACAAATGCCAACCGAATCCCTGCGGAGTGAATGCCCGATGCACCGACGGACTCTGTGCGTGTCTCGCAGATTTTTACGGCGATCCGTACGGGGGCTGTCGGCCAGAATGCGTCCAAAACTCCGACTGCAGCCGGCAAAGCGCCTGCATACGTAACAAGTGCGTGGACCCTTGCGTGGGCACGTGCGGACTGAATGCCGAGTGCGCGGTTGTCAATCACTTGCCGATGTGCAGCTGTCCGCAAGGCATGACCGGAGATGCGTTTGCCCAATGTAAACCGATGCAAGGTCCGTCCGTCCCCGATTAATAGATTTAATCAATTTAAGACGAGTTAACCAATTGTCTACATTCCAATATCCTATAATTGTTTGTTTTTTTTTTCATATATATATATAGAACCCGAAGCCGTGAACGTCTGTAGTCCCTCGCCCTGTGGGCCCAATAGCCATTGCCGGCAAATAAACAAACAGGCCGCGTGCAGCTGCATAGCTGGCTACGTGGGTACGCCACCTTCCTGTAGGCCCGAGTGCGTCGTCAATTCCGACTGTCCAAAGAACAGAGCCTGCTTGAATTTCAAGTGCTCGGACCCGTGCCCGGGAGCTTGCGGCCTAGCTGCCCTCTGTACAATAGTCAATCACTCCCCGATCTGTAGTTGCCTACCCCAGAGCACTGGTGACCCCTTCATAAGATGCACGCCAATCCGTAAGAGCGCAGCCTTTACAAGCGAAAGCCAGCCGCGCGAAGACCCATTATCCGAATAATTAAAATAAAATTTCCTTTTATTCTCCAGCCACATTGCCAGCCCCTCGAGAGAACCCCTGCGAGCCATCCCCTTGCGGACCAAGAGCGCAATGCCGGGTCGTAAACGGCCTGCCCTCGTGCTCTTGCTTGCCGGAGTTCGTTGGAGCTCCGCCAAACTGTAGACCCGAGTGCGTCAGCAACAGTGAATGTCCTAGTCAATTAGCCTGTATTAATTATAAGTGTAAAGACCCCTGTCCTAACTCTTGTGGCATCAATACGGAATGCAGAGTAATTAGTCACACTCCAAGTTGTACATGCGTCAGTGGTTATAGCGGAGACCCCTTCGTTCAGTGTAATCCAGCAATACGTAAGATACCGAGCAGTGGCGATCCGAGCGATCCGTGCGATTCTTGATTAAATAAAGTATTTAGATCGGTCGACATCGGTTCTTATCCCGCTTGACCTTCATTGTCATATCGGTCGCTAATACCTTTTGTCAAGAATCGTAAAAAGGATCCTGTGTAACCCGTGTCCCACCCGTAGACCTAACGTGTGTAATTAATTTTAGTAGTTGCCAAACCAAGCGATATTCAAATATGCCTGCCAACAACATGTGGATACAATGCGGTGTGCCGCGAGTCTTCTGGAATAGCCTCTTGCACTTGCTTCCCTGACTATTACGGAAACCCTTACGAAAGCTGCCGACCCGAGTGCTCCATTGACTCCGACTGCGGCCTAAACTTAGCCTGTAATCGAATGAAATGCCAAGATCCCTGTCCCGGTAGCTGTGGTACCAATGCAGTCTGCCAAGTTGTCAATCACATACCAATATGTAATTGCATGGCAGGTTATACCGGCGATCCCTTCCGCTATTGCAACTTTATCCAACTCCAACGTAAGGCTTTCTCTCTCTCTCTCTTCTCTTAATTTCCAATGCGGCCCTTTGCCCATAAGCGTTTAAGTAGATTAATGAATTAACGAGCGACGTCTCGATACAGCATCCATAGTGTCGGATCCATGTGTTCCCTCGCCATGTGGGCCGAACCAAAAATGCCGTAGCGTAAATGGATTAGCGACTTGTAGGTGTTTACCACCTAACGTAGAGGGGCCCAACGGTTGCAGACCCGAGTGCGTCACCAGCTCCGAATGCCCAGTAAATCGCGCCTGCGTTAATAATAAATGCATCGATCCCTGCCTCGGAGTCTGCGGTCTAAATGCTCGCTGCGAGACCATTAATCACAGCCCGATATGTAGTTGCTCTGCGAACGAAACTGGCGACCCGTTCGTACGGTGCTTCAGCATACCCAGTAAGTCCTGTAAAATCCTATGAATTGCGAATGATTTAATCAGATGGCGATCGTAGTCAGAAATCGAGAGAAATCGAACCATTTTAATGCTAAGCAGGATCCTAGTCGCCACCTTTTTAAATCGAGCCCTTCATACCGTAGGTCAGATCAAGGTCTATAACGATAATTCACTATATTTTAGCTCCAACAAAGAGTATAAGTCCATGCACGCCATCTCCATGTGGACCGTTCGCTATATGCCAAGACCTCGGCGGATATCCCTCTTGCTCTTGTGTTGAAAATTACATAGGATCACCACCGAATTGCCGACCAGAGTGCGCCATCAATTCCGAATGTAACAGTAACGAGGCTTGTATCAGGGAGAGGTGCAAAGACCCTTGTCCCGGATCTTGCGGCTTTAATGCGAATTGCCGGGTCATAAATCACAACCCTGTCTGTACATGTCTGGCTGGCCATACCGGCGATCCTTTCACTAACTGTAACACGATACCATCTTTACGTAAGTCCCCATGCCCACGTACATACATACGTACGTACATACATACATTCGATGCATTCGATACATTACTTATTTTATTACTAGATTAAAAAAAAACCATCCAATTACCATAGGTTTACATAAAAGGTTCATGTGATGTGATATTGCTGTTCGACATAAATAGAAACGATTGATTTCCTTTTATAGCCGACCCACTTCCTCCACAAGATAAATGCAACCCATCGCCGTGCGGTCCGAATGCCATTTGTACCAACGGAATCTGTGCGTGCAAAGCCGAATACATCGGCGACCCCTATTACGAGTGCAGACCTCAGTGTCTTCAAAATTCCGACTGCCTTGCCAACAGAGCTTGCATTAAGTACAAATGCGTCGACCCTTGCCCCGGGATCTGTGGCCGGAATGCAGAGTGTACCGTCATTAACCACATCCCCACATGCTCTTGCATTGACAATCACCAGGGCAATCCGTTTACCCAATGCGACCTCGTCGACCGTAAGTTTCATACCCCCACAATGTCTGGTTCCAATGATTTCCTTCAATATCCTCCATACGCTTTGCGATCGAACATTTTCGTTAGTTCGTCCTTGCACGCTTCTACGCGTGCGACTCAAGTATAAAAGTGTGCGTGCGTGAACTTCTCTAGTCCCAAATACGTACAGATACCGTAAGGTATAGTACCGTTTCGGTCGCTTAACGACTGTACTGCCCATTAAAGAGTGAGTGCAATGGTCCCGAAAATCATGGGTCCCCGTAGTAGTGACGCGGTTAGCGTCTTGCTTCCTTCGCAACAAAGTAAATAGAGTTGTGTTGTATTCTGTAATTTCCTCCCCCCCCCTCAGAGACGATAATCCAAAGGCCGTGCTCGCCCTCGCCCTGCGGGCCCAACAGCGTGTGCCGCGAGATAGGCGAGCAGGCCGCCTGTTCCTGCGCCCCCGGTTACTCGGGAGTGCCCCCGAGCTGCCGAGCCGAGTGCCTCGCAAGCTCCGACTGCGAGCAGACCCGAGCCTGCGTGAACCAGCGGTGCGTCGACCCCTGTCCCGGATCCTGCGCCGCCAACGCCCTCTGCGTCGTGCGTAGCCACAACCCGCTCTGCAGCTGCCCGCCCCAGCACGCGGGCGACCCCTTCCTCGGCTGCGTGCCCGCGACGAGTAAGTACGAGCGGGAGCCGGCTGCGAGCCTTGGCTCGTGACCGACTCCCCCAGCCCCTTACGCATAACGACGCATTCCCGTCCTACGTACGCAGAACCCGAGAGGCCCGCTACCGCCGGCCCCTGCGAACCCTCGCCCTGCGGGCCCAACAGCCGCTGCAGCCCGTCCCCGGATAGAACCCAGCCCCCCCTCTGTGCCTGTCTGCCTGGTTACCTCGGCACCGGGCGCCAGGACTGCCGGCCCGAGTGCCAGCTAAACACCGACTGTCCCGGGGATCGCGTCTGCGAACGCCTCCGATGCCAAGACCCTTGCCCCGGTCGATGCGGATCCCAGGCCCTTTGCACCGCCACCCACCACCGAGCCCGATGCGCGTGCCCGGACGGCTTCCAGGGTAACCCCTACGTTGCCTGTAGCCCGACCAACAGTAAGATCGACAACAACGTTCAATCAATCCGCCTTGTTCGATGGCTCTCGCCTGACTCTCGTCTCTCTCTCTCTCTCTCTCTCTCTCTCTCTCTCTCTCTTCTCTCTCTCTCTCTCTCTCTCTCTCTCTCTCTGTCTGTCTGTCTGTTAGACAACAAAACAACAAACGACCTTTTCTTTTTTCAGATTATCGGCGTTCTACATCTCAAGCCCATTTTTTTACAATTTTTTTCCCCTCTTCTTTCGCCTGCACTGTACCTTTATTCTCTATTTACACTGTAATATAAATTACCTTCTTCAATTCATCTTCAATATTCTCTCAACTGTTCTCCTATTTTCTCTCTCTTTCTCTCTCTGTCTCTCTCTATCTCTTTCGTGCAATTATCTATTTGTCTTTATCTTTATTCAATTATTCATTTATTTATTTATTTATTTATTTATTTATTCATTTATTTATTTATTTATTTATTATACATGTATTTATGTACTTGTGCTTATGTACATATATATATACATATATAGATAAATATTTATACTGTACATGTTATTTATATACACATAAATATATATATTTATACTGTATTTTTTGTATTATGTCTTCTCGACTGTTGCATGCTAAATTTATGTTGCTTGTAAATACTATGTTGCTTCAATACAAACAGCTTCTCACTTATCGCAATACTATCTCATCTTGCTTTCAACGCACAGTTGAAAATAAATACGATTCTATTTATTTTCAGCCGTTCAGGCATTCTGACATAATGCATAATGAAACTTGCTCTGCACAGATATGTATAATACATTGTATACCGATATGTCAGAATGCACTTGTTTGCGCACACTCTCACGCAAGGCAATGAAACCTGCACATGCAAATAAATCATTGGCGTTTGTATTTGAGACGTACTACTTAATTGCTTCAAATAAAATCCAAAGGGTGTTTTACTTGGACGATTAAGGTGCGTCTATCCCAAATATAAAGGCGAAATTGCAAGCCGCGATTATTTGAATAAGAAATTAAAAAAAAAAAAAAAAATAAATGAAATAATAATAATAGTAATAATAAAGTCGGCGAGGTTTGTTGCCGTGCACGAGTGCTTTATATTCACCTCGCGCGTGCGCGCTGAGGCGTAATAACGTTAAGCAGGAGACGATCGTATCTGAAGCAGGTTTTGACGATGCGTTTACAGAACCGGAAACTCAGCCGGCCGTACATCGAGCTTGCAGTCCGTCGCCCTGTGGCGTCAACACCGCCTGCAGGGAGCGCGAGCGTGCCGCCGTCTGCGAGTGCCTGCCCGATCACCGGGGCGACCCTTACGTGGGCTGCTACCCGGAGTGCATCGTCAACGGTGACTGTCCCAACTCTCAAGCCTGTGTCCGGCACAAGTGCCAGGATCCATGCGAAGGCACCTGCGGCATCGGCGCCGTCTGCAGAGTTTCCAACCACGTGCCCGTCTGTTCCTGCCCCTACCCGGCTGTCGGCGATGCCTTCACCTACTGCAAGATCCCACTCGAAGGTACCGGACTCCCTCGCGACGCCGACCACGAACAGTCCCGGCTTTACTCCTCGGCCCCTTCCTTCTTCTTCTTCTTCGTCCTTTCTCTTTCCTTTCTCTTTCCTCCGCGACCAAGCGCGACCGACTGATTATTTTATTAATTTCTAACGTTATGTCACGCTATGCTCCGATTCGCCTCACCGATGTCATTGCAGCTTAAATTAGAATACAGGAAAGAAAGAACTAACGTGGATTCCGTAAAATCGTGTACGTGCGAGACCGACTTATTCGATAATAATTCAGATCGACGTTAAATTTACCAGAATAAAGAAATCGCGTGTAAAAATAAAACGTTTTAGCAAAGTTGAGAATGTTTCAAGAATATTACCGTATTAATAATCCCTTACGACGCCGATCCTCTCCTCCAGTCAGCGCAAGGACAACCATTGCCTTCAAGTGTAGAGAAGCACCTTCCATTTCCCTACGAAATAATGGGGTTTATATATATGCATATCTCAATGCTTTATGATATTGTGTCGAGATGATTTGTCTCGTATTTATGGATAAACTTTGGATTTTGCTCACCAGCACGAAGCGAGAGTCCCTTACATCTGTAACTCCATGCCTTTATTAAATTTCAATTGAATATATTATATAATACATACGATACATTTGTATAGCATACATAGATAATCTTAAATGAAATGATTTATTTTTTTTTTTTTTTTTTTTTTTTTTTTTTTTAATAATGTCGTCGTGAAACGTGAAATATGTTGATAGCGTAAAAAAAAATCGGTTTAAATGATTTCCCGCTCGTGATAACATTACAGTAGAATATTGTGGTAAATAAATGTGTAGCAATTTATACGCTACTTACACCATCTCCGTGAGTCCTGAAATAAATTAATAAAGGATAGGAAGAGGAAAAATAAAAGTCATTGGTTGAGTGTTAAAGATAAAATTAATTTCCTTTATTTTATATTGCCCTAATCGCCGCGAGGCGTAAAAAAACCTCCTTCGCCAGGAAGGAGGAAAAAAGCCCTTTGCCGCACGCACGCAAATTTACAATTGCAAAATCAATAATTATATTAATTGAAACGTTTTCGCGACACGCGCGCGGGAGAGCTCTCGTATAGAAATGTACGTAGGGTACCTAGTTGCCAGCTGGACTTTCGCCCTACGCCGTGACACCGATGCGTCTCGACACAGTCCACACACTTCGGACGTCTGGATGGCCGATCTGTGTCTGGGGGGTGCGGACACCGGGTCGTCTCCAACGTCTTGGAGACCAAACCTGGCCGCAGAGGAACTTACTTTCTCTCTCTCTCTCGCTCTCTCTTTTTGTCCCTGTCCTCTGGATCGGCCACCGGGAGTCGTTTCTCTACTCCCAGGGAAGGTTCCCCCTGGGGTGGATTCAGGAGCTTCTTGTCACTGAATGCCCCTACCACCAGCACGTGCCACGACACCACGCGAATAATAACAATTATTACGTCGCGAATCACTAATCAGGAGCTCGGCTCGTAACCTTCCGCAAGTCGCCCTGCCTACCGCTTTTCCAACTCTTATAGACTTTATACGAGAAACTCGAATTCGGCGGGACGAGTGAGAAGAAGTACAAAAAAATGCTCTGTAACCTCCCTCGATCTCTACGACCTCGTGTCTGTAATCAGATTGATTCCATGCGCCACCACGAGAAGTCTCCCCCCTTGGCCTCTTCGCGCCTATTCTTCGATTGTTTTTCTATAATATTATTTTTCACGCGCCAACTACAACGACGTTCGGTCATTTCTACATTATTCCCGCGTCAAATAACGGTCTCCAACAACATGTTCTATATCTTATGGAAGAGAAGTAAGAATATTCTTGAAAATAGTTCGAAAAAAGTTATTCGTACTTAGCTTATTAAAAATAAAATTATATTAATCTGAGATGAAAAATGTATGTCGTCACCATCGCGTAGTAAATAGTCAGTGATAATAAAGAATTACTTAATAGTCAAAAAAAAAAATAATGCAGTGTAAGATTATCCATTAGAAGAAAACATAAATACATAAATAAATAAATAAATAAATAAATAATAATAATAAACGTTACCGTTCGCATTGTTCTTTTGAGAAAATTTTATTCGTATTTTTGTAATTGCCTGATCAATATACAGAATCGTTAATCGCAATACATTACAAGAGATAACGCTGAGCTTTTCGACGCTTCTAATGGTAAAGTTGAAATCTACCATACCTCTATCTCTAAAAGCTCTTCAATACGTAAAAACCAATAAATTAATTGCATTACAGTTGATTTTTTTTTTTTTTATGTAATTTGATTGTTGGCACACACTTGGGTCGGTTCGGGCACCCCAAGAATTAGCATTTGGTTACAGAAACTTATACAATCTCGTACCCGCTTATGCCTACCGTGAGCCGTATGCAAATACTTATGCAATAATATGCAATAACGTAAGCATTTTGAATACCTGCAGAGCCAAAATTGCCGAGCAGCCCTTGCCATCCAAATCCATGCGGAGCTCACTCGACCTGCGAGAACGTGAAGGGTCGGGCGGTGTGCCGTTGCCTACCTGGTCTGCTAGGAGACCCGGCGGACGTCGCCGGATGTCACCCCGAGTGCGTCCTTAGCTCCGACTGCCCTGCCGACAAGACCTGCGTCGACTACAGGTGCCGGAACCCTTGCCAAGAGGACATCTGCGGAGTCAAGGCCGAGTGTCGCGCTATCAACCACAGTCCGCTCTGCAGTTGCCCCGAGCCCCTCGTCGGCAGTCCCTTCGTCGAGTGCTTCTACAAAGAAGGTTCGACACGACCCGTACAGCTTAGCCTTTTTATAATTATAATAAAAAAGATAATTATTTTAATACCGCAAGAAGACGAGGCCGAAAAATGACCCTTGGTGCCTGTCGGTGCTAAGCGAAATACTATTACAATACTATTATAATCAATTAACTTTAAAGTAATTGTAATGATAAATCCAGATTACAATTTATACGCTTGTGATTGTTATTGTACATCACAATTCATGATTATGTAATTACTCGATGACGCCCCGCAGAGCCGGATCCGTGCAATCCTAACCCGTGCAACGGAGAGTGCCGAGTCCGGAACGGAGTGGCCATCTGCATACAACCCGAGTGCGTCGTCAATTCGGACTGTGACCGCGAGAAGGCCTGCTTCTCGCAAAAGTGCCGGGATCCTTGCATCGGAGCCTGCGGCATCAACTCCATTTGCCGGACCGTCAACCACAAGCCCGTCTGCTCCTGCCCGAAAGGATTCATCGGCAGCGCGTACTTGGAGTGCCAGGTCGCCACCGAGTCCCGTAAGTCACATCAACGTGTGAGCCCCGCCTCTAATTGCCGTTCGCGCGGACTCGCTCACTTTCGTTATTATCCACGTTTCAGTGCCTCAACCGGAGTGCGTCGACAATTCCGACTGCCCGAACGATAAGACCTGCCACAACGAAAGATGCGAAAACCCTTGCTCCTTCGACGTCTGCGGACACAACAGCGAGTGTCATGTCCAGCTCCACAGGGCGGTCTGCGTCTGCGGGGAGGGCTACACCGGCAATCCGCGTATCAACTGCCGCGAACGTAAGGGTTATGCGAACGATTGTCTTTAGAGCTGAGGAACGAACGTAACCCGGGTGCCGACTTCTCACGAAGACTTCGTCGTTCTTTTAGTTGGCTGCCGCAGCAGCGACGAGTGTCCCCTGAGCCAGTCCTGCGTCAACAGCCAGTGCGTCGACGCCTGTCTGATAACGCAGTGCGGCGACAACGCGCTCTGCAAGGTCGACGGGTACCACAAGGCGCGCTGCTACTGCCGCGATGGCTTCTTCGGTAACCCCTACGAGCAGTGCGAGAGGCCCGAGTGCACCCACGACGACGACTGCGCCTACAACCTCGCCTGTCGCAACTCCCGTTGCGTCAGCCCGTGCAACTGCCCCTCGAGCGCCGTCTGTCACGTCGTCCAGCACCGGCCGACCTGCCGATGCCCACCCGGTTACGCCGGTGACGCCTACTCCAACTGCTTCCTACGTAAGTCAATGCCCGGTCTATTGCCCGTCCAATCCCGCGCTCTCTCCGTTCTCCAATAACTCGGGCTCTTCCTTTGCAATCCGTTCAGGAGAGATCGAGTACTCCGAGTGCAAGGTCGACGCCGACTGCCCGAGCAAGCTCGCCTGTTTCAACAGCCTCTGCAAGAACCCGTGCGTCGTCTCGCAGCCTTGCATCACCAACGCCAAGTGCACCGTCATCGACACCTTACCCATGCGAACCATGATTTGCGAGTGCCCGTCCGACTTCATTGGCGACGCCACGACATCTTGCGTCAAGGGTAATACGCGGACTATTTTTCTTATTTATCTCTCTCTCTCTCTCTCTCTCTCTCCCTGGCTGACTTCGTCAACTGGCCCCCCGTGCACTTGTAAACGCCAATCGATGACAACGTTACCTTTTGCAGCCGATCAGTCGACGGAACGCTTATGCAGGACGGATTCCGATTGCGCCCACAGCTTGGCTTGCTTGAACAGAGAATGCGTCAGCCCTTGTCTCGCTAATCCGTGTGCACACACAGCCGAATGCCGAGTGGAAAATCATCGACACGTTTGCGAATGCGCTCCTGGATACGTTGGCGATCCTTACGTCGACTGTAACCCCGGTACGTCGGCCGACAATGGCTATAATTTACGATAATTCCTGTCGCATTAAATGCACTCATTGTTATATCGATCGTTTGCAGAGACTCTACCTCATCCGGAATGCAAATCAAACTCGGATTGCCCGACCGACAAGGCCTGCATTAACAACGTCTGCCAAAATCCGTGCATGAACAATCGCTGTGGCTTGAACGCTGAATGTATTACGATTCAGAACCACCCGACCTGCCACTGCCAACAAGGATTAGCTGGAAATCCTCAAATCCAATGCTTCGAAAGTACGTAGTACCGCCTTTCCTTTCCTCCCCCCCCCTCTTCGTCGTAATTTCACCCGCGAATTCACCTAGCGAATCTTTAAAAGGGTTGGCCGACGTTTTGGCCATTTTTCGCGCATACAATGGCAAAAGCGACGAGCTTTGACTAAATAACTAACGGATATATTGAATTCCAGCTGAGTGCAGCACGGACTATGATTGTCCCAATGACAAATCGTGCCGTAACGGCGCGTGCGCGAGTCCCTGCCTCGCTGACAACATCCTCTGCGGTCGGGGCGCCGAGTGCGTCGTTGTCGACCATCGGGCGAGCTGTTCCTGTCCGTCGGGAACCCAGGGTGACGCTCGGATCGCTTGCACCCGAGGCCGCTGCCAGTACAACGAGGACTGCGCGGAGCACGAGGTCTGCGAACGCTTCAATCGGATCTGCAGGCCAGCCTGCGAGAGGGACGCTTGCGCCGAGGGTGCCATCTGCGAGGCGCGGGACCACCAGCCCCACTGCAGCTGCAGACCCGGTAGCTTCGGCAACCCCTACGTCGAATGCATCGGTAAGTGTCGCTAGAGCCAGCCGTAGCGGCCGACCTGGCTCGCCGCCTTCCCAGTCTCATGTGTTCTTGACCGGTAGATTCCGGCAAGAGTCCCGTGCCGAAGACCGAATGTACCGAGGACGGCCAGTGTCGCTCGACGGAGGCCTGCATAAGCTCCGTTTGCCGGGATCCCTGCGCCCTGTCCAACATGTGCAGCGACGAGCAGGAGTGCAGAGTCCTCGGCACGGTGCCGGTGCGCACGATGATTTGCCAATGCCCACCGGACACGATCATCGACATCAGCGGCAAGTGCAAGAAAATCGGTAGGTTTATTCGCGAGACAATGGACCCGGCCGCGCGTCCCCCGCAGCCCTTAAACGTATTGCTTGTCCACTTGCAGCGTTCAAGCCTCAGTGCAGGATCGACAGGGAGTGCAGTGACGAGGAGAAATGCTTGAGCGGCACCTGCATAGACGCCTGCCATGTCACCCAGTGCGGCTTCAACGCCCAATGCAAATCCGAATATCACAATGGCAAATGTCTCTGCCCGATCGACTACACCGGTAATCCGCACGTCGAGTGCTCCTCAGGTAAACGAATGGCCTTACGCCGAGGCTGTCTTAATTCCTTGGACGAGAATAGCGATAAACGCGTTTTGTCCTCGACAGTGCCCACGGTTGTGATCCCACCCGACCAACCGGAATGCTATTCCAACGATGAATGCAGCGTCGACAGGCAGTGCATAAATTCCCTGTGCACGAACCCTTGCGTGTCGAGTGACGTTTGCGGCGTGAACGCCCTCTGTCACGTGGACAACCACTATCCCGTCTGCAGATGCTCTGACAATTACATGGGCGACCCCAAGGTCGAGTGCATACCACGTAAGTCGACCAATGTTTCACCCCCCCCCCAATGCCCGCGGCGAGCATCTCGACCCCTCGACATCTAGGCTCACACGTCCTTTCGCATTCCAGCTGCGATCATCATCGGCTGCCGGTCCAATAACGAGTGCGCCGATACGGAAGCCTGCTTCAACAAATTGTGCATAAACCCGTGCAACTGCGGCCCGAACGCCAAGTGCACGGTAACGAATCACTATCCGTCCTGCGTCTGCTTGCCCGGCTATTCTGGAAATCCACAAATCGGATGCGTGCAACGTAAGTACGGCGACCTTGAGACAATCGATCGATCGAACGAACGTACGGGCAATCATTACGAGGCTTCCGCGTAAGCCGTTCGTCGAGTTCTTTTTTTTTGTTTTTTTTTTTTGTTTTTTTACAACAACAGAGTGTAATGCAAAGATCTTTTTTACGACAGTTGAGTGCGAGTCGGACAACGATTGCTCGTACAGCGACACCTGCTTCAAGAACCAATGCATCAGTCCCTGCGTACTGGAAAAGAGATGCGCGATAAACGCAGAGTGTCGGGGCGAGAATCACCGGGCGAGCTGCAGATGCAGTCCCGGATACGTCGGCAATGCGGAACTCCTCTGCGAGAGACCCGAGTGCTCATCGGACTACGACTGCCCGTCGAGTCTCGCCTGCCGGGGTAACCGCTGCATCGAGCCCTGCGCCGCCGACAGCCCGTGCGCCCGGAACGCCGTCTGTCGGGTCGTGAACCACGCGGCCAGCTGCCGTTGCCCAGAGACCGAGCCCCTCGGGGACCCCTACTCCTTCTGCGAGCGTAAGCCAATCGAGTCATCCGGTGAACCCGAGTGCAGCAGGGACGCCGAGTGCCCGAGCAGGCTGGCCTGCATCGACGGTAGCTGCCAGGAGTCTTGCGCCATCATTAGGCCCTGCTTCGAGGGCGCCCGCTGCAGTGTACTGGACACGGTGCCCGTCAGGACCATGGTCTGCACCTGCCCCAGCGGCTGGATCACCGACTCTCAAGGCATATGTCAACCGAGTGAGTCTCTCATTACGTATTCCACCGCGACGTGGCCGGTTTTATTATTTGCGATTTCTATGGAATAAGCTAAATTTATACCGTGTATTATACCGTTTTAGTACAATTGGAGAGCCAAGGAACGTGTACGTCGGACGACGACTGCGACGACAACGAGTCCTGCATTAATCGGCAGTGCCGCGAGCCCTGCAACTGCGGCCCGAACGCCGTCTGCCACGTGAAGAACCACCGGGCGACCTGCTCTTGCGAGTCTGGCTACGAGGGTAATCCCGAGGTGGCCTGTCACAGCCCCGAGTGCGCTCGCGACGCCGAATGCGGCACGGACAAGGCCTGCGTCAACGGCAACTGCGTGAATCCCTGCCTTCTCGCGGACGTCTGCGGCCCCCACGGTGAGTGTCACGTGGCCGAGCACGTCGCCGAATGCCGCTGCCGGTCCGGCTTCCACGAGGACACCCAGCTCGTCTGCAAGGTCGTCGGCTGCTTCAGCAACAGCGACTGCCCGTCCGAGCACGCCTGCGTCAACATGCTCTGCGTCGACCCCTGTCTCAGGGACAACGGCTGCTCCCACCGAGCCGAGTGCCACGTCAGGAACCACCTGCCCGCCTGCCGCTGCCCACCACACTACAGGTACATTCGCCCTCCATTGTTTATCTAGATCGTATTTATCGTAGCGGGAGTCGTTGGACCCACCTCGTTTCCGCCCATCGTATAATAAAATCGGCAACCGAATCTCATGGGCTATGTAAATTGACGATCGTAGCGGTAACCCGTACGTCGCCTGCCAACCTGAGCTCGAGCCCGAGTGTCGGGAGGACTGCGACTGCCCGGACAGCCTCGCCTGCTTGAACAACCGGTGCCAGAACCCCTGCGCCGTCATACAGCCCTGTTACGAGCCAGCGAGCTGTAAGGTCCTGCCCAGCAGTCCGGTGAGGACGATGGTCTGCATCTGCCCGAGCGGATACATAAGCAGCGGGAGCGGCACCTGCAAGGTCGTGCCGTCGATCCTGCGGGCCGAGTGCACCGCCGACAGCGACTGTCCCTTGGACAAGGCTTGCATCAACGCCATCTGCAAGGAGCCCTGCGCCTGCGGGATCAATGCCATTTGCAACGTTCACGAGCACAAGCCCACCTGCTCGTGCATAACCGGCTACGACGGCAATCCCGACATCGAGTGCCTACCAGGTTCTTAATTAGCCACGAAACGAAGCCTAGCGGCGGCTAAGTCACCCGCGCGACCTTACCAACGTATTCGTACGTGCTTATTATTCCAGTGGGCATCTGCCGCTCGAACGACGAGTGCCCGGGTACGCACGCCTGCGTACAGCGCAACTGCGTGGCCGTGTGCTCGCCGTCGCTGGAAGCCTGCGGCAAGGGCGCCGAGTGCCGCGGCATCAGGCACAGAGCCGTGTGCGAGTGTCCCCCGGGCCACAGCGGCAACCCCGCGCTCTACTGCACGCCGATCCTCGGCTGCAGGAAGGACACCGACTGCCCCTCCGAGAAGGCCTGCATCAACGAGCGCTGCGAGAACCCCTGCCTCGAGAGCCCCTGCGACAACGAGGCTCATTGCGCGGTCTACAACCACGTGGTCGAGTGCGCCTGCCCGGCCGGATACGTCGAGGCCGAGCTCTCGAGCTGCATACCCGGTGCGTCCCTTGCCACTACTGTCCCCATACCTCTATACTCCTCTACCGCCACTCCCCGAGGACAATTGAGACAATCGATACGCCCGAATAATAATCCCGCTAACCTGGCATGCTTGCAGTTGGCTGCCGAAGCGACGACGACTGCCCTGCCCAGGAGGCCTGCATCAACAGGAAGTGCGTGAACCCCTGCGAGGACATCAAGCCCTGCGGAGTGAACGCGGAGTGCACGGTGCTCGACACCCACCCCGTCAAGACCATGACCTGCGACTGCCTGCCGGATTACAGAGGAAACGCCGTCGAGCACTGCGAGCCAAGTAAGAGCACCGGGTCCCTTCCTTATCCCCTCGGCTCGTCGTCCTTCCCTCGCCGATTCCTTGAGTAACGCGAACTCATGTGCCGCCGCGTCTGCTTACAGTCTGCCAACTGGAGAAGGGCCAGATACGCAACGAGTACGGCGAGTGCGTCTGCCCGCCCAACCACGCCAAGAACGACAAGGGCATGTGCGTGCCCTGCTACCCGGAAGCCGGTGTCATGATCGACGAGAACGGCATATGCAGAGGTAAGCCACGTAGTTTACGTTAGACGGCGAGCGCGACTAATCGCTCGAATGCCACCAAATTCCCACAGCCAAGAAGATCGAAGACTTCAAGAAGTCCATGAGCGTCAAGTGCTTGTCGGACGGTGTGCTGGTGACCCTGGTCGGCCAAGGGGAGGCCTTCAACGGCATCATCTACGTGAAACACTACAGCTCGGACGAGCAATGTAGACGCGAGCTGACCTTCCTCAAGGAGCAGACGGTCGTCGAAGAATTCAAAGTGACCTTCGGCACCTGCGGTCTCACCCACGTCAACGTAAGCCAAAACGTTCGATTAGCACTACCCGGTGCTTGTCGTTTTTTTTTTTTTTTTTTTTTTTTATCCGTCCCTCGCTAAGACAAATCGTCTCCTCGTTCTCAGGGTGTAGCCAGTTTCACCCTGGTCATACAGAGGCACAAGAAGCTCATGACCTTCAACGCCCAGGCCTACAGCATCAAGTGCCTGTATCAGATTGGCGAGCAGAACATTACCCTAGGATTCAACGTGTCAATGATGACGACTGCCGGGACGATCGCCAACACCGGGCCACCGCCGACTTGCAGGATGAAGATCGTCAGCCAGAGCGGCAACGAGATCAGTCAAGCCGAAATCGGGGACGGTTTGAAGCTGCAGGTCGACGTCAGCCCGACCTGTACGTATACGAAGCGCGGGCGTCCTCCCGTGAATCCCGTCGCCGTGTCCGGATGCTAAATGCTTTTTTTGTCTGTCTTCCAGCGATTTACGGAGGCTTCGCGCGCTCCTGCGTGGCCAAGACAACGGAGAACGAGATCGAGAACGAGTACGTGGTGACCGATGAAAACGGATGCGCCACCGACCCGACCATCTTCGGCGAGTGGGAGCAGGATCCCGAGACGCAGACCCTCATGGCCAACTTCAACGCCTTCAAGTTCCCGAGCAGTGACAACATACGCTTCCAATGCAACATCCGCGTCTGCTTCGGGAAATGTCAACCGGTAAGGGATTTATGAATTTATGGCCCGTGACGGCGATTTATGGCCGACTCGAGTCCTTGATCCATGATCTTTCGTTTCAACGGGAAAAAACAAAAAAAAATGTCTCTCTTGCAGGTCAACTGCCGGGGCTACAATGCCTTTGGACGAAGGCGTCGCAGGGACACGAGCGCCTCGACCGCCCTCGGCTTACCCGATAACGTAATCGGAGACGAGCGTGGGAACATAAACGTGACCTCGAACTCGATCGTCACGATCGAGCGACGTGAAGACAAATACTCTCTGTACCAGCCAAACGGTACGTACTCTCTCTCTCTCTCTCTCTCTCCCCGTCACCGTTTGCGCCCTATCCCTCCACCCCCGCCGCCAGCCCAATAATAACCCCACGGGGACCGTGTACATGTTATCTTTGTAATTGCAGACCCGTCGCCGCGGCTGTCCGAGGACGTGTGCGTTTCCATGATCGGCTTCATAATCTCATTGATAATCACGGCACTGTTGGCACTAGTCGCTGTGGCTATTGCCGTCTCGTGTTGGCTGATGGCTTACCGGCGTCAGCCAAAGACCGCTGGACCACTGCCACACCCGCCAGAGTTCCCTAACCCCCTGTTCACGACGGAGTCGGTCGCCGAGCCGTCCCCGGACTACTACTTGTCATGATCGGCAAATGACGGACGATAACGACGGAGCCGAAGGAAAAGAAAAGAAAGGAAAAGAAAAGAAAAGAAAAGAAAAGAAGAAAAAGATGACAACTCACCTAGTTATTAATGATTATTTTATAATTAACATTAATATTAATAAAATTTAAGACGAATATGGGGAAAATGCACCGGGGAGCTCGCGGTTACTCGTCCTAAAAATCCCGAGCTACCCGGTCACTGCATTTTCTTACGCATCTCCTCCAGTGACTTACTTCACCCGTCTCTCACCCGACCCCGTATACCCCCCCCCACCCACCAACCCCAACGCATATATTACTCATAACGCTTGCTCACACTCAGGGTTCATCTTATTCTTTTATTTTATTATATTTTTATTAGCGCGTGCGTACTTTTTGACCGTGCTTTTTATTTTCTTTTTATTATTATCATTATTATTATTATTATTTGTTTTTTTTTGTTTTATTTTGTTTCCCTGTCTTCTTATCTTACACGAGGACGAATGTGAAAAGCTTTCTCTATACCGTGAACGTGCCGCGTTTGCAAATCCGATACTCGCTAGACGTAAATAGAGGAGGAACCTTTTCCGCGCTTTCTTCGGGGTGATGGTCTCTTAATTCCATTGTCTATAACAACAACAACAACGACGACGACGACGACGATAAATAAATAAATAAATAAATAAATAAATAAAATAGATAGACTCAGAGCGAGAAAATTCTATTCTGCCGTTACGCTTCATCCACAAATGCTAATGCTTCTCCAATGTCCACTGCCGCATGTCTATTTTATAAATACGCTCTAGTCAATGGAGGATTTGTCTTATAATTATAAATATTGGTATTCCCATGCCAAGTACTTAATTTCTTTGTAAAGCCGATTAAACGAAAATAGTCTCTAATATAGCTTTCTTAAACGTATAGTAGGCAATTGTACATTTTATCTAATAAATAAAGTATAATTAATTAAATTAAGAGGAAGCACGTTTTACTTTATCCCTTGTCCTATTCAACAAAAAGAAAAAAAAGAATAAAGGATCGATATACGAACAGTGAGCGTTGTATTATTTATTATCCCTTCGTATCCTGTAGATCCTTAAAAGGCTGCAACAGCAGAGTATATTGCGTAAGTAGGGGTAATTAATTACCTAAATCAAATTACGGGTTTCGGTTACGAAAAGACACGTATGATCGTCGATAGATCTACGAGTTTATCGGGCACTTTTTCAAATATTTCGAACAATAAAGTCAGCTTTGTCATTAACCAATACAAGCTATTCCTAAGTAATCATATTTAGCTTATTTAATTTGTTTGCTGCGGTGTCCGAGCGGTTAAGGAGATGGACTTGAAATCCATTGGGTTCTACCCGCACAGGTTCGAATCCTGTCCGCAGCGAATTTTTTTTTTATTTTTTTTTTTTTTTTTTTTTTTATTTACTCTCATTTATTTTGTCGTTCTTATCTCTTCTGTCGCCTTTTGTATTATTAATATTAATAATATAAATAAATAATCTGCGTAAGAGTTGTTCGTGGCGGCAGTTCGTGTAGCGCCGACTGGCGTTAAATAAATATTTCTTTCTTTCTCGTACTTGTCACGGCGTTTTCATAGACGTTGATAAATTTACAAATAATGCATACTTATGGAAAAGTAAAGAGAAACGGTATTTTTTTTAAACAACGCTTACGTTCGTTCGGCATTCGTACGCATTAACGGATAGGATCGTTTACGAATGCGGTGAAATGTACGTGTGAAATTCGTCGAAACACCTTTTCTTCGGGCTGCTTAAGCTCATCTTATTTTTTTACAGAATTAAATCCATTTGCAATTACATGTTCGAAGGGGAAAAATCAATGATCTGAAAATACGAAGGCGTTAGCGTCGCGAAGGTCGTTCGTTCGAGCTATTGAAAAGAAATAAAAATTACAAAAAAATCCTTACTCCAATGAGTCTCGTTACGTAATTCCATCTCTTTCGTACGCGTTTGTAAAAGAAAAAAGAAAAAAAAAGAAAAAAAAATGATGGAAAATCACGGACGACGGCATATTACGTTATATTACTGACGGAGACGAGTTATGCCATTACGTTCGCAGTTACGTTTATTGCCACGAACGACTTCCATTTGCAAATTGAAAATATTTAAAGCGACGTGTGTACTCAAGTTTTACAACGCCCGGAATATACGATGTAATATATATATATATATATAACAACGAGAGGTATTATGATTATTATGATTATTATTATTATTATTAGTTTGTTTTTATAAATTCATTGTGAATAGAGTTTACGCTGCATAAATAAATAATTAACTATTTAAGGTGACGCAAGTAATTATTTATTCCAGTCAGTGTAATAATGTGATTGCTTGCTGTCGACCTAAATAATTACAAATTCATGAAATTACAATAATCACGCTTTTTTTCTTAACGCGAATGAATAATGCAACGCGAATTATTTCTTAACGCGAACGAGCGGCCGCAACGATCTCGCCCAAAAATTATTTAAATATACCAATTTATTATGCTTTTTTTTTTGTTGTTGTGTGTATATATATATATATATTAGACGACGATAACGTCCGCGGACACGTAGAATAATTTATAAATCTTCGCTGGTCATCGTCTTGTACGCGCGCGCGAGAGAGAGAGAGAGAGAGAGAGAGAGATAGAGAGAGAGAGAGAGAGAAAAAAGAGAGAATAACGTTCTTGATAAATAAAGTTGCTCTGCAGCGCAAGTCTCGTGATTCGCAACGGTTTCATCGGGTGTACTTCGATGACGACACGTCAATCCGCTCCGCAAATAAATCCCATGTCGCCGTAAAGTCGAGTTTAGGTTTCTAAATAACAACGCAACGCTTTGCTATTGCGTTAATCGTTTATTCGTACTCTCGGCTAAATTTGGGGGTAGATCGCTGACTGACCCCGATCCCTCGGCCCATTACCTCGGGGGCGATCATCGCTTCCCACGCAGTGGCCCGAGGTGGGGGCGAGGCTCTTGGGTCAGTCGATCCCCTAACGGTATTCGCCAGGGGATTTACAATATCGGGGTGTTGTAATGCCACAGAGTGATTGTGACGTCAGTCGTAAGTCCGGAGCTCGTAGATCCAACAAAAACAAAAACAAAACAAAAAAAACGTACGTAGTCCATGTCCATTATTGGACTTTGTTAATATAGGAATGGACTATGTGGTTTATTTATGGGCAGCTATGGGCTTTTTTGGGGTTTGTTGGGGTTGGAGAACCTGAGGATGAAATGAAAAATAACGGAATTATTATTGCCTACTTTCGATCGCTCCGCGGGATTACGCAAGTCGACGCGAGCGAACGTGTATGGAACGAATTTGCGAGGATACTCGATACACGGGGCGACGAGATGACGAAAGAGGAGCGTCCGTGCGCTTCAGGACTGAAGGAGTAATGCCGATGGGGAGGGCAAATAGACAAATCGACGGCAAGGGTGGTGTGGTGGGGGTAGGGATAGATCGCGTTGCAAGAGCCGGAGAGGAGGGGATTTAGATCGGCAGGTAAGGATATTTGTTTGTTTATTTCTTTTACTTATTCCCTCCCTCCCATGCTCCCTTCCTAACACCCACACCCCTCGCCCCTTCGCCACACGCCGGTCAACACGACCCCATACGGCATCGGTCGTTGGGAAACGGCGAGCGCTCCTCTACGCGTAGGCGATGATGGTAGCTCCGAGTATCGGCTCGGAGGAGGAAGGGACGATGCCGTTGGCGGCGGCGGTGGGGAGCGGGCGAGTGTAGGTAACCGCTCTCGATTGCCCAAGGTGTCCTCGGCGGAGCGAGCGCGTCGCTCTAGAGTTGCGGACGAGCCCCGAACGGCGCGAGTTGTTGTTCCCCGTGTCCACGTGACCCGGGAAGAGTGTCGCCTCTCTCTCTCTCTCTCTCTCTCTCTCTCTATTGCCGCCACCGCCACCGCTGCAGCCGCCGCCGCCGCCGCCGCCGCTGCCTCCCACCCGCCCTCCACGTAACCGCTCACCCCAATCACCGATGCTCGGCACCCGCGCACGTAGAATACGTAGGTGTCGCGAGCGCGTGCCCGAGGACGTCCGAGACGCCACTGCGCTCCGAGTCGTCTCCGTCGTATTATCGGGAAGAGGCAACGACCGAAAGGACGGGCGGAGGGTATCGAGATTTAAAATAATGGCCAGTCGGGCCAGGCCCCGGGAGCCTACTTATTAAGCCAAGGTGATCCGAGTCGAGATGATCCCGTGCGCCCGTCGCCGTGCTTGAATCAACGCTCGCTGGCGGCGGCAGCCT
This sequence comes from Ceratosolen fusciceps, assembly GCA_018883505.1. NCBI lineage: Eukaryota > Metazoa > Arthropoda > Insecta > Hymenoptera > Agaonidae > Ceratosolen > Ceratosolen fusciceps. Next base: position 2,442,508 of record RCIC01000005.1, read on the forward strand.
ATTCGAATAACCATCGACTACGCATCGCGAGAGAACGAAAGAGATAGAGATAGAGATAGATAGAGATATATAGAGAAGAAGAGTTGTATAGATAGATAGATAGATAGATAGATAGATAGATACAGAGAGAGCAACTGCTCTGTGCGACGTCGTCTCCGACTCGTGTGCGACGACATCGTGATGATCACATTATTTCGAGGACCGAGTTACTTCTTCGTTCTTGCCTGACCATTAGAAACGGAGGTGTCAGCTCTAACCTCGAATACTCTGGCATACTTTTTTTTAATTTATCTACTACTGGAGCACTTGTACCGCACGACTCTGCCGAAATGTACACATTCAAGCCCTTCGTTTTTGTAAAGCATCATGTACTAGGTCCAGACAAGCCGAAGGCCCGAAGCGGTCACAGGGTCGTTTGCGATGAGAAAAACCTCTTTTCATATGGTGGCTTCAACCCCAGTATTACAGCCAATGATCCAGAAATGAGAAATGACCGAAACTGGAGCGTTAGCAGGCCTCTCTTCAAGGAAATTTGGAAATTCAACTTTGTCACCAAGACATGGAAACGCTTGCCCTACCAAAAAGTCATGCCCAATGAACTAGCCTCCAATGCCATTGTATTGAAAGGCGTTACCTTAATTATTCACGGTGGCACTGGAGTTCCCTTTGGGGATATTTGCAATAATAACGTCTACTTATATAATACCAATAGCGGAGAGATGAAAATCATACCTGCCGAGGGCGATTTACCTAGCCCACAGTACGGACAAGCTGTAATATGCCATGGGCCTTACTTGTACACTGTCGGTGGGACTACTGGCATCGAATATACATGCGACGTTCACAGACTTAATATGCAAACTCATCTATGGGAGTCCGTGTATATTTGTGGGGGAAGAGATCAGTGCGAACCCAAAGGCAGATACAGACATGAAATTGCATTTGATGGAAGAATCATTTATGTCTTGGGTGGTGGTACTGCGACGGAATCTTTTAACCTTGAAGTACGTTGATAGTAAACTTCTGATAACATTTCATTAATTTGGCAGTTTCTACACTCTAGTTCTACAAGTCTTTTTTGAATTTTTTTTTCTTCAAATTACTCATTCTAACATCTAAAACTACTATATTATTCACGACTTTGTAATGATATTTATATAATTTTACAAATTTAGACAACCCTATGATAAAGAAAGTTATAATTTAATATTTTTCTAACAAATATGCTTATATCTTTAATTATAGGATATCCCAGCTTTTGACACATTAACAAATAAATGGAAAACGTTATGTACGAAAGGTGATTCTGAAAAGTTTCCTGCTCCAAGGAGGTGTCATGGCTTAATTCAATATGTTGATGAAACGACGGGCTCGACTTTAGCTGTTCTATCTGGAGGGTACAATGGTTCTCAAGTTTTTAATGACGTTTGGAGGCTAGACTTGAGTGTTTTGAAATGGACATGTTTAAAAACATGTTTGCTACCACAGCCCGCATATTTTCATTCAACAGCCCTTACACCTGCAGGTCAAATGTTTACATTTGGCGGAATAGTAAAAAAAGAAAATGAAGTAAGAAAAGCATTCATTTGTTTAATTTGATTTTTAAGTGATACCATTGCCAGTAATCTCTTAGTCAATTTCTTATAATAAAAGTAACATATAAAATTAGTATAAAACAGATATGTAAATAACAAAAAACTTGTAATACGTGTATTAAGAAAAATATAATTTTATTACGTTTTTTTTTTTTTAGGTAGCCAGAACAGATAAGGTCTATTCTGTTTGGTTGACTATACCAAAACTTTCAGAAATTTGTTGGGAAGCTCTAAATTTTTATTATCCCGATATAAAAGTTAAACCACAATCATACTTGTTACGTATTGGTATACCATCAAAATTTGTTCAAAGGTTGGATGACGTACAACAATTATTGTAATTTAATTTAGTATAATTTAAATTATTAAGTTGCTGAAAATTCAATTATTTTTACTACTTAACAATTAAAAGAAATATCATTGTTATATGTGAATAAGAAATTTTACTTATATTTTTATAATGCCTTAATATATACATTGTGATCAAAAGTCTGCATTGTTAGTAACATTGATTAATATTAATGATGTTCTAAAAATAAGAGCATAAAAATGGGCTGTAAGTATCAATAGAAGTATATATAGAGAAAATTAAAACAATACCAATATATTTATTTGTATATAAAAATTCTCAGTAAAAGTTAATATTAATTATATATAAATATTAAATCGATGTAAGTAACATTATTCGATTTACTTATTTATTTAAGCATTTTTATGTACTTTATTAAGCGACTGAAGTTAATAATTTTGATTATTTATTAAGAATTTTGCATTAACTTATTGAAACTTTTGAACTACTGCTAATACAGTAAATTGAAATGATTATTGAATTTCTCTCATTATAAAAGATTAATATTTTAGCTTCGAATAAAATTTATCAAAAGTTTATACAATAAACTTCTTGAAAAGTAATTAAAAAGCAAAAATAAAAAAAAAAATACATAACAGTATACCTAAAATAGTATATATATATATATGTATATCCAAAAAACGAAAATTATGTAATGTTATTAATAGTGTAAATACGTTAATAATACTATGTATACATTAATTATGAAATGATATCGAAAGATTCGAGTGGCAGCAATTACATTACTTTTAATACATAAAGTAACATGAAATAATAAAGTTAATGTGCGTTTCGGAAAAGAGAAAGAAATGAAATCGATTATATTTTTGTTTGTAACTGTGTATGGTATTCTTGTTTTTTCTAAATGACATTGTCATTACATAAAAACAGTTTAAAAATTTATTACGTAAAATATTAAGGTTTACTAGAAACTGTCGACCTAATAATAGTATTAAGTGAGCCGCATGTAAATATTTTGTTTCCTATGTTGCTCTAGACATACAAATAAAAGAATAAACTGATTACTTTAAAAAAAACAACTACGAGTAATATAAAATTTATCTGACTGTATTTAATAATTTTAAAGGCACGAGGCGCTAAAAACGAAATCTTGGTGGAATGGACTTGAGAACTCGAAATAAAAATTGTTTGATTTGTAATATCTATTTGAAGTAAATACTTCAAAGACTTTTAAGTTGGAACTTAAAGAGAGAGAGAGAGCGAGAGAGTAATACACATTAAGTATGCACAATATAATAGAGAGAAGTGAAAAAGTAGTCTGAATTTGGGGAAGAAGACTCAAAATTAGAAATATAATTTTTATTTTATAAAGAAAAGCGTGTCGAATGAGTAATGAATCTCATTCAAGAGTCTCGACATAATTATTTATTCAGATAAAGGATGTTACTTAATTGCTGTTTTATTTTTGAAAACTTAGGAATACGCTGTTGTACATGAAGTTTTCTTAGCTATAAATTACGACAATGATTACCGTTTGCAATTGTAATTAATCAAAAATTAACGTAGTTATAAAACACGTATTAACACCCCGAATCTGAATTGCCAATATTTACATTGGAAAGAATAATCATTGCGATTGATGAGCGACGTCCGAATGATGATGTTACATTGTAAGAGGGGCAAACGTTAAAGGCCAACTCAAGTTATACTAGAACAAATTTATTGCAAATACGTAGCACAGCTTTTTCTATTACACGCTGTTGTTGAGCAGAACTTCAAAAATAAATTTCCATTATACTTCATAAGATGAAGAAGGAAAAGAAAAAGAAAATACCGTATTCGACATTGTATTGAAATACAACTTATTAAAATTAACCTTCATTTTACTTAACTTTATTTAACTTTCGACGAGTAGGTTAGATAAATATTACTAAAACAAACAAAGAATCTTGACAATACATATAATAGCCAATTATATTTATATTGTAATTTCATTCCTGTAATTTGCTTTTCTAAACAATTTCTTTAGTTTAATAATTATAATTGTATTAATGTGCAAAGAAAAGAGTGTTTAAACATACGTAATTTACGTATTAAGGGCCGAATTTAAGTTTAATGTAATTATAATTTTGAAATTACGTTCTATTCTCTGTTCTATAAAAAAAAAAAAAAAAAACAACTAAATATGTACTTTATTATAAAGTTGTATTATATGAAATAAGTTATAGCTAAGTTTAAATTTTATTTAGATAAATCGTATATAAAAAAATAAAAAAAAAAAAAAAAAAAAAAATAATAATAAATAAATAAATAAATGAATAAAATCATAAATCACTCCGTGAGTTATTTATTGATACAATTTCGTCAGTGAGTTTATAAACTTTTTGTCTTTTAATTCAATTTATGTTTAATAATAAAACTGATGCCAGAAAAAAAAAAGCCAATAAATAGTTTATTATTGCGACTAAACATTGCCTTTCTTTTATTTCGTCAATTAAATCTTGAACTAAATTTAAGAGAATTTAACTTAACTTCAATAATTTAATATACAATTGTGCAGTGATTTAAATTACTCGTTGGAAGTAGAAGAAGAAGAAAATGGAATCAAACCGTTTGTAAGTAGAATTGTATTGAATCATTTAGCATGAAAATTCTAAGCTAGTTTACTACTTTCTTTTAATCTTATAAGGATCGAATGTTACAAGGACATAGATTTTGAGGGAGGAAATTACCAACTCTAGATTACTGCTCTACATTGCAGTCTGGACATTATGAAATCGTATTAAATAATAAAAAATCTTTTATGGCCATTATAATAGAATTGGAGATAAAATTTCACCTGCATAAAACCATTGTGAGATCGGTAGTAAATAGATTTACGAAAATGTCTTCGATTACACATTCTTTATATAATGCGGACAATATAATTTCGGTATCTGCTATTAAAGCAGAAGGTTTAAAAATATTTCTATTTACTTTAAACCTTTAGTGACTGAAATCTTCTTGGAAAATATATATATATATACAATAATGATTGAGCATAATTTTTTGCCACGTAGAAAGCCATGAACGTATTAAATCGACACTATTTCCGTTTGATCGTTACAACAAAAAAAAAAAAAAAAAAAAAAAATTAAAGAGGCAGGAGGGAGGGTGAAACGCTTAACAGGCAGGATGTATTATCTTTCAAGCTGTTTTCCAATATCCAAGGACCTTCGCTCTGGACGTATGGCAGTCCAGATTTCCTCCATCTGCGATGGAACAAAGTGGATCCCTTGCATTTCCTCGCAGTAGGGGCATTGTTGCGACTGTTGCTTCGAAGAAAAAGCGGCGATTGTCACCAAAGTGTTATTCTCAAATATTAAATTTCTGTTAAGGAGAAGAGAAAGAACGTCATTCCAAAGAAAAAGCCTTCGAGCTTATTTTATTTATCGACAAAAGCATCTCGGTTTATTTCATGTAATAACGCAATACACGAGTATTTAAGTATGTTCGTAGGTCGGAAGGGGGAGAATCCTTTTTGTAACATTATACGTCTGGTCTCGCAGTGCAAATAAATGGCTTGATCATCGATTAAATAAAATCTTATTATGACTAATCTAATAAATAATCCTTGGAAGTATACGTAGGAGATATTACCGAAGATATTGTGGCCGGATCGATATTGAAATCGAAATTAATAGTCGAAGATTAAGGTATTTATTGCAATCCAATATAAGAAGAAGATAATGAACACGTACACGAGGAGGCTTCTTTTCAATACATAATCGAATTCATAACAAGATTATAATGGCCGAACGTGTGGGATCGTTAAGAGAACGACGATTATGCCTCTATGTGTGCGCTGTCAAGCGAGCGATTTATATAAATATACATACATAGAGAAGGTTTAAGAAATGCCGAAGGTCCCCGAGGACTTTAATATAAAGAAGGTTTGTATTAAATACTCGCGAGAAATATGTTAAATATCAGTTACGTTGTACAAAATAGCTTTATAAGCTCTAGACGCAAGAGCGTTACATTGCGCGTTGGCGAAAAGGTAACGTTATATATATATATAAATATATTTCTTTGACCCGCCCAAGCCTTTAATTATTACGAAATTCATGTAATATCTGTATCCCGGCCTACCCAATGGTCCCCCCGTCTCTTTCTTTTTTAGCGGGTACAGCTGTTGAGCAAAATCAATGCGCCGCGCAGTTCTTTGCTTAGTGCAAGACTATGGCGTATAAGAAGGAAGCACCGCTCTGATCCGGATATGATCATTGGGATTGGAATTACAAGCCTATGCATGTGTGTCCATCGGACTAACCGAGGTGACAAGTTTTGACACGTGATTTAGCCGACGAGCTAAGCGTTAATCAATACGGTTACGCGCCCCTAAAAATCTCAATAATACAATTATTGAGAGCGCCCGTTCGAGCTCTTTATCGATCGGCATTACGATCAAGCGAATTAATTCCATTACGTAGAATTTGAAAAAATATTAATGCCTTCCAAACGTTTCCTCTCTGTCTCTCTGCTCTCTCTCTCTCTCTCTCTCTCTCTCTCTTTCGCGCCCCCATCCCTCAAAAACAAAAAAAAAAACAATAATATCTTTACGCTTGGCTATGTGACTGAAATTGGCTTTCGGTCGTATTGAATTTAGAAATAGATCAGCGGCTTTAATTCGTTAAACTTACAATAACGTTTTATTGAATATTGTAATAAACGAATCGCCTTTGCTTTTCAATGGCATAAAGGCCCAGACTATGACGTCTGATTCTCGTGTTTGCCGATGCGCGATTCCTTTAAAGAAATTCATACTTCCTAATTGGCTATCTGTGGACACAACGAAAAGAAAGAAAGAAAGAAAGAATGAATGAACGAATGAATGAAAACGCTAATTAACGCTTCAACGGATATTTAAAATAGCGACGAATACCGCCCACTACTTACTCTACTACTTACATGAATTTTCACGTATTCTTTGTATTACCTAAATCTAAAAAGCCTAAAAAACATCTAAATAAATATTGAGATTTTTCAGGAATGACAGGAAAATAGAGAGAGAGAGAGAGAGAGAGAGAGAGAGTGCATTACTTAATTCCGAGCGAGGATGCTCTCTACCTTCGTCTTTTGTATGATATTATACCTACGTATGAGGATGTAATAATATGATAACCCCAATGAAACTTAATAGCCGAAATTAACAAAATTGCTCTTCGCAAAAAATTATTTAATATTTATCCAATAATACGTGATTGTGTAAAAAAAAGCTTTTGTTGCCCTACATCATTTTCGTTATAAAATATTGAATTATCGAAGGTCGAAGGCTCCGTTCGCATTAAGCATAAGCATCGCAATTTTAATTGCGAAAGTTTATTATTCTTTCATATTGATTACATCGCCGTACAATTGCGTTCGTAACTTTTTGTCTATTACATTCGAAGATTATGATTTATTTCCACGAGAAATTCTCGGGACATTCCCGATCAGTTATTGGTTTATTCATTGATTTATTTATATTTCATTTTTTTTTATTTTATTTTTTTTATTTTATTTATTTATTTTTTATTTAATTTTTTTTTATTTTTTATTATTATTAGTATGCGAAGTATTTCCTTAGTAAAAAAAATAAAGCCCGAGATATTTGAAAAGCGTTGATTTACGAAGCTCGACAGATAAAACAGAGTAGTGGATAATCGGAGCGAGGCTTTTTCATTTATTTTTTAAAGAAGATAAATATGCGCCTGATAAAACTTAAGATGAAATAAGATATGAGATAAAATAATATGTGTTTTCATTTATAAATTGCCGAAGCGCAATCAAGTATGCGCGTGTATGTACGTGTCGGTGCCCGTATTGTCCTGGCTTTGTGATCACAATACTTGATCCGCACCGAGGAGCGGTATTAGAAACATAAGAGGATATAACAGGGAGGGACTAATCAGGGAATTCAATAAAAGGACGAACGAGTAAGAATGAGGAGTCTATTCTGGGTAGGATTGCTTCGGCCCCCGGTTGTTATGACGGTACGGCTATCGACTCTTTAAATATGACGAACTCGGTGCGGTTAAAGTGAGCTTTGCATCGACAGGCGCGCAGTAGTAACATTATACGAGATCTTCCTCTTGCCCGCTCATATACATAGATATACGTATGCGCATACTGCCGTAATATCCAACTTTTATTTACCTATTACTCCTTCGGCTCGCTACTCACTACTGATCTTCGCAGATTTATTTTTACAAAAGACCCGTCTCTAATGACCGCTTCTATTTACTATCACATTCCATTACGTATATTATTACTACGTGCTCGGACAGGTCGTTCGTTCCTTCGTTCCTTTCTCAGCTTCGAACTTCCCTCGTATTCGTGCGACCCCCCCTCCCCGCATCTCTCTCAATCTCTCTCTCTCTCTCTCTCTCTCTCTCTCTCTCTCTCTCTCTCTCTCTCTCTCTCTCTCTCTCTCTCTCTCTCTCTCTCTCTCTATGTCTGTGTCACTTCGGTCCATCTCCTCCGAAGCCGTCGACGCGCTCACCTATTCTGCCAAATCCGAGGGAGCGACGCTTCGAAAGACTATAGTCCGCCGACGTTTAAATTTCGCTTTATAACGTAAGCGCGCCGTTTCTCACTTACTTATTATATCCCCTTTTACGCGACAGCTTCCCGCATCGTCGTGTTCGTCTACAGGACATCATCATGACTTTCACGACTGTTACAATTGCGCGCACGAGTTTTTTTTAAAAAAAATAAAAAAAAAAAACTCGGCGTGTGAGTTCAGTGGAGCGGGGCGGGGCGGGTAGGGAGCGGAACCTATGCTCGGGAGCAAAAAATTCGCAAGAAGATTAAGTCGTTGGTAACGGTAGCGAGATCACCTGCTCTCGAAGAGCAGAAGATCTATCGATTAAAACATCGCTTTCTCCATACAATTACTCGAGGAAGTTTCCATAAACATCGTTTATCGCCGTCATGAGCCACGCGCTACAAAAACTAATAATCTACAAAACGTTTCTTATTTTCAACCAAGTTGCATCGTTATTTTATTTTATTTTATTTTATTTTATTTTATTTTTGACCAAATTGTCCAATAACTGTGTTCTGTAAATAACTTCTGTTACTTAAACTCCAAAACCATTTATATAACAATAAGTCGCGAACAAATATTCGCAGTTATAAATACAATTTACTATTTACTAAATATTTATTATTACATTTATATAAATTGTTTGTCGATCATTTCATTTTCAGTTTGGCCGGACTAATATAATTACGTTAGCATCTTCTTTATTGGGCAAATTGACGTGCAGTAGTTGGTTAAAATTAGATCGATAAGAAGATAAACGACGAAGAATAATTTATTGAAAATTGTGATAATTGATCCATCATCATAAATGTAGGAGCAACAAAATCCACAAGCTGCAAGAGTTTAATTATAGAACGTTGCAACATTATACCTGTATTGCCATTTACAAAGATGCTTTTCTCATCTTTACAAAGCTTTTTATTTATTTATTAACTCGTTTTTTCTTTTAGTATTTTTTAAAAATATTTTGTTCCTAGGTAAAATGTCAAATTGCCAGTAATTGTAAAACAAAGTCTTGTTTTTGATACAAATAAATATTTTAAATAATTTCTAAATTTTCATTTTTCCTTCTCATCTGGCTGAAAACGTTCATTTTTGCAATATGGCCGTTGTATTTTTAGCTAAAATAAATATATACTAATCTTTCGCACTTCAAATAACCAAAATCAAATATTTTGATTGACGATTGTAATTCTTTTGTTGTACATGTACTATTGTAGACTTTTTTCTTAATACATAAAGAAAAAAAAAATTTTTTTAAAAAATTGTACTATTTTTAAAGCACAATAATAGTAAGAAATAAAATGTCGATCGTTTTCTTAAATGCGAAAAATGTAGTGAACGATAAATAATAACATACTTAAACAAAAGAAAATACACACATATATATATATATATATATATGAAACCAAGAAATATTTTCATTTATATGTACGTTCTTGTCAAATGGGATAATAAAAAATCTTAATAAATCTAATATTGTTACAACAACAGCAACAACAGCAACAAAAACGACAACAACGAAAATGTCAAAGTTTAAAAAATTTCCTCTATTAAAAAAGTATATTTTTTTTTATTTTTTTTTATTTTTTATTTTTATTAATATATATATATATATATATATTTTTAAAGCAACGGTCGTGTGCTTCTTTTTAATCAGACATTTATATTTTATCAATAAGAAGTACAACACTGTATAGTTCCAACTTTACTTATACAAAGCATTATTTATAAGATTTAAAATAATACGTATTATTGTATTATCTAAGCGATTAAAGAGTGTGAGTGACATAAAATGTAAAACGGCCGGAATTGCTCTGGGAATACATAATAGAATAAAAATAATACAACGCGTTAATAACCAATAACGAAGGGGTTGGGTTGGGTTGGGTTGGGGGAGGAGGAGGAGGAGGATTGAAACGATTGCGTCTACTTTATTTAAAATGCGTATATGAAAGCATTGCGATTATACGTATTTATAAGTATGAACGTTGAGGTGGTGGTAGCCTTAGCGAATTCTGCATAACACCGGGTAAGGACACTTCTTTTATATACTGAAAATGAAAAAAAAGTTAAGGAAACGCGAGCGGGCATGATAATTACGCGCACCGGCTGGCTATAAACAATTACTAGTGATATCCTTGTTTCGTCGCATGTCTCTGACAACGCATTCGGCTATCGATAAGGAGCTCTGCGTAAGGGAGATGATGATTTACTTCGTTATCGCATAACGTAGTACGAACGGGATGTGACGGGTGCGGCGGGATGCGGGGTGGGATGCGGGGTGAGGGAGTGGAGGAGGAGGAGGAGGAGGAGGAAGGCGACGATGGGAGGTATAAATTTCAGGCATTGATATAAATAAAGGTCGCGTTGCGAAGGACTGGTTATCGCGTTTAAAGGTCGAGGTGTCGCAGCAGCAGCTCGGTCACGTTGGTCGAATAATCCAGGTTTCACCGACAGCCCGGAAGGTACGCGAGAGGGCAGAATAATACGCAGAACGGGGGAAGAATACGGGAGAATGGGGTAAAAGTTTGAAAATTATTGGGAAAGGGAGTCGGGGCGGGGTCGGACGGGACTCCCCGTCTACTCGTACATGAGGTTTTTTTTTTCGTCCGCAGTTGTGGGCGCGGAGGTACGTATACGGTAGATCACGGTTATGCGGAAATGCAAAATTGATGTGGGTCGCCGGGGCAGGGGGAGAGGAGGTCGAGGCTTCGCGGTCGTGGAGGCGTCGTCGTCGTCGTCGTCGTCATCGTCGTCATCGTCGTCATCGTCGTCGCTGTCGTCGTCTAGTGGCTGGTGCTGCTGCTGTCGATGCTGCTGCTGCTGCTGCTGCTGCTGCTGCTGTTGGTGATCGTGGTGGTGGTGGTGGTGGTGGTGGTGTTGCTACTACCGCTGCTACTGCTGCTGGTTGTGTGTGTGTCGGCGGTGTCAGCGATGTCGGTGGCGGTGGTCGGGCGGGCGAACGGGGGGGGGTGGCACGCGGACGGGTACAGGGACGTACATAGACGCATTGAGTAGCGAGAAGTACATGTGGTGGAGCGGGGGGGTGGGGCGGTCAGCGAGGGTTGGCTCCCGACCGGCGGGACGAGGCACGTCGCGCTTGCGCGCAAGTTCGTCTCGGCTCGTGGGGACTCGGGCCAGCTCGGGGCTTATAAGAAACCCGCACGACGTCCGACTGATCAGTAATCAAAGGCCATTAGACCGTTCCGAGCGAGGACTTGGCAAAAGTAAAGAGAGAGAGAGAGAGAGAGAGAGAACAGAGTCGAAGATTAGCGCGTAACGCAAAGCAAACGAGCGACATCGAGTAAAAGACAGAGAGAGAGAGAGAGAAGGCTTTCTTCTTCACTTCACTTCATTTATTAGACACACGTAGTAGGCTCTCGCGTACGTTGAAGAAGTAGCGAGTCAGAGCTATAAAGAGCTATAAACAAAAAAAAAACAAAAAAGAAAGAAAGAAAATAAAAAATAAAAAAAAAAAAGTAAGAGAGCGAGAGCGCAAGTTTCGCGTGCAACCGTGGTCAGCCGTCGCCGAGCCCTTCCCCTAGACTCTCGAGGACGAGGTGGGTGGTTCCCCGGCACTTCTGTCACAAGGATCTCGATCGAGGACGCAACGACGGGTCCTCTCAAATGCAGTCGTGCCGTCAACGCTCCGGCAGAGTCGCAGACGACGAGGAGGACGGTTACGAGGTCGTGGAGAAGCAGCAGCAGCAGCAGCAGTACCAGCAGCAGCAGTACCAGCAACAGCAGCGCCTTGGAGGCCGCAGTGGACTGAGCTGCGAAAGCACGTGCAATCGGTGCACGCCTGCCGCCTCTTAGGGAAGGGACTTTGGCGCGACATCGGGCACCGGGGCTACAACTTGAACCTCCGCGACAGCTTGTTACTTGCATTGCTTCGTAGCAGTTCACAGGCAGTTAAACTATTCGGTGATTCGTGCTAAGTAACCGCGGAGGGCTTTTCCGAAGTTCGTGCTAACTCGGGAAAACGAGAGAGCGAGCGATAGAAAAGAGATTGATTCCGAGTCGGAAGAGAGAGAGAGTGAGAGAGAGAGAGAGAGAGAGAGAGAGAAACGAGAGCGAGAGAAAAGAGATCAAGTTCGCGTGAGATATAAAGGGGGCGGGAAAGAGAGAGAGAGAAAGAGAGAGATAGATAGATAGATAGATAGATAGACTCTACACATACGCAACCCGCACATTATATATATATATATATATATACATATACATATACATATATACATATACATATATATACGCGCATATATATTTATATATACGTACAGATCGAGACGGAAGAGAGAGAGAGCAGTTGGCAAGAGATCGAAAAGATACGAACAAACGAACGAACGAACGGTACAGTACAGGGTGGGAAGGCGAGAGAGTGAGAGAGAGAGAGAGAGGAGGGAGACGAGAGAGATAAAATTGGTGAGAAAGGAAAAGGTAGTAAAGATCGCATAAAAGGAGTTTGAGAGGCCAGAGTAGGTGGAGTGCGCAAGGATAGTCTTTTTTCCAGAGCGAGAAGGAGGCCCGATGGCAAACGCAATGGAGCAGAAGAGGCTTTACAAGCTCGTGTTGACGGGAGGTGAGTAGCAATTTTGTTGTTGGTTGCTTTGCACTCGATAGTAGCGAGAGACGACTTTAACCTAAAAAAAGCCTGCGTGTGCGGGATATTAACGTTGTGGGGAAAAGGCGCGCGCGCGGCAAGCGATCGGTGCGGGCATATGCGGATGGGTACGGGGATGAGGACGGCGACGTCGACGTCGACGTCGATGGAGTAGGAGTAGGAGGAGGTGGAGGAGGAGGAGGAAGAGGAAGAAGAGGAGGAGAAATGGTCGATGGGGTATGGTGGGACGGGGCGGAGCGGGGCGGGAGCGAAACGGAGAGGTTGTGCTCACCGAGAGCAGCTGGAAGGTCAGTACCCGGAGCAATAGAGAGGCGCCTGCCTCTCCTCGCCACCTACCTACACCTACCCACCCCTCTACGCCTCTCCCAGCAGTAGCGAACACGTGTTCCGCGGTCGCGCAGTCAGCCTCCGATCTATATCCCCCCGCCCCTTCCCCTCGCCGTTCCCCGTCGTCGAGTTAATCCGAGCACGAAAACCTCCCGGGATGCGGGATGTGCGCGCAGAGCGTAACGACGCCGAGCAGCCGGCGCCTCGAAGGGGGAAAGCTCTCCTCGTGGCCGTGAAAAGCCAGCCGTAAGAGGCTCGTGGACGCTCGGTTACTCGGGCTATTGATTTTCGTCATTCGTGACTCCGTCTCAAGGACGAGTGTCGGGTGTGCCGTACTGGCGAGGAAAGCCCGAGGAAAAAATGCGCACCGTCTAGTGCTCGCCGGCGCCGCTGCTCAGAGCGCGTTCGACCGAAAGGAAAATGAAAAAGGAAAAGAAAATAATGCCAATACGTCGATCGACGTCTGTTATTCCCTCCCCTCCCACCGTGCCCATCCTCCCTCCGTGCCCCATTTCGTTACGTTAAAAACTCCTGTACGGCTGCACGTGCAGGTAAGGTCTCGGTAACGTACCACCGAGTAAGCGCTTATTAAATTGCGAATTAGGCCGAAATGTCATCGAACAATACGTAAGTCATTGAATCGCGGAAGCCTTATAATCATTATTATTTATCGTTGTCGTTCTTACGAGAGAATATTTATGTAACGATAGTCCCGAAACTTAGGCTTGGATTCGTCGTACGTAGTTGGATATTACTATCGTGATTATCGGTCGTAGTCGTCGTAGTCGTAGTCGTCGTCGTCGTCGTCGTTGTTGTCGTCGTTGTTGTCGTTGTCGTCGTTGTCGTCGTTGTCGTTGTTAGCAGCCATCCCCGAGTCGTGCACGTGGATTTCTCTCTCGCTCGTACTTGAAATATTCAATGGCATCCTTCCCGCGGGTCGTAGAGGGTTCGCGGAGGGTTAGAGGAGGACGACGGAGGAGGACGACGGAGGCGGATCTAGTGCAGCCCAATTGGAAATTAGCCGAGGACGCCCAACGGGGCCTCCAGCCTACCACCGCTGGAATGTCTCGGAACGATTCGGTAAAGAAAGACGCGCGGTAAAGACTCGCCTCGTCCCCGTGGATACAGAATGTTAATTTGAGTGAGAGCTCATGGCCAGATTGCGACACACGCTCTCGGCTCCAGGGGCGCTATCCAGTCTCCTTGCACACGTGTCTGACTGCTCTAGGCACACGGACACGCGGACGGAGAGGTGCGGGAGAGGGTCCCACGCGGCGCGCTTTACTACCTCGGGCAGACGGGCAGAGACAGGCAATAAGCCGCCACCAGCCAGGTCCAATAGAGTCGCGGATTATTAATAAAATAAAAGGTATTGTTGGAGCGGTGGCGCCGAACGCATTAGCTCCCTCTCAGCCCTCAACGGTATCCCCCCCCCCTCCCCTAAGTAACTGCCTTTGTCACGTGGCTCAGCAATTACGGACTCGGCCGGACGTGAATCTCTCGACATCTTGTGCGGTGAGGTAGAGATGCTCCGAGGATGATAGCGCCGGCAGCATCTCTACTTTACCTATAGTATCGCTCGTTAAAGCTCTTTTTAGACGTGGAGGAGGATGGGGAGGAGTAGACCTCGTTGGTCGGTTGGTTGGTGGCCACACGAGCCGCGATGTGGCGCTGATTTTTGCTCGTCCCTACTTCGTACCTTGCACTACGTGTCTCGGCTCCGCTGACACGCGCACCCGCGCCTCCCCCATCTTCCTGGGACTCTGGTGCTCGCCGGCGCCTCTCACCCCACCCCCCTACTCCTCCCCGCGGTGACATTTATTCAACCTCTAGTGTCGCTTAAACCTTAAATGGGACTCCCACTCAAAGTCCACGGGATATTGCAGGGATCTATAATTGTCGTATATATCGTCGTACCGTTTCATCCTCGTCTGCTACATAACTAAAATACCACGAGCACGCGATCACTATAGATCAGCGGTTTTAATTGCCGAAGGAAAGCCTTTGCGTACGAGGTGCTTCGATAATCACTGTTGGCGATTGCATCGCGTTGAAAAAAAGTTCGTCGTTCGCGCCCGTGTAGGATATGATTGCGCGCTGCAGACTCTTGTAATTACCTACGGTAATTCGCCGATCAATTAATTGTTGTTAAGCCGTCGGATTCTTAATCCAGTCCAGGTCTTGAGCGAGCCTGGATTTTGGTTCCTCGTGCCTGGATCGATCTGGATCGACCTGAATCGACCTGGACGACACCCCCTCCCCCTCCCCCTCCCCGCCCGACTCGCTGTCCCCGCTTCTTTAGCCTAGGGAATTCTCGAAATCGCTTGATCCCGCCACGTGCTACGCTCCTGTGCCATTTTACAATAGCCGCGGCGTTCCGATACAATGGCCTTACCGAGTCGTCGCTACGTGTATTCGTTCCTAACCGAAGACGAATAATTTATAACGTAGCGCGCCGATTCGATCAACCAAAATTATTTGACGATCCCCTTATTTATAGGCCTTGTGTACCTTCATTATTTATGCCGTCATTTTTACCGAACGTACACCCGTGAGAGAACCTCGTCTTAACTGGACATGTAACCACTCGTATGCACCTCGTTACATGATAAATAATATTTATTATGGGATCAGAATAATAATCAACGTACGAAAACAGCACGTTTTGTCCGCTTAACGCTCATAATATTTACCTCGTCAATTCATTACCTTCGCCCCTCGTACGAGATTATTCAATCTCGTATAATGTGGTAATAATTACTATTCGATGCATTAATGCACGAATGATTGATCTTACGCACGCGTACGTGTGCTCTTATGTAACAAGAATTTCTGTCGAATACATTTTTACGTTATTTGCCAGATACGATTAGTGGCCGATTAGCAATATTTCGAATAGGCGTATTATAAATAATAAAATAATAATATGCTGTTTTTAGTTGGCAATGTAATGGAGTGCGCGGAACGATTTTATACAAATTAAATATTACATACCTACGAATCTGATAAATTTATAGGACACGAAGAGCGGTCATTACCACACGGCATACAAAGTTTTGAATTTAATAATTAATCGCGAGTCGCTGATTCGCTACGTTCATTCGCTTTGTAATCCGGCTTTGGTTATATATTTAACATAATAAATTCTACGACCTTCAAGAATATAAAATTATTCTCTTGAAAATAATTTAGCGCTATTCAATAATAGTAAATGTTAATGCTGCAAGTAAATGTTAGTATTAAAAGGTGATTTTTTTTGGTATTTATTTATTTATTTATTTATTTAGTTATTTATTATACGTCGCGATGCTTGTAAACGGTAAAAGCGGTCCATTTTATGTAAATAAGATGTTGTGCAATGATAAGTCGGTGAACGAAAATCTCCTAGGATATCCTTTAAAAATTCATAAAAACTCAGTTGCACGAACTGAGTAGTTGAGTTGGTCGTTTCTACTTATCCTTACTCCTTAGTCAAATAATCAGCAAATAAATACATTAAGTCAATTACATTGACTTGTTTTTGATTTAATGAAACGAAATTAAAAATGAAGAATATTGAATAAGGGAAGGGCAGCAGGGGGTGTCAATATTATCAAAATCATTCGAAAGACAAAGTCGAACTGGACAGAATATTATGTACTTCAATAATATATCGAACGAGTATTGTGAATCGTTTCAGAATTCCATGTACTTATGAAGAGATATTTATTCCTCATTCGTATAATCATTCGTTGACTGATGTACTTGATGGAAAAAGTCTTTTACCGATGCCAGTAGACGCGAATTTTCATTTATTTTATAAAAGCAATTTGTTAATTGTCGAATTACCGTAACAACGAATATGAATACTGTTAAGATAATTTTCATAACATTATCAGCATTATGCAGTATTTATATTATAAGTTTATTACGTTAACTTTATGCGAACCAGAGTTCGCAGAGTGCCGTGATCTAATAAAAGGCGAATAGAATAGAAATTTTAAGATACTTAACGGGCAAAAATAAAAAGTTTTAATACAGATTACTTGGACAAATTAAAAAGCAAAACAAAACTGACGACGATTTCAACTGGTTTCAAAATATTCTTCATAATAGAGATAGAAAAATAAACATCATCGATTGTTCTTTTGTATATCAGTATTGATTGTCGAAAGGTTGAAAATGTACTTTCTTACTCTTTGAAATCAAAATAATTTGTCTCGCGCGCACATATCTACAAATAATATATTAAACACGAATGCAGAATATATTTCTTAGTAAAAATCATAATTGATGAAATGTTCCCGTGACCACCAATTGCTTGATCAAAATATTTTAGAAAATTATGTAAAACGTAAGGTCTCGTACAGACGAAATTCAATGAAATCGACGGTATTTCGTCGATAATTAACTAAAGACCAATCAAAATAATTTCCCCAAATTATTTAATCGTTATTCCGAATATGATTGTTAAATTAGCTTCGCTTTCAATAATTGAAATACAATAGAGGCGCGTTGTGTGTATATACCGCAAACTGCGCATTACCAATGAATGTAGTATTATTGTATATAGGATATAATTTTTTCAACGTATCCACACAATTCTTTCTGTAAATGAATTATAGCGATATAAACGGTTTACAGCTTATATAATGCCTCAAGAACTTTTAGATTCAATTAAAATATTATTGGATTATTGGATGGTATAATACGTGCCGTTACACAACACCCGTGATATACAATAAGCTAATGCGTACACGATTTCTCGAAGAAAATTCGATAAAATTAGGGAATCGCGGTGATACAAGAAAAAAAAGTTTCTTATTTCTTGATCTGCAAATCTTGAGTGACTGCGCGTAGATCGTGTATTTATATCATTTTCATGTCCAAGGAGATAAAAAACAATACCGTCTAGCTAGGTTTGTACCGAGTCGCAGTACCCGGCACACTTTTAATATCTTACAATGCAATTTGCGCTTAATTGACGTTATAAATTTTATTCTAATTCAGAATTTTTTCGTTAACGTTAGCTTTGCATTTCTTTTTCAGGACCATGTGGAGGGAAAACCACCGGACAAACTAGATTGTGCACATTTTTTGAGAACCTTGGCTGGAAGGTGGGTGTATTGTTATTATTATTATTATTTAAGTCTTGAAATTTCGTGTAGAGAAATCGCTACATAAAGTCATGTATTTCAATTTAATGAGGTTAATGATAATCGGTACAACTAGTCACACAGACTTTTTTAATTGAACATTGAAAAATACGTAATCGCGCTCAAGCTTATATACATATGGATACATATGGACACATATGGATATACACACATACATTTATGTATATATGTGCGTACGTACGTATGTATGTATATGCGTGTATGTATGTATGTATGTATGTATGTATGTATGCGTGTATGTATATATACTTACTTTATGAAGGAATAGATATGAAAAGTTATTACGTCAAATGTCATATTTCCTTGTACCTTGCACTGCCGATTCTGTTAACGATAAACCCTTTGGATTTAAATAAGAAATTCATCTCACTTGATATTTTTTTTCTCCGGTCAAAAGAAACAAAAAAAGAAAAGCCTATTTATTTCATTGATTAGATATTTCATTTCATTTATTGATCGAGTAAAGAACAGCCGCATAAACCAATAAGATATGAAAATATCTTTGTAATAAATAAAAATAAATTAAGTTTTGAGAACTTAATTTGTAAGAGTATAATAATGTAAACAAGATAAGAATGTGACGAGTTTTGTAGAAAAGGGGATCTTCGCAGTAAAATCATTTTTCTCATATCTCACAAATTATTTAAATGTTACCAATCGGAGCCGTCATTTTCATTTTCCAATGTTTTATTCGGCTTACGTAATCTTTAATTTCTTAACTGTGAAAAAACGTGAAATGTCTCGAAAGACAATGAATGTATTCTTCAGCAGCGCACAGATAAAATCATACCGTTTCTGCTAATATCGTGGCGTTAGTTTTTTTTCTCTTTTGCTTTTATTCAACAAATTATTCCTCGTTTTTAAGAAAATAATAAATTTAATGTGACAATTTTACTTTACGGTTTCGCGCGTGACAATCATTAAATCGGATGCATTCGAGTGGCAAAATTTTTATTATAAAAGAACTAATTATGTAACGTTTTATATTAAGGTATATATATTGTTTTTTTTTAACCGATATTGCGTAGAAAATAAAGGAGAGAAAAATAGCTTAGATTCGTTGTTGAATGAAGAGTTAAATTGCGTAATGACCATTTGTCCCTCTCGTCCTGTGAAACTACGAAATTAAATAGTTTTCATTTCATCGGAGTTATATAAATTCAATTGTAACGTCGTACATGAAAGCACATTGTTTTAAAAGATTTCATGAATAACGGAAATCGACGGATTTTTTTTGTGTTTTTTAAATTTTTTCGAGCTGTGCATTGAAAGTATTTTAATCTCTAGATGTATTAGAGGATAAACTCTGCACCTTTAATTATAATGAATTAGACGTTAAGGAAAATGGAAATTAAAAGACTTTTTAAAAGTTTATTGGATAATACAATAATAATTCTAATTTTTTAATATAAATGATTTGACCTCTAAAAGGCGATTTTCTTACTCATTTAACATTACTCGTATAAAATGAAGATTTAACGATGATGGTAATAATAACAAAAACAACAATAACAACAACAACAACAACAACAACAACAAGAATAATAGTAGAGATGTTTAAAAATTTATTACGGGTTGTTTAGAATTTCGTGAGACACATGTTATCATGCATTTTTACTCGGGACTTCTAACTGATATCACTGAATTCTTTCAATACAATCGAATGGAATTCGGGATTCATTTCATTTTACCTTATACTATCAAGATAACCCTCACGAGGGAATCTAGATTTTAGTTTGTGTATCGATAATGTATAAGATTAAATTTATAGAATAATTTTGAGAAGCAAACAATTAAATTCATTTACTTGTACAAATGAATATTTACATCATCGTGGAGTTGAAAAACTTTATAGTATTGTAAGAAAGTTTGCAATGCTTTTACACGAATCATTGATACGTTTCGATAGAATGAAAATCAATCGTAACGCAGAAATCCATTCTCGGAAACCTTAATTACTTAGCTCATATTTTCCATTTTACTTTTCGTATGCTAATAAATTATAAATGAACAAAGAATCCAAGTTGTCTCGAATAATTTAAGGTTTTTAAAAATCAACGTCACGTATTATTGCCCAAGACAATAAAGGTGTTAAATCGTTAAAAAAAAGAAAAAAGAAAAATGAAAAAAGAAAGAAGAACGTTGGAAAAGGTGTTTTCATTATTGTCCTTAAAAATATAAATGTTTCAACTGATAATAATTTGTATCGGGAATATTGATGAAATACGGTAATATTAAATTTATTTACAACTACTAAACAAAGCTTGTTTCCATATCATGTGCCTCGCGAGTAGTAAGAATGAATTCCTTACACTATAAATAGTATTATCGATGTTCTCCGTATTATGCTCTTAGTACGTCATTAAAATATCAATTGTAATAATTGAACAGAGAAAAATTCTCAACGCAATCGACTGTGCCTCCGTATAACTATGCTCTAAGTAACAATAAAAGCTGTTTTCGTAGCTGATAAATAATAACCGATGCTTAATTTAAATTCATGTAGTTAGAAGAATATTTCGTATGCCGACTGTAAGATTATTAAATCACAGTACACTTAGATGAGTATTTTTTCATCAATGATTTATTACTCGACGTAATTATATTGAATGTGTTTGTAAATCAAGTATTCGCGTGAAAAGCTGTTTTGAATAATCGACTGATAATCTCGCGAAGATAGTGAGTCTGACAAACAAAAAAAAAAAAACCTATAGACTTAGGCAACTGTTTTTAACTATTGTTGTTTAAAAATCATAAATAGTCAATACATCTATGTGCATGTGATCTTAAAACTGATCTGTTTTCAAGTGACATCGCATTTGAAGAAATATATATGAAATCACACCTTATATTTGCATTCTCAATAAAAGTTGAATATAACTTTAAATTGATATTTTACTTTTTAAATTATATCCTTTATCATGAATAAATATAATTTTACTATTTAGATAATAAAATAGCAACATTTTTTGTTTTTTTTTTTTTTTTTTTTGTTTTTTGTTTTCCGTAAGGAAATCTATTTCACTCGTTATCAAAAACTGCATAAATTTATAAAATATCGACCGAAAGATTATCAGTAGGCGAAAGAAAATTTCGAAATTTTTTTTAGAACGCTTAACAATCTGTTTACGTCTTAATAGTAATAATTATTAAATAACCTACCGTCGGTCAGCTAGATATACTAATATTTATACGACAATACTAATGTTCGTAGAATTATTAACTACTGCACATCACGTATTTATCTCGCAATATTATTAAACTAATACTAAAAAAGAAAAAATATTTTACAATTAGTATAATTAAATAGTCTTTTTTACATAACAAAAAATAGACAAGATTCGTAAGCTAAGTATTAGGAAGCTTGTCCCATCTAATAAAAATGTGTGTGTTAATTGCAACACGTATACCTTCATATCGTAAATTCTCCTAAAATCCATGTAATAAATAATCGACAAGTATAGGTGTATATAATACGTGTATGTAAAATGTGAGAAACAGCAAATAAGAAGAAGATCAATGTTAAGTTCAAAAAATTAAGTAAATTCAGCTACGAATGACTAGTTATGTCAATATTCATTTTTATTAACAATTAAGAATTATTGATAGTAAATCTCGTCAGAGTTTAATATAAATCAGCTTATTGAGTCTTTGCCAGTTAAAATTCTTAAGTCTTGTAAATTTTTTCTCTTGAATAAGAACACACGATCCAGCATGACGGAGGAATCAAATGATATTTTCTGGGTGAGGGGTCGGGGCGGGGCGGGGCAGGGCGGGCGGAGGTTGAGTTTGAATAGAATTTTATCATATCATTATGAAAGCTTCAATCGTATTAATAGATATAATTTTTTTTTTTTCTTTTCTTATTTAACACTTCTTCGTGCAAACGTTTTATAACTTTCGAACACACAAACATTTTAATTTGAAAGTAATTTTATTTGTTTATTTTAACACTCGATATTAACACAGTTTGGTTAATAGTTTTTCTACGCGTCATTTCTAACTTTAATAACTTATTAGATTTATACAACGATAGATAAAAATAATACTGTTTCACAAATGATCTCTTATATAATACAATAAAGAGCGCGATAAATATAGTTGTGATAATACGTAGCGTGTGGCAACGGTTGTGATATACGATATCATTATAACAAGCCTTTTCATAAAGCCTTTAAATAAATGTTAAATGTTGCTACATTTTTTTTGTTTGTTTTTTTTCGTTTTCTTGTTTTTTTGTTTTTGCAAATTATTGTTTCTTTGCATTCATCTGCATTCAATATTATCAATATTATCTATAAATTATCTTGATATCAGTATCCGAATGCCTTCTGTATTGCAATACCTCGGTAGGCTCGGTAGGCCTACCGACATTAATGGTCAATAAGAGAGAAAAAAAAATAAAAGAAAAAAAAAGAAAAAGAAAAAGAAAAAGACATGTAAAAACGCAGAAGAGAATAATTATTTATGTAAGGAAAACTTATTGGTTTATGCGTATTGAATGATCGACACTGTTTCGATATCGTCGTCGTAAAGAGTGTCGGCGACTATCATTTACTTGTTTTATTGGGTACGAAAAGTGCTATCAATATAAAATGAATTGAAACTATGCTGGTTTTGGGGTTGTCAGCTTCGTTGTGGATTCGATAGAGTGGTGGTTGTCTTCTTTTTCAGGTGTTCCGTGTCCCCGAGACAGCGACCGTGCTGCTCAGGTATGCCATAATTACACGCTAACAAAATTCAAAATTGGAATAAATACAAAGCCAAATTATTAAGTCTTATCTTCATAAATTTCATTGCAGAATTTTTAAGACAAAATTAACTTACTTGTGAATCTCACGTACTTTCGTCGAATGGTTGGATTTCTGTCTCTTTCAATCTTTCTTTATTTCTTTATTTCTTTATTTCTTTCTTTCTTTCTTTCTTTCCTTACTTATTTCTTCTTATTTCTATTTTACTTCTATTTTACTTCTATTTTATTTCTATTTTATTTCTAATCCAATCCTAAATGGAATACAACAATGCCAACAATTACATTGATACTTTTTCAACTACTTTTATTTATTTATTTATTTATTTATTTTTATTTTTTTTTAATTTTTTTTTATTTATTTATTAGTTTGTAGTTTATATTATTATTTCTTTTTATTAAGCAATGTAAAATGATTTTTTAATTTATTATCCTTTTTTTTGTACGACGACTACGAACATGTGCAACTAAACACAATTTTTCTTACCTTTTTAACGAACACTTTGTGTTATCGTATTTATTATTGGAATACGGTCGATCGAGCAAAGAAGCTTTCAAATCGTGTAATTGTATATTTAATTTAAAATTTAGCGCAAGCAACTAAGGGAAAGATTAAATAAATGTCTAACGAAAACCAGCCTCAAACGAATAGAAATTCTTTACAGAACCTAACTTTTAATCAACTACAATTAATCATTTTAATTATTATTAAAAAATATTCTTAAATACATTATAATTTAATGACAAAATAAATTACTTACTCCCCTCGAATTTTCGCGCTCACACACACACGCACGCACAACATGCACACACATATTGTATACGTGTATACTTGCTCAAGTGTGTACGTGTGTGTTCGCGCGTGTACGTGTGCGTGTGCGTGTATATACATATTAACTCAAATTAATTTTGCAAAGGTTGAGAAAACGCAATTAGGAAAACGGATTTATTAGCCTAGAATTTCACTCTCGGTCTGCTTTTTTCAATTTCAGTGGCGGCATCAAATTTACGGATCTGAATGCCGAACAGGGTGAGTCAATTTTATTTTATTTTATTTTATTTTATATATTTTCTCTATAATATATAATGTAGATCGATATATATATATGTATATATGTATGTATGTATGTATGTATGTATGTATATATATACAATATTCTTTTCCCCTTACATAATAAAACGTAATTTATCTTAATTATTTATTTATTTATTTATTTTTATTTTAATTTTTTTTTAATGTTATATAACTTGTACGATCGTTCATTTCTGTCCAAACTTATTAATGTAAAACGAAGTGATGTGTTTACGCTAGAAGAATCCGTTTGTATCAATTTAAATCAATTGCATAATTTCAACATATAAAGAACATCTATCTATGACATGTATTACTTTAAACTCATTTTCGTATTTACATTAATTATGAAAATATAAAATACTAAGCTATTTCAAAAAAAAAAGTAAATAATCATTAATGGGATGTCCTTTGATTGTATAAAAGTTATTGTCTTTTGATAAAAAAGTGTGTCAAAACTACATTATATCATATATATAAAATTTCCATTGAACTTGTTAGAAGTTTCTTGTGTTGTTGTATGACAAATACGTATTTAGTGCCGTAATTTATTAATTATGAATTTTACTATAAATATATAACGATGTACTTCTTGTGGTGGGATGGAGGTAAATACTGCATTGTTTGTAATTTCATGAAAAAATTTAATGTAACTCTTTGTTTGTGTACATTTTTTAATAAATCTATACTGTATATTAAGTAATCAATTGACTAACTCGATAAATGTCTTGTACAATGCAATTATTCAGTGTTAAAATTCTTTACGACAGAATTTGATGTTAGTATTTTATGTAGAATTTAAATGTAACATTCTTTTAAGAATCGATCCATTATTATATTTATGAACAGTAACAACAATTTAAATTATTATTTTGATCATTTTTATTTTACGAAATTTCTAAATTTTCTAAACGGATTTCTAAAAATACTTTTTAATTGATCTATGAAAACTTTTAAAATAAAACTTATCAATTTTGAATTTATAGCACAGCATTGATGTTCTGTAAAAAAAAAAAAAAAAAATGAAAGTCTTATATCATTAAAAAACGTCTCTGGCTTCTGGCCATCAGAAAAGGTTTTTATATTGAATCGCCAAATTGATATTTGTTTCTAATACCTTTGGATTTTTTTTAAAATACTTGGTATAATCGGCCAGTAATTTACCATTCCATACGAAATTTTTGTATAAAAGTCGTACATAATCAATAGTAATAAATTCCTGTAGAATGGTTTTGATATTAATGAAAGCATTGAATTATAAATAGTATTCGTAAACTACATGTAAAAAGAAACTTAATTAGATATCAGCACAGTTTATTTTCAATTACGATATTTAATTATATTCCTCCTTGTTTTTTTTTTCAACGTTACATTGAGGCATTTTTATAAAATACTAAAACTTGTTATTAATTTGAATAAATTGCATTTGCATGATTAACGTCATGTTTAAGTGACTTACAACATGGAATCTATTAAAAATAATAATTATAATTTATTATAATTTAGATTTAAATGTCAATAACTATTTCGTAAAGCTGATTCCTTCAATAATAGAATACGTAAATGTACCTGTAACGAACAACATTATAGAAAAGCAGCAAATAATCAATTGAAAAAGTATCGAGAAAATTCTTTAATAACATCGATTCCTTGAATAAAAATCGTTCGCGTTGCCTCCTTTTTTATACTTTTACAACCAAACGCAAACTACGGGACCATCAATACGCACAAAGTATTTTTAACAATTAAAGCTTCCATATGAATTCGATTAAAAAGTTTCGTTGTATAAGTACGTGTTTACATACCTCGTTCTATTATTTGGCTGTCATACTAACATTAATGATTTGTGTAACGACGAATAAAATTGAAGAGCATTCTTTTTAATCGTGTGATGCAATAGATATAAATTAGAGTAACAGATTGTTGGGTTCCCTCCAATTGGATGCGCTAATGCATGAAAGGAAATGGATTGTTGTTAACATAATAACAAGGAAATCATTGATTCTATAATTAATGTCGTATTAAATGCTTTGACATATTACTGATTGCCTGAAGTAATTTGATTTATTTATGAATATTGATAACTATTTACGTTAATTAATCTTCGTGCCTGGGCTTTATTATGATCTCTATTGGCATTTTATAAAATTTATGAAAAATGTGTAATAAATGAAAAAAGGCCGTTTCATTTGTTGGTTCCTTTAATTACTAACTAATCTACTGTCCCGATAAGTTTGAAGCTCTGTAAAATTTACTTCATTAGTAAGATTTAGCCTTCATAATTTGGCAGATTGTTGGCTTATTTTAATTGAACTCATTAATTAAAAACTTTCCTTTAATTATATTATAAATACAATTATTCGTTAATTATATCATAAAACATATATTTACACTCCGGAAGCCATACCTTTCTGTACCTTTGAATATTCTAAGTGATTGATCATTACTTTGATTTGGAATAATTAATCTTCGAGAAAAATGCTAAAATACAAGCGCACTCCGATTCAATAATTACAAAGAATTGGGAAAATAATACGAGGAAAAATTTATTTTAATTTAAATTCCAACGACGAACACGAAGAACGCGAAGGACCATGGAAATTTACATAGTTCTGGACTTAACTGATTTATTATTCCAACTCCTCGTGAAATCGTTTTCTTTCATTTTCACTTCTAATGTGTTGGCGTATTGTTAAATTACATACCACGGCGAAGGAATAGGGCAATTACGTTTAATGTTTTTATGCTATCGTAGTGTGTATCACCATAGTAACAAAATGCCCTGTCACATGTTTATTCTTTGCATTCCATTATAAAAAGCTATAAATATTATTTCTAAAAAAATTTAAACATTTGAAAGATGTTTTAAAGTATCTTGTAAACGTGAACGCGCCTGTGTTAGTTTAAGTACAATTATTAAAGAAAATATAACGTAAAAATGAATGGTATTGAGCCAAACGTTACTTTATTTTTAGTCTGCTAATTCTTTATATATTATTCGCTAAAAAAAAAAAAGACGGAGAGAGAAGCCGATAATTGTTTATTGACTTTGCATTAGATCGATCGTGCTATAGATTTATATCTTGTATTTAGCATTCGCGAATACAAGTATACAGCCAAGTAAAATACATTTATAGTCTCCGTGAAGGCGCAATCAATACTTCACCATTACCTTATTGCGGCAGTCAATGTCGTGAACCCGGAAATTTTAGTGTTCAGAACAACCTTGCTGCACGGCTTGTGTCTCCTACGTGTATTAATAAATTTTACACTAATAAAATAATATATCCGTAAATTTTCTTTAAATTAGCCTTTCAGCTACTAGAAAGTAAGTTATTTTTTAAAAACGTATGTTTTCTATTTCTTGGGAATTTCCAAAGCTATCAAGGTTTATTTCAGTAAGATTTATATAATGTATAAATAAAAATAGAACGTTCTTTGAGATCAATTTAAACTCATATGAACAGATACGTTCACGTAATTGTGCACTGAAGATTTCTAGACGTAATTTCGACGACAATAAATTCTAATCGTCTTTAAAACTAATTAAGGTTTTAATAACTGCACATTCGCGTAGAAATAATTCACAGGGAAATTTTAATGCGTTTAGCATTGTCTTGCCTGCGCATAGAAAATTTAAATTGATGTTTGATTGGTCATTGATATCAAAAGTCAAAATCGGAATGGAATTATTTTTAGTTGAAGAATTACGGGCAAATAAAAAAGAAAAGTAAAAATTATTTAGAAAGCCAACAACGTTTCGTCCTTTTAAACATTTAAAATTAATTATAAAATGGACGATCGAAGTGTCTGATTTCTTTAAAGATGTCGGCGTTGCGAAACGCGCAAAGAAATTCTCGCTTTTAATTATTTATAAATAAAATTAAGAATATAAATAAAATGCAGCGTAGTAGCAAAAAATCTTGCCAAATTGCCAGAGAGCTCTCGATTTTTGTTATACGGTGCGCCGGCTCTACTATACCCAACGAAATATTCCGTTTATTATTATTATTATTATTATTATTATTATTATTATTATTATGATTTGTTTTTTCTATTATAAGTCCATCCTTTATCTGTGAATAAATCGATCGTTTTACTTAACAATTCACTTGGCCGTGCACTCTCGCAAGCTAACCTAACCTCCCGCACGCACATTAGGTAATTAAATAATAATTACTGACGTTAGCTTAGTGCTCCGTCACACGTACACGAGAAAAGTAGCCGCATTGGCTTATTTGCTTATTTTATGATTTTATTCTCCTTTCAAACGCGTGACGAGTTTTTTTTTTTTTTTTTTTTTTTTTTTTGTTTGTGCTGATATTTATTTCATAGGAAGGGGAGTTAGCAGGGAATGGCCATTCTGGCGACGTCGACGGAATTCTGCGACGAAATTAAAAAAGGCCAATTAAAGGATTTATAATAGGTATTCGTAGATCCGTGTTCAGAATAGGTAAGCGCGCATTGCTTTCGGCCGGCCGTACAAACGATTACATTGTATATCATGGATTCGCACGGAACGGACTCGGGCCGTACGCGTTCAAGGTTACTTAATTACTCTATATGCTGTATTCGTTGCCCCGGCCTTGTTCTCCTGCGTTTTTTTGTCGCTTACGATTATCATCTAAGCCAGCGGAGACTAATCATCTGGACGAAGTTGCAGAGCCCCTTGGACCTCGAAAAGCGTCGGCAGGCCTGGACTCGCTGTCCGTCCGTTAGCCCTTCTCCTCCTCGTTATAACGTTCCTGGAAATTCATTGGCGACCGCGAGATGTGCTGCGGTGACCTTTCATCGCTCTAATGCACACGTACTTATTTAGTACTGGAAGTTGTCGGTTCGGTTCATGTTCACGTAACAAATGGCACGCTGCCGCTGCCACCGCTGCCGCTGCTGCTGCCGCTGCTGCTGCCGCTTGGCCTGGTCGGCTCGCGACTTTTTACAACTTTTTCTTCCACTTCGCGATTAGCCGTTCCGCGATCAATGTCCGTGTTTGCCCGCAATATAAGAGCATCGCTCGTTTTGCATAGCGATTATTAACTCGGTAACGAATTATCAGTTAAATGGCATTGTGACGTGTGCTGCACTTCTATCTCGTCAAGGCATTAAAAGGATTTATGGCCACTGTGGTAAAAATAGAATTCTCTGATGGATTTCTTTCTTTTTTTGCTCCCCCTCCCAGCCCCCCTCCCAGCCCCCCTCCGTCCCTGGCAACCGACTCCGAGATCCGGCTCGTCAAACTCATAACTCGATTAGTAACAACTGCCCGCGCTGTTGTCTCTTCAATTTTATTGATATTGAATTTATCTGCTGGAGCAAGAGAACGCGTTGCGTCTTTTGCATACGAGCGGCAATTGACATTAACTTGAAATATTTGAATAGGCGATCTCGAACAATGCTTTTGCAAATAACGATCGTTACGTCAAATACATGCGGAAGTACAGAAAGTAATGGAATGCAAAGCTCCACTAACTTCTATAACATGAGAATACTTATAAAAAAAAAAAAAAAAAAAAAAATCAGATTTCTTCATTCGTGTCTGCCAATCTTCATTACTCTGCCATTAATATTTTCGTCATTATTAAAAGAAAAAAACGAAAAGCTGAGGATCAGTATCAAATCCTTTTGATAAAATTCGACAAAGGGGATCATTTGTTCATACTGCCGCTCGAATTATAATGTTATCACTTTTCGTTTCGTCGTGTGTACAGCTATGTAAATAAAATTCCTTAATAGTTGAGCCTTTAGCACAGGATTGGAAAACTTCTTCTATAAAGGACAAAAAAAAGTGGCCTGAATTTCTTTCCATCGACTCTAACGAGGGTGAGTTTGCGCGTGACCTAATCTAGCATTAAGGTTTTTCCCACCCGCTTATCGTAAATATTGAAATGTTGGTACTTCTGTTGTAAGGCTTCTTCAATCTCATTGAACATTAATAATTATTATAAATTAATAGATCACGAAGAAGAAGCTGTAGCATACAAAATATACCGCAATCCATCTTCTTTTCGGAGTCACTAAACATACAAACGAATAAACGACCCTCTTATATAACATTAATATTGTATAAAAGGAGAAACGTAAATTTAAAGTAATTATCAAATAAAATATACAAGATCTGCTTGTATATAATACATTCTTACACTACTTCGGGAAAACAAAAAATAATAAAAAAATTAATATCTATTTTCGTCGGTTAATAGGCAACAGGCGAAACAATAATTGCTATATTATATATTTTAGTATATATATATATATATATAAAATATATAATTTTCCCTATCCTGTTGATAAATTTAATGTCCTAGTAACTAATTATAAACTCTATTAATAACTACTTGATATAAACAAATCAAATACGTTTGTATAACAGTGAAAACATTAATTCACGTATAAAATATGCTTTAATAATGTTTAA
Source organism: Ceratosolen fusciceps (assembly GCA_018883505.1). Lineage (NCBI taxonomy): Eukaryota > Metazoa > Arthropoda > Insecta > Hymenoptera > Agaonidae > Ceratosolen > Ceratosolen fusciceps. The sequence continues at coordinate 2,473,325 of RCIC01000005.1, forward strand.
TGCCAAGCATGTAAAGTTAAATTATATAACTTTCTTAATAAATTTATTATTACAAATAATTTGGCTTTTAATCAACTTTTTAATCAATTTTTGCGAATAAAACATATTAATTTTATAATAAATTTCTATAATTAATTCACATTAAAAACTGAAATTATAAACCTTTTATGCACTAATAATCGTTATTCTATAAATTATTAATTATAAATTCCTAATGTTTTCCTTATATCAAAGTACATTAGCTAAAGTATTTAATCGTTTCATTTATGAATTTAATAAGAGTTTATAAATTTACCCGTAACTATTGAAGCTAATGATCCTCCAGAGTAATGGTGTAGCTCGTATAAGTTAAAAGCGGCTTGTTTTCATTTTAAAACGAAATAATATTTCACTAATATTCCCTTCCCATAGCAGATGTTTTTCAATTCTTATACCCATCGGTTCAAAAAAAAGCAAAAAAACAAAGAGATTTCTCTATACTTTTAAGAATACAAAGAAAATATTTAAATTATTATTTAAAATGCAATAACTTTTATAAATTTTAATTATTATAATGGGTATTATAAAAGGAATATTTGACCTTAAATATTATTTATATCGAAAAGTCAGTTAAAGCAATATTTTTTAGAGAATCATTCAAACAAGTTACTTCCTCTGATTCGAAAATGAACGTAAATTATTTACTAATGAAACATTCATTCATAAAGATTTTAAAATATAGAACCAAGCACTGCTTTATACCAGAAATTTACGATCCGGCCACATGTTAAAAAATTCATACGTTTTTATTTACAATGAAGTTGTATTGTTTTCATAGTTTTTAATGCAATTTTTAATTATATTAAATATATATATTTGAATTTATATGAGATCCACAAATACTTTTTTAAGAAACTTAGAAATTTTATTTTAATTTTGTCCCCTATTCGCTTATAATGTAATAAATTTTAATTAATTGATATTATAGATCTAATAAATCTTATGCATTGTAAAACACAATAAATTTATAAAAATAAAAAAAATAAAAAAAAAAAACATTTTTAATCGTCCATTTCATTTATTTATTGAATAATTAAATTTTAGTGCCGCATTCGCTATTCGTGCAAGGACAAGTATTATATTATTTATAATGTTGAAAGTAAAATTGAAGTTGAGCTGAATAAAATGATTAACGCTAGATCATTGTAAATGCTTAAATTATAAATTAGCGTTTAAACGTGTAATAAAATGCTAAAACGTCTTATTTTATGGTATTTTTACGTGCGATTTTTTGATCTAAAGTCAACAGATGGATTTCGCTCTTACAATACAATTGATTAATGATTATTAATTTTGCGTATAAATTTTAATTGCTTTTAAAGTAGAGACAATATTCCTTATGTCGAGGTATAAGTAAACATCTAATCGTGGTTTCGAAATTCTAGATTTTTCTTTTATTTTTATTTTATTTTTTTTTTCAATAGTTTTTATACGTATTTTTTCTCTCTCTAAATCCATATTAACATTTTAAGATTTACGCGAATCAGATCAGATTGGGAATAAGTTTAACGATAAATAAGATAAAGGCCGTTTTAATGAATATAGAGGGTAGCATACGATTATTTGTTGTAAGTATTACGAAAAAATCCGAGAGGACCGTTAATTAACGTTGTGTACTTTTTTCTGTTAAAGCATTCAAATTTCAAGAAAATTTGCTAAAAACTATGCTCCAGATTGAAAACACCTTTTTCCAACTGGGTGAGAGCCTGTCTAGGAATTGCCTTATAATATGCGATCGCGGTGCAATGGATGCGTCTGCGTGTAAGTTAATTTCTCTCATCGTAAAGGTTTTGGAATGGTTTCGATTTTTTTGATTGAGAATAGGTTCTTGAGATTGATATGGCCCTTACGACATCTAACTACAATTACAACTACAATTCGTACTTGCAGTTATATCGAAGGACAAGTGGGAGCTGATGATGGCCTCCAATGGTTGGAACAACGTCGAGCTCCGGGACACTCGCTACAATCAGATAATCCACATGGTCTCGGCGGCGAACGGTGCCGAGGACTTCTACTCGACCGAGGACCACACCTGCCGCTCGGAGGGCATCGAGCTCGCCCGGGAACTCGACTACAAAGCCGCCTCGGCTTGGGTCGGTCATCCCTACTTCGACGTGATCGACAACTCCCAAGACTTCGAGAGCAAGATCTGCCGGATGATCGAGTGCGTGTGCCAGAAGCTCGGCATCGACACCGGCGACCGCTTGCGCGCCAGCAGCAGGAAGGTCAAGTTCCTGGTCAAGGGACCGCTGCCGCTCGATACCGAGTTCCCGCCCTTTCAAGATTTCGACGTCGTCCACAACTATTTGCAAAGCAGTAACCCGAAGACTCAAGCGCGGCTCAGAAAACGAGGTCAAAATGGTAAGAGGCCAATAATCCCAATAACCCCCCCCCCTCCCCCCAATTTCTAACTGATGATCCGCGTAAACTAAGTCCAGTGGACTCGAGCTGCTGTTGGTCGCCAGCGGCACCAGTGTCTCGCCCTCCTTAATAAAGCATTGAATCATTGAGGACCCCCCCCCGCCCGTCAATATTTAAAGAGATTCTTTTAGATTTGGCATTCGATGCAAAATAATGGTGACGGTTTAACGCTCCAAGTATTGCATGGAAATTAAATAAAATCGAGGAACCTGTCGTTTTTGTACAGGTCATTGGTCGTATATTCACACTATCAGGCGGCCGAAAATGTGCGGACAAGTTGTTGAAGTTAAAACGCAATTAACGCACAGGGATTACTTGAACATGCTGGCTCAGCGAGACGATTCGCACTTTACGATCTTCAAGAGACGGCGCTGCTTCCTCATTAATAATCAGTACTTTCAATTAGATATCTACAGAGAACCAGCGCATCCGAGGTACGTTATATTCGATCGGCTTCGATGTTTGCCGGGCCAACGAGTTCATAAATAATCGTTTCCTTTCCTCACCCCTTCCCCCTCCCCCTCTTTAATGCAGATGCAAAGGTTTGATGCTACTGGAAACATACACGGCATTACCGAGCGATAAATTACAGAATATACTGCCCCAGATTCTAACGATCGAGAAGGAAGTTACTGGAAATCCTGACTACAGCATGTTTAATTTGAGCTTATGCGAGGAATGGGACAGTACTAACAAGTATTGCCATAACTTGAACAGTGAGTACCGATGAATGGCGTTTGCGGTTCATCTTATGTGAAGGATAATTTTATTGGAAATCGCATATTTCGCAATTATTTTATTAGCTTTCGCGTTCGAGCATTGGAACGTAAACGTAACTTCTACTTTATTTCAACAAAAAACAAAACAGAAGGAAATAATAAATGAATAAATGTGTTCGCTTGCTTTAATTTATATTTAATGTAAATTGTACTTTGGGGGCATTGAATAAAAATTATAATCGTATTTTACAGGTGCTGTAGGTAATTTAAAGAATGCTAAGCACGGTGAGACTAGAAATCCATTTTTAAAAAACGGAATCGATACTACAGGCCAAAGCTTATTAACGAAACAAAATTGTACGAATAACTGCGTTCAAGAGGTATCCAATTGTCAAAATAGAGTCGATGTGCCCCACAATTTATGCTTGATGAATTGCCAAACAAACAGTACGGACGGGAACGGTTATTTGAAAAATAATTTAGTATCAGAGAGTATGAAAAATGGAAAGATTGATGAAGTCAGTCATAAAAAAGATCTCGTAAATGGCGTGAAATAGTAGCAGGTTAATACTATTGAATCATTGATAATATAAATTTAAGTAAATTATCCATTAAAATTGAATGAATTGTTAAGAAATTATGTTCAAATCAATTAATTTAAATATTTACCTATAGGGAGTTTTTAGAGTAAAATAAAGAAATGGAAAACCTTCGTAGATAATTCAACTTTTATTTTTTAAACTGCACTGTAAGTCATAGTGATATTCCGCCGATTTTACTTCAGTATTATCATGAATGTAAAATGAAAAATTGTTTACATCGTCTTTATTTTGTTTTATTTTGAAAAATTGTATGTTATCTTACGCGCATATACCCTTCAATGCCGATGATGATGAATTATAACGATTTATGAAAAAATGAAATCTATTTTTGACGATTTATAATTTTTACTTCAAATTGTACAAAAATTAATGTTTTTAAATGGTTAAATGTTTTATATACTGATATAATTGTGAGTGAATTACAGATACATAAGAAAAAAAAACTTAATAATCATTAATCTTTAAATTAAAATTGAAAATTCGTAATTTTTACATGATTTTTTAATATTTCATTGGTTACACGTGTATTTTTTGTGTTCCTCTGAAAGTGATGCATATTTTTAAAACGTTAACATTATATCGAGCAATTAATAATTTATTAGAAATAAATTTTTTACAGAAATGAATCTTTGTGTCAATTAGTATGTTCAAGTGAAAAAATTCTCTAACAACTTCCCAAGATAGATTTATAAAAATAAATTTGTTAAAATTATATTTTATCATAAATATACATTTGTGATAAAATTTTCTCTTTATTTGAACATACATAAAAGGTAATTGAAAGTTACTAAAACGTAATATAATATAAGCGATGAAACAATTGTAGAATGACAAAAGAAATTATTAACCTTAGTAAGAAATTATAATAGCATATGTATTTTAATAACTCTAGTTAATTGTAATTACCTTGATTTCTATTGCTTTTTAGTATTACGACGAGCAATCAACATTAAAATTATCACAATATGTTTTTAAAAATTATAATGTTAGTTGAAAGCTAAAGTTTGATCTTTAGAAATGTTAAATTGAATGTCATGAACAAAATGTTATTTTTTGAATTTTAGGCTATAAAAGTACAAAACATATTTTTAATTGATTCTGATACTTATTCTTTAGATGATCATTAATCACATATGTGCACATTATAAATAACAGAAAGATTTCAAATCTCGAATATTAGACAACATGTCCGCAATTAATAAGAACTTTTTTTAATTTTTATTTCTAGTTTAAAAAGTGTTTTAAAAATATATCATAAATAGAACTATTGTACAAAAATCCTATGTAAATTTACATTAAGTGTAAAGCGACTTTAACAAATTTAATCAATATATCACGACATTTGTTACATTCACTTTACAACTGATGTACTTAATAATTTTATAAGTATTTTTAATATACAGAATATTAATGCATCGTTAAAAAGCAAAAATATACTTGAAGAGATGTTCCAAAATTTTCAATTCAAGTTTAATAATACATTCAAGCTATATTTAGATCAAATGGCCATGCTACAAGTGTATGTACTTTTCATACTTGTTTAAATAAATTTAATTGACTTTGTAATTAAATATTATTTAAAAACTTATGTAAATACAATGTACTTATAAGTGTAAATCTTGAAAGGGAACTCGTTTGTAAACTTTGATGAATTTGGCAACTGAACGGTGCATCGATGTAATATATGAGAAAAATAGACGAGTAAAAGTATAAATTTATATAAAATGAAAAATGATTTTGTATATTTATGTAAAGGATGATGCACTTCTAGAGAAGCTAACAGGATTTGTGGTGTGTTTAAGGGACTTATATGAATGTAATGTCGCACCACCGTATAAAATTGTCAAATAAATATTTAAAATTTCTGTTAGTCGATTTTAAATGAACAAGGACTATTTGATAATTTTGTATCTTAATATAAATAAGATTATGACTTTTTCTCGAGTAAATTCTTACATTACACTCTAAAGTAAACACACCATTAGTTTTAATATCGTAATTTTTACTATACAAGAAAGCCACTTGGTAATGGCCATTTGAAAAATAATGTCATGCTGTGATTACTTTCCTAACAATTATTATATATTTTATAAGTAAAAGGACTCTAATAGTATGAAACCGGAAAGAACCTTTCTTCTCTAGTGTATTTTATTGTGATCATTAAAACTGATGTATATTAAAGAAAAGCAGAAATAAGAATCCCAATGACTTCTGACAGACGAGTAATCAAGTGCCTGTGACATAGGATGCGAAAAATAATGGAAGGATCATTATATTCTCAACGCATGTTACAGTGAAAATTATTGTCGAAAATATGGATGTACATATTTTATAGCGCATACCACATAACTTTATATTGTACTTATAATAAATGAATAAAATGTCATTTGTCTGCTGATGTTTATTTTGATTATTTCACCATAAATGTTTTTATTTATAAAAATAAAATAACAATACATAAATAACGTTTAAAGAACTTGAAGAAATGTTGTTGTTGTTGTTGTAATAAAACGAATAATTGCGTGTGTCAGCGTATCGCTAGATAAAAATAAAAAAAACTACTAAATAGAACAATTAATGTAAGGATGCGCGTAAAATTTAACAAGTAATGTCTACTAGAAAATTGATCGAACAATATTTCGGTCGGCTGTTACCATTTTTCGTATTCTACGTTATATATGGAAGTAAAAACTTTTTCTTAGTCTTATGTCGAGAGCTAATGATTTATTAATCCGTAATATAGAATGATACTGTTACGCTCATAATCGGATAGCTAAAAGCCGCTATTTATACAGACATGGCTAACTGTTATTTGAAATTTTCAGGACGTTGACTAAGGAATTCCTATCTACGTAAACTTTATTTATTGTACAAAAGAATGTTTCGTAATCTATGTAATGAAAGACAGTCATATGATTTTTTTTCTAAAGACTAGTATTCTGAGCTTATTTCCAAGTTAATCGGTAGTTCATTCAAGTAAAGACAGTAAAACTCTTTTAAGATTCATTACTGCGTAGTAAAAATAAATAGTTAGCATTTGTGAGAAACGATAACGTTATAAATAGCGAGTACCAAAACGGATTAGTTCATTGGATTTTTACGAATGGATGGCTAACTTAAGGGAAATGCGAGTTATTCCGAGTATGAAACTTACGCTTTTTATCATACAGTATAAAAATCAACCGAAATTCTTTTAAATAAAAAATTACATAGTAAAAGTACTTTCTTTTTCCGTCCATTAACAATTTCTTTTTACAAGTATAAATAATATAGATATGGAAGTATAACTTTTAAATTACATGAGTGTTAGATCATAGAGATCTCAACGATTTATTCATATATATATATATATTACGATATTTTTCTATCTAAACTTTAACCCTACAATGACGGAAGCTCTGCTTAACAAGGCTACTAAATAGAAAGCAACAAGAGATCTTTCATTATATATAAGTAAATAATATCCTTATACCAATAGTAAATGTGCTTAAACATTTTTGTTGATTTATAGGTAAACTTTAATTATAAATTTCATCGCAAATCTACTAAAATGCGGTATAAATACTTGAATGCAATTATTAACTCTATATATATATATATGTATATATAATTCTTCTCTCCGTCATAGCAAGGTTAAGTACGTTAACATTTTATGATTTACCTTCACATTTTGGAAGCCAGCTCTACATAATCTATTACAAATAATCATATAATTTAAATTAAATAATATATATACATATGTATATCTGTACTGTAAAAGAGTAATGAAACTCGAACTATAATACAATTCAAAAATATAATTTATACTTCATTTGAGAGCGGAAAAAAAACTAAACCAGCTTTAAGTTTGTACTTGTTTGAAAATTACTATGTTAGAAAATGTAAAACTGGCTTAAAACTATTAAAGCATTTTTGGTAAATTGCTTAAAACTTTTAATCCAATTTCAACTACTTATATTATTAAGTTTTGTAGTGGCGAGCACACTACTATTGACAATTTCTTTAAACAAGGATACTTTTTCTTTTAAATAAAATTGCTATTCTGATAATACCAATTTTTTCTTTCTTTTTTTTTTTTTTTATATAAAATTGATAACAACGTATTAAAATTTTTAGTTCAATTACGTACAACTATTCTAAATACATACTAGAAAAATTTAAAGTATTTTTTTTTTTTACAAATAATTTTAAGAAACGATTTCCTAAATTGTAATACAAATAAACATATTTTACTTCATTGTTTGAATTATAAGTATCCATGCTTTTAAAAAACATTTTTTCTGTTACAAATAATGTCCAAGACATATATGATATACCTCAAAATTATCTACTAATTGTCTTGGCTTGCTGTGCTTTGTACAATTTCAAAACTTTCTTACCAGGTACTAAAGTTTGGCTTAGACCTGGTCTCTTTTTACGCTTGTGCATTTGATTATTTTCTTGGTCCACTTCTTCGTCGTCGTTTATTCCTACATGTTTATGATATTGCGTCTGACATATAACGGTTTCCTGTGGTGTACGAATAGCTTCTAATTCAGCAGCGGATCGATGCAGATCAGAATCATGTGCAAAAGTACAGTTGTGGCCAAAACGACAGCGACCCTTACGATAATTCCAGCAAATTTTTCTACCGTTGATCATTTTTGTGTCGTCCAATGTAGGTGTCATTTTAACATGTTTTTCAAGAATAGCGCTCTTAGCTTTTTCAGCTTCTACAAAGGGATTGGTAAAGACTGAAGTATTCATGGTTGGTGCACCATTGAAATCTGGAGTGGGTAATGGAAGCTTTTTATTGGAAGCAGTGTCTTTCTGGTTATCTTCATCTTCATTTTCAATATTTTCCTCCTCTTCTGCTTCATCCTTGGAACTAATATTGGCAATATCAAATTACAAAGAACCAATTTGATTTTATTACTTATATAAATAAAACAAAAAAAGAATATTTATGAATATGAATTGAATATGAATATTTTTACAATAACCTTTTTTTTAAAATAAATGTGAATTATTTTTGTTTATCTATTTATAGGATATGTTTAAGAATACTACTGTTTTGACTCTACTAAGATAACAGGAAGAAGTAAAAGTAACTGGTCTTTTGTTTACCAATTTAAAACTATCGTTCAGTCAAAGTATAAATAATTGTCATTATAAGGTCAATCTTAAGATAATCTAAGATATTGTATTAAAAAAAGATAATTTATTTTGCTTAGTAAACAAATGAGTTTATTTTACAAAAATTCACAAAATAAGTAATATTCGTAAAATATTTACATAAAAATTTCTTTATTTGTTTGCATTAATAGCATAGACCAGTGTACTTAAAAAATATCGCTTAAAAGTTAATCTATCGCACTAAAAAGGAGGAATTCATGACAGAACTTAAACAGTTTGAGGATTCGCGTGTAAACAGCTTTGGGAGAGAAGAAAAAAGAAAAGAAAAAAAAGAAAGAAAGAAAAAAATTGGTAGTTGCATGTTAAACGCAAATTATATAATGTATAATTGAGTCTGTATCGCGCATCATCCAGATATGCAGCTAATAAAGTAAAATACAAAAAGTGTCATGTCGAATTTAGTATAAAAAAATAAAGAAGAAAAAAAACGGAATATCTTTAATGGAATTTCGAGGGATTATTATATAAACTTGTTTGAGATTTAGCGTTCGGCATGCGCGATATTAATGCTGGGAAGCATAAATTTCCATCGTAAACAGTTAAGTGTGTAGATATAGATATAGTTAAGACGGCGATGGGCGGGAGCGGTGGAGGAGGGGGGGGTGTGGCGGAGTAAGAGGGTGTCGAGCGCGATAATAAACACAGAACGGCAGAGGTTAGAAAGTAAAACGTGCGAAGAATAGGAGCGATAAGGAGTAAGGAAGTTTGGCTCTGTGGCATCGTGGGAAGGTCGTGTCCCGAGCGAGCCGTGTAAAAAAATACTTACGATGTGGAATCGGACAGCTCGTCCCTGTCGCTTTCGGAGCCCGAGGAAGTGCCGTAATCCGCGACCAGGGAAGCCATGGCTCTTGCTCCTGTCCGCGCGCGTCAGTGCTCGGTGAAATAACCCGTGGCGAGTCCAATTAAATCTAATAATAAAAGAAAACGACACGACGCGCCTCTCGCTCGACGAAGCCTCAACCGCAGCCCGGAGCGCGCCCCGTCGTCCGCTTGCGCCGCACTCGCAGCCGGACCAGCAGCCGGGCCTCGTCGCCGTCGGCTATGCGCTGATCACTACTCTCGCCCTCCTGGCTACGATCTCTCGCCTCTCCGCTGCCTCGCTCGCCTCCCACCCGCCACCAGAGCCCCGTCGACGCGCTGCCGCTCCTGCTCCTGCTGCTCCACCACCTCGTCGGACTCCGCCCGCGCCCCACCCCCGCCACACTGCCCAGCCCCGTGAAAGTTGAAGGCTACGTGCTCTGGTGGGGAGCGACCGCGTTGGCGAGGGGCGCCGGGAGGGCGGGAGGGGGCAGAAGTAGAAGGATAGAGGCCACTGCCAATGAACGCGACGTCACCTCGACGAGATAGGCTTTTAACGCGCCACGCACACGCACACGCACACGCACACGCACGCGATCTCTATACGTACGTCATCGTCGTCGTCGTCGTCGTCGTCGTCGTCGCCGTTGTCGTGAGCGGCTCGCTGATCTCGCCGCGCCATTTCTTTCCTATCCTCGGGTTTTCTCGGAGCGCGATTTTATATATTCACCGAGAGTGCACGCGATCCCGACCCGCGAGCCCGCGCTTGGCAACATTGCCTTCTTATTCTCCGATTTCAACGAAGCGCACAATAGAGCTCTCCGCTGGGTCTTCGATAAATTGGCACTTTTCGATACCGGCGCCGACTCCGACTCCGACTCCGACTCCGACTCCGGCTCCGGCTCCGACTCCTTATCGCCGCCTATTGCGTCCTGCACCTTTTACCTCCCGAGCCCGCCTCGGTCGAGATCCCGAAACCCGGGCGCCGCCGCCGCCGCCGCCGCCGCCGCCGACCTTCCTCGACCTCCGCCGCCACCCCCGGCCGACGAATTCCGCACACCCCAATAACCCACCCGCCGCACCTACCAGCTTCACGCAACTACTCCCTGTAGGCCCAACAAGCATAACAATAAGCTCGTAAGCTCCTAGTAAGAGCAAAGTCTGACCTTACTCGACAATCTTTTTTTTTTGTTCCCACCCCCCGTCCCCCCAACGGACAAGATATATCTCCTGACGATAATCAAGCCTACTCTCGCGGGACCCATCGACGAATTCTTATTTTCTCAGCGATTCTTAGCCGCCTCCAATTTCACCTGTAAATTTCATTCGAGCCATTTCATGCCCCCCCCTCCCCAGCCCCTTACCCACCCCCTCTAACTATCCATCCATCTATCTGTCTAAAGTTATTTTATTATATATTTTACAATACATACAAGAAATATCCTTAAATAAAGTATTTTACGCCACTCTGTTTCTTTTCTTCGTTTGAAATTTACTGAGAAAGGTAATTTTCATTTGAAATCTAATAATGTAAATCACACGAATGCTCGAGCTATTTTGAAAGTGCTTTAAATAAATATTACAGCTTTTACCGTGGAAAGTAATGTAATTAAAATTAATCAATAACGACGTTTTTCAAATGAACCCAATCGATGCTGGTTAACTAAGTAATTGCCGCTGTTATATTTACGTATCGGCATATCGTATGTATATTAACGCGTATGCGGAAAATAAGTCCTTTTGTACTTTATTGGGTGCTTTATACGTAATTTAAATAAAAGCAATACCGCTGAGAATATCTTTTGCAAGATAATCCTCGAGAGTTTTTCAAAGCATACGCACACGTAACGTTCAAAGCAATTTTTGTTTTATGCGACAGCAGCACAACATTTTTTTTTGCTCGCCAATGTTTATTGAGCGAAATAAGAATTCCAATTGATTAGTGATTTTTTTTCCCTTTCTTTCTCTCTTTCTTTCTTTCGTCAATTACAAGCCTTATAATTCCAATTGACTTTACAATATTTATAAACGAATGCCAAAGCGCCGTTCCGACGACGAATTCCCAGTATAACGAAAACGAGTGTAAGGGTACCGCAAAAAATTCAAAATAATGACCGTGCGAGGAACGAAATGGGCATTGCGCAAAGGAAGGAGCAGGTAAAGGTAATAAATGTAATGAGCGGCCTCGGTATGGGCGAGGCAATAAAAACGAGAATATGGATGTGCAAGAAAAGAAGGCTAAGACAAGTCGGATATGAACTGGATTATGAATGCGCCGACTTTTTCTTCCCCCACCCCCTCATTCTTTCGTTCTTTCGTTCTTGCGCTTTCTGCCGAGGATGCGAAAGAAAAGAAAAAGGAAGAATGAAATAGTTTCCAAAAGGACTAAACGGCGTAAAAATCACTAGTTCCGCAGGATCGTACAATGTTCCCTCGTTGCATAAATTGCATCTTATTCGTCAATTAGTATCAAGCGTTCGACCTACGACGTTGCGACATGCCAGAGGTATGAAATAAAAATACGGAAGAAAGCAAATATCAACAACGCGATGGATGTAACGGATGTAAGTCGTTGGTGGATATCGCGTTATGCGATATACGTTATAAAACGAGCTTAAAAAAAAAAAAGAAAATTTATAATTAATTGCAAATAATGAGGGTGAAAGATAGATTGATCGTCAGTGGAAGAATCGTCGTCAGTTGAGTAGTAAGTAATTTTCGTAAGTGGATTTTGCCGGAAAAGCCGTCGTATTCTCGTATTTCTTATCCTTGCTTATCGTGAATTTCTCAGCCATTGCTTTATAATACGTAACCGTTTCATTTCTTCTTTAATTTCTGAAGCAACTGGAATATCTTAAAAATGATGCTCAAGACTGGAATAGGGAAATGAGCTACGTAAACGTTATTTATATATAGCATATCTTAGATTAGGCAGAATTTGTAAGTATTAGTCGAGATATAACCTGTAAGGAACATATGTTAGTATGGAAGTCGGTAAAGTTAAGCAATCAAGAAACTTAGCGAGGATTATTTATTACTTTAAACTAATTTCTCTTTAAAATCTTAAGACATAATTGAGCTTAAGACGAAAAAGTTTAACGATACGTTATATTTTTTTTAGTGAAATATTTCGTTTCACTGAAATATTCACATCGTTGTACGTGAGCCTAATAACGGAGGTGGTTGATTTTCATATAATTAATTAAATTTATGAAGGTAAAGCATAGCATGAGTTAAAATTAAAAGTAACCGTAGACGAATCGATGATTCGTGTTGTATATTTATATTCCGTGTATATTATATTTTTAATCTTTTCCTTGCTTATTGATCGAGTTTTGATGTTCTCATGGCAACTTATATGGCGACCGTTTGGATCATTCCTTTCGTTTAAACATATTTCAAATTTAGTTTCACGTACATTGAAATGAAAAATAATTATTTATCTGTACATCGCTTCCTGGCAATTTCCCGTAATTTTCTCCATCTCCATTTATTATCATTACTATTTATCGTTATTACGGTTCACGTCGCGATTAACAAATACGACGTTTGATTGCAAAAGATAAATTTAATATGTTTTTCGTTAATTTTCGTCAATAACAATCTGTTATTCATTAAAAAAACAATTATCTTTATTATTAAATTTCTATTAATTGTACCGAAATATATACCTTACTCGATATGCAGATAAATCGAATTATACTTATATTTGATTAATTGCATTATGCAATTATCGAAGGCAATACATTTTTATGGCAACTACTTAAATGAATAATAATAATAATACAAAAAACAACAACGAATACTCATTTTCTACAAATAAGAACATTTTTTTTATGTCAATTACTTTAATGTTATTAGCTCTCCGTCGTTGTACTTGATCCTCATTCGATCTATTGAAAACTTTGCAGCTTAAAAGAAATTAGTTTGTTGTTTATCCTACACGTAACGAATACATTTTTATATTAAGTTAATAGATTTTAAGAAGTTAAAAGAGAGAGAGAGAGAGAGAGAGAGAGAAAAAGATTATTAGTCAGATTATTTTCAATCAATAAAGTACTTTATTTTCCGTTACATGGAGGCACGTAAAATAAAATAGACGAAAGTAATGTTACGTAAATGCTATTGAACTGAGTAACTGATGCGGATTCTGCAATTATCTATTATAAATTATTGATATTACGGTTATGTAATTTCTACATCAGCCCGTTTCGTAATAATTATTCATCCTTCTCGTGCACTGTAGCAACTTGTGCAGCCTCGCGTACGTTATTACGCGCATCGCGTATCCATATATTTCAAAGATAATGAATTAAAAATTAAATTAAATGGACCGCTGAACGGACGGGGATTATCAATCACGAGCCGACGCCATGATGAGATTAGCGCAGGCCAAATTTAATGCAGAAGAATTTTTCAAGCGAGTCCGCATCGAGCGAGGGGAGCGTTAAAATGAAATTAAATAAAGAGCTACAAGTTTTTAATTGGCGCGCAAACTGAGCGCGGAAGTACTTGTCGGCCATTAATGAGCTCAGAGGCAATATTTAGTGACAATAGCGAGAGCCAGCGCAGCCTTTTTTAAGCGGCTGAAACAAATTGCTGTCCTCGGATTCGTAAAAATTCTACCTTCAGGTAGTGATAAATGCGTCGGCGGGGCGGGAGGGAGAGGGGGAGGATTATTGTACGATAAAAATATAAATAAAGCGGCAGTCGATTGCGACTGACACACGAGTATAGCATATCGCATTTCCTAATTCGATACCTAATGCCCCCAATACGATTCTCGTCGCTCTATTAGCTCAACCTCATCTTCAATTACCATTATCAGGATTCCTCAAGTCATGATTAGCACGTAATAAACTTACGACTGCGGGTACGAACAGAACGAATCCAAACGTTAAAATGCCCACCTCATTTAAAGGCTTATTTAAAAGCTAATAAAAACTCATTGGTCGTCATGCACTAAAACAAATCTATCCTTATAGAAATTCTTATAAAGAATACTGGGACGACTTATCGAACGCAATTATAAGGAATTAAAAGCATTTGCTTAGTTATTGCTTAAATATTTTATAACAATATTTTAGAAAATTGGCGTAACGTACGATTGCTTTTTTTTTTTTTTTTTTTTTTTTTTTTTTTATAAAAACTGCTATTTAAACGAAGAAATTATTATTTGCTGCAATTAAAAGCCCGCAGCCGATCGCTTAGAAATTGAATGACGTTTAAAAACTGGACAGTTTCAATTTTGTCATATCGTACGGTCAGTAATCCACTCTCTTTTTTGACTTTAAGTCTTAATAGTATATAGTGGCAATAATTTCGGCTTGCCTCGCCCATTCTAGGGAGCAAAACACTTTATTACATTTAACGCAACGAAGTTTTTATTCGAAACGTTATTTTGACTGATTAGTCGATAAAGAAGCACAGGCGGAAATTAAGACACGACAGCGCGCATGTTCATATATTTAAAATAACAACGATAATTAAAATGTTAGAGATTACGTTTGTTAGAGCGACAGGTAATGTTGCTTTTCACGAGGATTATTATATTGCCCAAATTCATTAAAGAATCTACGAGATAGCATAAATATAAAATAACAAGTGCAAGTTATTCGTTTAAATGTATGTCTATGTAAACAGAACTAGATTGTGAAAATATATTAAATTACATTGTCAAGGCGTAAAGAAGGTTTAGCAATAAAGGGCCAACGTTAATGTAACTTTACAATCCGATCGCAAAGTGATTGTCAAATTAAAAAATAATGATAATAATCGACAGATTAGATTTAATATTAGGATCAACGATACATTTTGCGCCTGAACAAACGAGTGCAATGCCGAAAAGCGTTCAAAATAAATAAATAACTAAATAAAAAAAAGGTAAGTGAAATGCAAAGGTTGTACGTGTGCGTAAGATTGGAAAGTGAAAGAGAAGGGATAAGGCATTTTACTCGGAGCAAGGATTTTACCTCGTCATGGCAAGGATACCGGAGCAAGGAACTTTCGACGTTGGCTGATGCACAAGCCTTCGCTAAACAATGAAGATTCCGATGTGGACGCTGAAAGCACAAGGTTGTCGACTTTCAACTGTAAGTTATGTTTGTTTACGCGGAGAAGGACTTTAATAAAAATTTTACTTTTACGAGAAGTGCGCATCTACTGTAGTAAAAAGTTCTTTGAAAAGCACTGAAATCTTATAATTCCAGGACAGAGGTCACTTTGACATTAAAATAACTTTTTCCGCAATAATAACTCTAGATAATAATTATTATCAATGCCTCGACAAAATCTAGGAATTATGATAAGCTGCGCACTGATTATTCTATTAATTTGCCATACAACGTTCGATCGGATGAATCTTGAGTAAATATGAATTTATGTCATGTAATTTACTAGCTGCTGACACTTAACTCGGGCTTCGAATCATTAAAATCATTAAATCCATCAGTTTGTTTATCACATAGAAACGACATGGGTTTATCCTTCCCCTGTGGACAATTTAATGAAAGCTAATTTTTTCTTTCTTTTTTTTTCGCCTCTTTCGCTCTAATGAAATAAATAGAAAGGGAAGGAATGTCCGAGGAGGTCATAAATAAAACGATTGTAGATTTGAAGCGTTTAGAGAAATGCGCGGCTCGGTTATAGTACGATAAATAAATAAATAAATAAATAAATAAATTTTCTAATTAAAATTAGTGGCATTCTATACGAAAATAAAGAGCGAAGGCAAGTTAGATTTTATCTATGTCAGTGTTCTTTCATATACACTATTAAAAGATCTAGCAATTACACGATATAACCTACTTCTGAAAACTCAGAAATACATATTTTACGAGTTATGTGGACAAATTGTTAAAACGCCTTGTTTCTCCAGTCTTACTCGTTTATATTCTATTGGTAAATCCCACTTTGAAGAATTGATGTATTTCGTGGTATTTCATGATACGAGTAAAATGCCGAAGATTTAAGATAAAGCTAACCGAGAGATTTTTTTATTTTACTCTCTCGGATTCTAATGCAAGCGAAGGAACACAAATGATACGCGCTTTTAAAATAAATTATTAACACAACAGCAGTAAGCTCAATCATTTAAATACTGAGCTTTCTGGAATTTATCGATCCCTGCTTAGATTATGGTTTTGTGTTTAATTGCTTGAACAACTGCTTTGGCGTGTGTATTCTTACCTCCGATGACGTAGTTTTCACTAAATAATGTGTAATCTACAAGAATAAATATTCAAACAGATTCAAAACATTTTTTTTATTATAAACTACGGCCATTACTTACTCTCTTCGTTAACGGTCAAACTGATTTATTTATAAATATATATATATTTTTTTTTATAAAACTGCACATTGCGATTAAAATGTACTTTGTTAATTTTTAAATGATACATTACAATGTATTTATATAAAATATGACCGTATAAATTATACAAGCGATGAGAGGAACAAATGATTAATTAATTACAAAGGTGTATTGTACCGCTTGAAGCGATTCTTTTACATTTTTATACAAAGCCACACGCATACGCACACGCATACATACGCACACGCATACATACGCACACTACGTGTATATATATATATACATACACATATATATACATATATTTACATAAACAACTTATTACTTCATATATTTTTAAAGGATATTTACATTTTGAGATGTATCCAAAAGAATTAAGAGAATTTAAACTTGAAAAATGTAAATATACATTAAAAATAATTTAAATGAAACCCTCATCCTTTATATCTACTAAACATTTTTTACCATTTTCCAATTGGCAACTTTTCCACACAGAAATCTCTCTTTTTACATTTTCCGTACAACTTATTAATAATCTTACGTTCGGAACGGTGAGCCAATATTTTCCCATTGAAGGTTTTATACTTGTCACTGTAACTTTATCTTCATCTGTAAATATTTCTCCGTCGTGTAAAATTTTGATTGTGTTCACATTAATAACAATGGTATAACAATTATTAACAATAAATCTGCATACCGATGCAAAATTAGTCAAAATAGGATTCAAATGGTTATTTACAATCGTTGTACAAAATACTGATATGGAGTCTACGATCACGAGTTTTCTGGACAGCTGCATCTGATCTTCATTTTGTACTTCTGACAAGTGATGTAAGATTGTAAATAAATCATTAATCGTTGAAATTTGATGAACTACTATGTTACTCATAACTTGAGCTATAATCTGCAACATCGGTTTGATCGGACGTAATATTATTATTATTATTATTAACGATAACAAGGGTAAAAATGAATAAGTAATTTACAATATCGCTGCACTGCTTGGATTCCAATATCATTTGAATTCGAGAAGTATTAAAATTTCTACTGCAATCTATGTAATGAACTTTGATTTTATTAAGAGTAGCTTGTATGGCAACCCAGAGACATAATTGCGATTTTCCAGACGACGAAGCCCCGCAGATCTCATAAATTTTTCTATAATGAAAACCTCCTCCCAGCAAATCATCCAAGCTAATATGCGTATAAATATTTATAATTCTGAAATTACATGTAAATTACAAGATTAGATTATTATTATTATTATTATTACTTTGTTATTCCGCTTGGCAAAACATCTTTTTCTTGCTGATAAAAATCAATGGCGTCGGTAGCTTGGCCTCCGAATTTTTCAAAAAATGACTTCTTAATACTCTCTACTTCCTGCGTATAAGATTACATAATTGCTTTTTTATTATTATAAAATATTCAACACAATAATAACCGTTTGCTCGGAATAACGCGCCATCGTGGCAAATTATAGATTTGAGCATTAGAATATTTAATCAACGCGATTTATTAACTCGGACATTCGGGTCAATAAGAACTTACTATTTATAAAATTCGTAATTTAAAAAACTCTTTGTTCTTACATTAATTGCGCATCGCTAAAACGAATTGCAACCACAACAAAGTCTTTAAACTGTTTTAAGATAAAAATTAATAAGATTCGTAGTTAAAATTATGAATATAAAAAGTGATACGTTTACATATCTTTATTAAGTTAACAAACGTGCACGATCGAAATGCAATTTTTTTTTAGAATAAATTTAGAATTGTGATTTAAGATTATCCTTATAAAAAATATTATAATCATTGTGAAATTAATCTATTGTAAAATAAATCGTGAAAGGCATATTCACCGACGCGTATTTGTACACCATACATTTGGATAAATTATCCGTTACAAGGCGTGTCGTTATAAGTAAATTCTTATTGTTTTTTGTTTGCTCATAACTTATATAAGTATAGAATAATTTCTTGTAATTTATAAGTATTCGAAGGGGCGGAATGTACGCGAGCGCATTATTAAAATAGTAAACGTAAGAGCTTACCCTGAAGCTTAATCCCGTAAATTGCATTAAATCATCGGATGTACAGGACATGAAGTCATATGCAGTATAAATCTTTCGAGAGTGTAAATTCGCTATATGGTTTTCACTCAACATAGGCATGATATTTGACACCAGTCTGGCCATTGTACATACGCTTCGTAAAACAATATGTAATGCCTCAGTGGCTATTGATCATGTCGGTAATACGTTAATAATGGCAAAGCTTTTAAAAATCTGAAATTAAATCAATGCTTCGTTACTCCATATGACGTTGGTTTTTATTGTCTGGCGATTGATCTGATCTCGATATAAAGATCGAGATTTCCCTAGGGAGCTTGGTCGTCGCTGTAAAAAGCTTAATAAAGGCTTAAAAATCACGTAGATGCTTCGAGTACGTGGATCGAACGGGGAACTGAACCTGGTGACGGCTATGTCATTTGAAAGGTAGTGTCTAACGTCGGCAATGTAGGAATCGTTAGTTTGAAAGTCATAAGCGAGGAGGTTCGGATTAGCCTAAAAGTGCAATAAATTACCTGCAGTACCGATCACGTCACAGGTTTCTTCGCGAATTTCGATTAAGGAGTAGCTCGATGGTATAGGTTCGAGGCCGGATGAATGAGGATAATTAAACGAGGCCGGGCAATTGTTTTCCATGTGTACAGCGTTCGCGTAATTCGGGTATAAGGTAGCCAGGTCGGTACTACGAGGTACATTATTAATGAATTTCGCATAGGAAAGAAGAGAACTTTTTTAAGTTGAGCGGTGCTGGTTACCGATACGGAGGGAACGTCGAGGGCGATGTATCCCCTCCCTACCCGCCCTCTCTCTCTCTCTCTCTCTCTCTCTGTCTGTCTGTCTGTCTGCCTGTCTGTTCTAATAGGATACAACTAATAGGATATGGTTTGAAAAAGGTTGCCGATCCGTAGGACAAGCTGGTTAGATTTGCGCAAGGGTGAGTGGAGCGATGGGGGGGGGGCGTCAGGAGAAGGTGAAATCGCGGTTGACGATGTAATGAGCTTTCGGGGATGATAATGATTGAATTCAAAGGGAGGAAAAGGACGAGAGTCGCCATGGAGACGAGGAGGCGAAGGATGACTCGAGAGGAGCTCGAGGCACGCATACTCCCGGAGGGAGACTCGTCTGCTGCTCGCGCAAGGGCCGTAGTCGTACATTCGTGTGTAACAAGTGCTGACGGACGGACGGACGGACGGACGGCCGTGGTCGGGAAGCATTTTGGAGATTTGTGAGTAAGTGCGGCCCTCGTAAAAGCGATACCGGGGAAATAGTAGGGACGTCGTCGGAGTTGGTGGAACGGGCAGGAGGTTATTGGGGGGAGGGGGCTGATAAGAGGTGCGCGCAGAGGCGGCGCACGGATCAGTAAAATCGTAATCCTTATCAAGGGAGAAAATAAAGAGTTGGAGAAGGATGACTCGAGACGGCGCGACGACCGCCTCGGGAGCGCGCGGCTCCGGTGGTGCCGCGCCGAGTCGCCAGCACGTGGTCGAGGCGTAGAGAGACGCGGAGAGGCGCTGCAGCACCAGTGTCCAGCCGCCGCGGGAGGCTCGGACCCGGGCCCCGGATAGCAGCAGCAGCAGCCGAGCAGCGGAGACACAGAGAGAGAGAGAGAGAGAACAGCAGCAGCGGCCCGCGAGGATGGACTGGACTTGCCGACGAAGAGGAGGGCGCCGTCAAGGGAACTCCTGGCGGGAGCGGCGTGGCGGCCCGAGCGCCGATGGGGGATCGCATGAGGGCCGCCAGCCAGAGAAAATCCATATTGCGCCCCGGCAGTGCGCGCGGTTGCACCGGCCACGTTCCGACTCTCCTCTATCCATGATATGGTGAGTGTGTTCTGCTTGTGTACCTCTAGCCTCTCTCTCTCTCTCTCTCTCTCTCTCTCTATCTCTATGCTCTGCGTAAATCCCCGCTCGCCGCCCTTACATACAACATCGTCATCGCCCTCGCGGCTCTCTTTCCACCATTGCGCCCCCTCCCCCTCCCTTCTCCCCCCAACCCCTGGCCGTAATAGCATACCGGCTATCCGCGCTCTCGCGACCTCCGATAGATATACCGCACGTATCGCGTACTCCCTTCGCCGCCCGGGGAGCCGAGTACCGGCTTACCTCTACTCCAAGCCCTTTCCCTTGCACGCCTTGGCTTCGACTGCAATTTCCGTCTGCGCTTACGCATGCACGCACGCGCTCACCTTACCCTATACGCGTGGCACACGCGATTTTTATTTCATCTCCAGACGTAGCGATTGCTCTTCGCACGTACGCCAACACTATCTTAAGCCCCGTCATGCACGTGTCGCCCCTTTCCGTACAATTTTCATTTTACTATCCTCTCTCTGTCTCTCTCTCTCTCTCTCTCTCTCTCTTACCTATCCCCTCATGTATTTTACTATTGGCCTCTCTCGATTTGAATTCTGTATGCCTATATAGATATATGTATATACACGTAACGATGAAATATCAGTTTTACTACGTATAAGTACTATAACGCACTGCTTTGTATATAAAAAAATAACAAGGAAAGGGAGTAAAAAACGTATATTTTTACTCTGGCATTTTGATATTTTACTATTAAAGAAGAAAAGTAGTCAGCGACTGACACGCGAGATAAAATATTAAGAACCGCGTTTAATTAAAAAAAAAAAAATTCCTAACGATTAATAAAATTGATAAGCAAAGTACTACTCTCTTTATCTTTAAATTTGTATTCGTGGTAACGAGTAATATAAATAAGAAGACGATTTTATTATTTACGAATCGAAAGAAATGCGAGCGCCGATATTATCTATTGGGCGCATTAGTCTGCACATTACATTAATTTAAATACTTGGGACCACGTGGCGACGCTAGTCAAAGAGCGCGAGGGAGACGCGGACCGGATGTCGGCCATTTTTGATAGATCGAAAGAAACTTGCCCGTTTGATTGAGCCGCACGCGCTTGCCTGGACGAGGGGGGGGCGGGAGGGGGACTTGTGGGTGGAGAGGCAGGAGGGAGGAGGGCGGCGGCTGTGGCGGCGCGGAGCGGGGGCGTTACAGCCTGTAAAGTAAGTAAAGCGATGGGATCTGGACATTGTCGTGAGCAAGGAAGTCGCAATATTGGAAATGAAGGAGTCGAGCGGAGGATATTATTAGCGGCGTCGAGGCGTTTTTAACGTTGTAAAGAAGGAAGGGGAGAATTGCGTGAGAAGGCGCACTCGCTTGACTAACCGGAAAGGAGGTTGTAGCGAGGAGCGGTCGGAGCGCCGGAAATAGCGCCCCACCATAGCATCAGTATAGTCCGGGACTGGGGTTTCGGCCAATGGCGCGGCCCCTCCGAAACTGCAAAACGCTGACGGTCTTAGGGGCCGGCGCGAGCCGTCACAGTCCCGTCCCCCGGAGTCTTCGAGTCGCCGAGTTTGCGAGCCGTCGCGTCTCCTTCCTCCGCTGACGGTGAGGCCCGCGCCAACCGGCGGGGCACCGACCTCATCGGCCCGGGTGCAGCGCCATCTACCGGCCATCCAACCGCTCTACCTCCTCATCCTCCTCCTCATCGTCATCAAAACTCGCCCCGTCTCTCTCGCTCGCGTACGGGCGCACGCGATAGTGAAGAGTCGCGACGACCCCGCCCCCGCCCCGCCTAGCCCCGCTCGGCCGTTCGGTGCCGCGTGTGAGTGCGCGCCTACGCGCTCCTACACGCTCTCGTTCCCTCGCTCGGTCCCACACGCCTCACTCCCCCTCTCCCGCCGCCCGCCCCTCAGCACCCGGTGCCGCAGCAAGGCTCGGCCGTGGCCCGGACAGTGTCCCCCGTCCCCGTGGACGCGCCAACCTCCCGCTCGGCCGCGAATTGATAAGGAAGGAGAGCGCGAGCGAGCGCGAGGTTTGCCGCGGTTGTCGGATAGGGAGGGCCTCGAGGTGCCCCGTCGAGGCGAGCGAACTCTTCTTCTTTCTCGGTGCCGTGGAGCCCTTGGTGCGCGTACGGGAGTGGGAAGTCGTCGCCATGTTTAGTAGTGCGGTGCGCCCTTGAGGCGGAGTGCGAGCCCCGAGGAAGGAGGCCGGTGGCGCCACCAAGTGCGCGTGGGCGCATTGTCGTTAGGTCGGATTGAACGCGGTTCTCTCTCTCTCTCTCTCTCTCTCTCGTTCGTTCGTTCGCTCGCTGGAGGGGCCATCCTCCGGTGGTCGGCTGCGGCGACCGCTGGCGGCCCTCTCGCGTTAGAGAGCGAACGCGCGCAACTCTTACGAGGAGAGCTGCAAAATGCCGTCAAGCTAGAGAGAGAAATATAGCGAACGGGCGCGGCTCGCGTACACCTTTTGTGCGCGGCGCAAGCAAGAGCGAGGAGGAGAGCCGCGTAGAGGCCGCCCGTATAACCGGGTCGGCCGGAGAGAGAGAGAGAGACAGTCGAGACGGATCTTGTCCGATGGCGTCAGCGGCTTCGGGAACCTCGCCGGGAGCCCAACAATAACAGCCGATAAATAAAAGAACGACGACGTGCCGTGGATTAGTTGTTGCACCGCGGCAGAGGAGCGTCGTCGTCCATTGTGCCTCGCTACCGCCACTCTCACTATCTCATTTACGTTCAATCTCTCTCTCTCTCCCTCACTCTCGGCTCGTTCGTTCGGTTTCTTTCGGCGAAGGGGACGGAGGCGCGAGCGCGCGCGCGCGCTCGCCCGCTCGCCATCGCCCTCTTACCTCCCTACCTCTGACTCTGGCTCTGGCTCTGGTTCTGCCTGCCTGCCTGCCTGCCCGCCCGCCCGCCTTCCTGCCTGCGCCTGCTTGCTTGCTTGCCTACCTACCCGCCCGTCCGCCCGCCCGCCCGTCTGCCTGCCTGCCTGCCTGCCCGCCTGCCTCGACTCCCAGGTCTGGGGACTCGAGCATTAAAGTCGCGCATCTTTGGTATTCCGGTGTGTGCGACCGCACACCCGACTCCCTGCGGATGGCTCGTCATCGCGGAATTTCGCTGATTACACTACGGTAAGTCGACACTAGTCGCGCATCTACAAGACCAACATCGTTTCCTTACTGCTCCTCGCCCCCGTGCCTCCTCCTCCTCCTCCTCCTCGTAATCCGCCGCCGACCCCTTACCCCTTGACAACCTCCTCACCGTACTTACGGCTCACGCACACGCGTGCACACCCAGAAAGAGAGAGAGAGAGAGAGAGAGAGCGTGCGAGCGACATAGAGGACAACACTTAATCCGCGCGCTCGCTCCGTCTCCCTCTCCCTCGTTCGCTCGCTCGCTCGCTCGCTCCTTCCCTCCTCCCTGCTACGTGTCTCGTACGTACCGTACCTTCTCTCTCTCTCTCTCTCTCTCTCGCACACACACACATACACACATACACTCGCGCTCATCGAGTCTCTCTCTTTCTCTGTCTCGTTCGCGGGCCTGCTATAAAACATGCAACGGGCGCCAACATGGCCGACGGGAAATTTCCTTTGTGTGGCCATAAAGCCAGAGAGCCGAAGAATCGTTACGAGAGACGTTTACAGCGCCACGATTTTTCAGTCTCCTCTACGTTCTCGCGTTTTCAAACTTAAGAAAAAGGGAGGCCAAATTCATTGCTGCTAATTCGCCTTCGTTAAACTGGGATACACCGATCGTATGGATATTCTAACCGATAATTATATATTCATTCAATACAATCTTCTTTTTTTATTTGCCTCCTTACGCCTCTGTCTCTCTATCCTTCTATCTATCCATCTCTCTCGCTCGATCACTCACTTCTTCCCTCCTTCCCACTCGAATTATTTCATATTTCGCGATTCACCTCTTCATTCACGCACTCTAGCGCTGTCGCATTTGTTCCTATCTTTTTCTAACTCTTTTACATTATAACTAGTCTGTCTCTCCTCGACACCCATCCCCCGGTCACTCCCTCCCTCTCTCTCTCTCTCGCTCAAACTTTCGATACGTCTGCTGCTTCTCTCTTTGACTCTCTCATTTATTTCTTTTTTTCTTCTTCTTCGCTCCCCCCCCCTCCTTACAATACACGAAGTCAGCATTGTATATTTTTTTGTTTCTAATAAAACACCAATGATTAATTATTCATTTGACAAAAGAAACTGATTGTAGCTACAGTTCAAACGAACGCGTCCGGTATTAAAAAAATTGTTTAATTGCTAAATGTCGGGCATCAGGAGCTTTCGGAATCATTACTTTTTATTTATTTATTTATTTATTTATTTATTTTTGTTCTTCCTATCAACTCGTAGAAATAACCGGATACCGGCTTCACTCTTTTTACACTTCACGCCGTCCTTTATATACAATTACAGAATAAAAAAGATGTGCATCGTACTCGATTTTTTTTAAACCGGCTGTTCGACTTTTGTTATTGCTAGTTAACCTTTTTTTTGTTTTCACGATTTTTCGATTCTTTTTTGTTATGTCTATGCGCACAAGTTTCATACAATAAAAAACAGTTTTTGTCTCCAATTCTACTGTAATTACGAGTAGATTATGCTTTTTTGTACACTCTTATGAACTTTTAAATACTTTTAACATAAATTTTTATAACCATCACACATTTAGTTTTTTTATTCTTTTATTTATTTATTTATTTATTAAGCTACCTCTGCCTTGTTTCTTCACTACTCGTCTAAAAAAAAAGTGATCATATCCCCATTGTGCAATACATAATATCTACGTAGTTATTTTTAATTTGTAAATAAGAATATTTAATAAAAAAGTATTATTCAATAAGTAATAGCTTTGTATTGTTACAATTGTCAATGACATTATAGAATTTTGAATTAATATTACATATTTGTAATTAAATGTGTATTTTAACTATTAGATAAAAGAAAACAACCTATCGTGTTAAAGGTTTATCCATTTTTATAGATATGAAAATATTGTTGGATCAAAACTTGAATGGTGGTTTATATGGTAATTTACATTTTTTCACATTATCTTAATAATTGTAATTCTTCGAAAATATCTCCTGGAATATAACTTTTAACAAGGTTCATAAGGAAAGTAATATTTCTGAGACTCATCTAAAATCTATTTACTTACTTAAATCTTGTTTTCCTTGATATGCTTTTATTTGTTATCAAGTGCCAATTATAGGCATAAATAAATTTGTTGTAACTATTTAATTGAAATTTATTGTAATAAGACTAATTTGCCTTTTTCAGTACCATGTGTAATGAGTGATAAGCAAGGTGCGCCTACTTTGCCGCCCCTTACTGGGGGTGGAGGAAATAATGGGGGAAGCAATGGAGGTGCACCACAGCAAACAGTCAGTTTGCAACAGGTTTTTGCCAATGTTCTTACATCAGCTAATGTACAACAGTTTGTCCTTGCTTCTCAGGTTCCTGGACTCACACAGGTTTGTAATTGTATAAAATGTCATTCTATTCTTTAAAACTTTTTACATTGAAAATAAAAAGTGCATTTAAATTTTGAGTCATAAAATTTTATTTGAACAAAAAACATTTTAATACATCTAACTAACTAATATTTCAAATTTTTATTAAAAGAGTGAAACATAAAAATGTATAAAATATTTTACTTAAACGTCATTATTATTAATACTTAAATTTTTGTATTACTATTCTTGTTATTTTTAGTATATTCTTATTTTTAAAAGATTTAAGTGAATTATAATATAGAAATGTAAAGAAAGCAAAAAATGAGTTTGTAAAATAAATGTCTTAGTTATAATCTTAAAATTTTTTCTTTGGATCATTAATATTTGAATGTCATTGAATATCATATATTAGTGTTATTATGTTTGGTAGTTAAAGTTGATATGTGAAAGATGTCGATAAATTTTAACCAATAAATATTTTGAAAGAGAATTAAATGATTGTTTTTGTTGTAAATAATTAGGAAGGAAGCCTATGTTATTGAATTAGGCTATTTCAGTTGGAAACGATGCTGATTTAAAAGCAGTGCCATTCGAAAACGAAAGGATTTATTGAAAGCAAAAACAAATTTAAAATAGGAGAGATTTAGGATGTTTTTAATTTTTTAATTAATTATTGTTAATTTATTATTTTTAACAATTTATTAATCTTTATTGCGATTAATTATTCGCATTACTTTATGATGTTAACTATACCGAAATTGAAAGGCTGAATGAATGTACCATTCACGTCGGGCTTTTTGATAAGAATTGAGGCATTTGTCTGAAAGAAGGAAAAATAGGAATTCAACAATCAATACCATTGATAGAATTTTATTAATATATTCTGCGATGCATGTTCTCAGGTCCTACCTAGCGGCAGCACGGCAAATCAGCCTATTGGCGTCACGCGTATCGTTAATCTCTCGAATGCGACGCCGCGTGTCAGTGTGGTCAACGTCACCGGAGCGAGTGGAACGGTTACCGGAACGACGCTCACATCACCCAGCCGTCAGAATCCAAAACTCGTGTTGACGACGTCGCCGAAGCTGGTGCGCACCTCCATAGCCAACATGTTTGTGACGCCGACGTCCCAAGCGTCCGTGCAGTCGCCGCCGGTTAAAAAAAAGTCACGACTCACGGAGAGCACGGAGAAAGTAACCTCGGTAGAATTGGATTCGATGGGCTATCGACGTCGTATAATGGAGCACAAGCTTAAGCGGATGCGTTCAATACGCGAAAAATTGAATGACAATGCTTCCGAGCTCTTCTTTCTCCACAACGGTGGTAATCTCATGGACTATTACACGTGGAAAAAGAGACCGTCGACAGCCCAGTACCTTCACTTCATGAAGCAGCAAAGTCTCGAACCGGACGAGGATGAAAAAGAGCTTCTTCAGAGTTTGGAATCGACTGCTCCCCCTGCCACAGCGACGGTTACGGTGGCCACGGTGGCGGCGAACACAACAACCGTATCGACGACCACGACCACGACCACCACCGTTACGACTATGAACAATAGTCCAATATCCGTAGCCTCGACGACGCCCTCCACGACCACTACTACTACGACGGCGGAGATCGTGGTGGTCAGCGTCCCTGCTACAACAACCGTTGCAGCTCCTACGACATCGCCTCCAGCTGTTGCACAACTTAGTCAACAAGGTAAAATTACTTTCAAATACATCCGCGTTCATCCTCCTGCTCGCGCGTCTACCAATAAAGATATCGCAACGTACCATCCAGTCAGTGTACGCGGGCACTCGACTTTCTGCTGCTATTGCTGCTGCTGCTGCTGCTGACCATTGTAATTAAGTGTACGCGTGCATGTATATGTATATACATGTTTATTTTTGGAAATGTAGAATAAGCTATTTCTACCCGAATTTAAGAATGGACGTCGTAACGAAAACGTGACAAAAATCGCAACTTATTCAGTTTAATTTATTATACGCTTCCATCTATTCGTTATTGCTTTTATTATGTAGAAGATATTTTATATATTTTCAAGCAGTGCATAATAAATAATTTTAACAAGCCTTTACAGAGTATTTTAAAGTTAAAAAGATCATTCAAGTATGAAGTTTAGAAATCTTGTTTAATAATAATAAATTTAAGGGTCTCAAATGTTATTCACGTTAAATAAAGTTTTGCAAAAGATATCAGCAGATTTAAAATGAAAATTAAAATGAATGAAATTGTGAACATGGTCAAAAATTAATGTTAAATTATAATAAAGGCCGAAAATTGACTTTCAATATTTTTAATAAATAAATAGAGTTTATCATACAAATACTGAAAATAATTCATAAATGAATATGTATAACATAATCTGTAGCCGTTAACTGATATTGATATTAGTTCTATAAATAAACAATTTTTTTTTTATATTTTTTTATTAAACATCACTGAACCGCAAGAAACTTTTAAGGTATAAATTTCTTGTATATCATAACGAGCTCGACTGATTTAAAAGCACATCCAAAAAGTTTAATCTTGTTAATGTAAATGTCTTCCATGTTATTAATTGGCACTTTGCTCAATGATTTGTAAATCGTACTTCGTGGTGTTGTCAAAATAAATTCGTCGTGGTTCAATAGTAAAAAAAAAAAAAAAAAAATCGATTCAGGTACCTATGAAATGTCTCGCCATTTATTGACGATCGTCGAAAAAGTTTTCGGAAATATCAATGGTACAAATAAAAGTCTTCAATCTACTGAAACACTGAATTTGCGCAAAAGGACAAGCGTCGTGTCTACCTGACCGGTCTCAAGGAGCCCGACACCTTCATGGTTATTATCTTCCGAGCAGCAATTCCGGCTTCAGCAGTCACCGCTCATCCCTCAACCTCCAACCTCCAACCTTCAACCGTTTTATAGCACCCGCTCTTATTATAGCTGATTATTTTATGATGTTGTTGTTCGTCTCATGTTAATTCATTGAATTACAAATGGTTTTTATCGATCAAGTCACATGACAATCAATTAAAGCAATTATTTTTGCACGTAATATAAATCTTTCGTTTTATCTGAAGTTTATTTCATTTATGATAATCTTATACATCGAACCGATATTTGTATTTAAACTGGTTCATTTACGTTTTTTCTTACAGTTATAACAATAAAATATATGAACCATTGTAGTCATTTATATGACGTAATGTTTTTAATTGTTATGTTGATGACATTTAAATGTACAAAGGACAGTGTTTTACTCAAATTCTGTGCCATAAGTTTTGAAAGCGTACATTTTAAATTATAATTTAATGCGTAATTTGCATGTTACTTCTTTTTATTAATTTAATACAAGGATTTCCTTATCATGATTTACTATTTGTGACTGAAGCAAATATATATCATTTAAAACAATGAAAATACCAGTTTATCAAATACATTAATAATTAGACGTATAATTATAATAATGTGATTAAAAAACAATACAATACGTGTGGTAGATTATAAGCATCGTTTTCATATACTAGACCATCTAATTCTATAATTGGCCTATTTTTAAAATTAATTTAACATACGCACGTCACGTACATATATACGCGTTTATAAACAAAAGAAACCCCTATTGCGAGAACTTGCTTATATTCTTTATTTATCTTTAAAAACTTCATATTTCTGTAATAGTAGGGTGAACAAACTTGTAATATGTATTTATAAAAGTATGCATACTAAATGATCTTCATTATTTTAGCTTTCTTTATAACATGTTATTAACTATATAAAACTATATCGAAGGCATTATTATGCATCATATAAAATATTTGTTAGTAAAAGTTTATTTATATATTTTGTTATAGGTGGAACATCCGTTGTCGTAGATTCCTCCTCAAAGTCTAATTCAGCACCTGTGGGAAATCCTGTAGCCGATAAGACGACAGTAGCGAATCCTGTTGAAAAACCTACTACACCTCCAATCACATCAGCTCAGCCTATAGTTAAACTTGTGAAATTATCTACTTCTTCAGTGTCTCCCTCTGATACAGTCAGTAATCAAGAGCAAATTGTAGAAAAAGCGAAACAGGTACGTTTTAATAATTGTCTATTTTAAAATTATTATTCTAAGCTTTGTTTGCTATTTAAGTTATATGGTTTAATAATTAAACTTTTAGTGTCTGTTTCCTTTTCTAATCACCATGGGATGTATCGTTTAATTTAATATATAAAACGGGATTATTCAAGAAGAATTTTAATGAAATATTGTATAATTATACCATTCGTTACTATAAATAAATTTAATTACTATATTCTTTTTAGGAGGCGTATGTAATGCAAAGGATTGCAGAATTACAACGAGAGGGGTTATGGTCAGAACGTAGATTACCTAAAGTTCAAGAACCTCCAAGGCCGAAAGCTCATTGGGATTATTTATTAGAAGAAATGGTTTGGCTTTCTACAGATTTCGCACAAGAAAGAAAATGGAAAAAGTCAGCAGCGAAAAAGTGTGCGCGAATGGTTCAAAAGTATTTTCAAGAGAAGGCTATACAGGCACAAAAAGCAGAAAAATTGGAAGAACTTCGATTGAAGAAAATAGCTGGTTTCATTGCAAAGGAGATAAAAACCTTTTGGGCTAACGTTGAAAAGGTTATTGTCAAAAAATATTTATTATCGATTAATTATTATTCAGGCATACTGACATTTAATTAATTTACCCCACACAATAAGCCGGCAATTTCTACTTTCATATGTGTTTATTGTGTGCTCGTTGTGGGAACATTAATTATAATAAATATATTTATATCTACAACTGAGTTCAACAGTTTCAGTTAAATATTATTTACGTACATTAACATATTAATAATTATTTTCATTGTAATTGTATATACACTTTATTTACGCAAAATAATTCTTTCGTAGTTGGTGGAATATAAGCAGCAAACTCGATTAGAAGAGAAACGAAAAAAAGCTTTAGATCAACACTTAAATTTTATTGTTGATCAAACAGAAAAATACTCTTCTTGGTTAACAGAAGGTTTAAATAAAGGGGAGGGTAATCACAGTACACCAGCATCAATACATAGTTCTCGAATCTCTTCACCTATTAGTGCTGAAAAGCATTCTGACGGTATAGTAATTTTATTGATTCTCTATATTGTAAATATAATATAACGACAAGGTATTATAAAGAAAAAAAATGATATTTAGATGATTTCAAGCCAAATCAGTGTTCTGATGATGACGAAGAAACGATAGCTAAAGCAGAAGAGGAAATGAAATCAAATCACAAAGAAGAGGTAGAATTGTTAAAGAAAGAATCCGAGCTTCCGTTAGAAGATCTACTCAAAGAGTTACCGCCAAATTATCTAGAAGAAAGAGATAAAAGCTTATCTCCTTTGCCTAGTGAAACTGAGAAAGAGGTTCGTTTTATGATCATTTGGTTAATCAATAATAATTTTAACAAGTGCGTTGTAGGATTAACTTATAATTTTGTCTTGTACAGGAAAGTGATCATGTGGATGGCAAAGATGCTGAATTTACTGTTGCATCTGATGAATCGTCAGATGATGAGGAAGATACGATTCAAGAACAAGAAAAATTAGAAAAGAACGTAGATCATAAACAAGAACTCGATGATCTCAAGGTGAAATAAAATATTTTTTATTTAAATTTTACTTAAATAACTAGTATTATAGTTTTATTTATATTGCATTTATTTTTAAGGCTGAAAATGAAATGTCAATAGATGAACTTATGGCAAAATATGGAAATGCATCGGAAACTCCTATGGAAGTTGACGAAGTTGATGATAGTGATGATGGTATGAATATATTTGAATAATATTTTTTGTACAGTAATTTTGACTTTATATTAGTATTTTAAAAAATTTATTATAAACTTTAATAAAATAGATAATTTCTGTTTACAGATTCTGATAAAGATGAAGATGAGGAACAGGAATCGGAATCCGAAAGTGAAACTGAAAGTGAAGATGAAACACAAGATGATTCTCAAACACAAAGTGATGAAGAGACTACAGTTGGTTTGAAATCTTTACTTGAAGATTTATCTGACGAAAATAAGGTGAATAATTTTAATTACTATAGTTTAGTATAGCAGACATACTTATTGCGTGTATATGTAATCCTTACAGAGTATGAAAGAAGTTTCCGAAAAACAAAACGAAATGGATTCTGTAGCGGCTCTAGCGGAAAGTATACAGCCAAAAGGGAATACATTACTTACTACAAGTGTGAGTTGAAATAATTGCAAACTTTATGATTTAAATAAATTATATAAATAAAATTGTTATTGTTAATTAACGAATATTTTCGAGGCCTTCTATCCAAAGTAATTGTGATAAATTCATAAGTTACTATTTCAAGAAGGTAGAATAACTGCAATTACATTTGTATATAAAAATGTTTGAAAGTTTTTATATATTTGCGATTGCTACATTATTTATTCAAATATAACAATTTCATTTGGTAAATTTCGATAGCATACAATTATATTCAATAATGTGTAATGTTTCAGGTTGTTACGAAAATCCCATTTTTATTAAAACATTGTTTACGCGAATATCAACATATTGGATTAGACTGGTTAGTTACAATGTACGAAAGAAAATTAAATGGTATTTTAGCTGATGAAATGGGTTTGGGTAAAACCATTCAAACCATTGCGCTTTTGGCACATTTAGCATGTGAAAAGGGAAATTGGGGCCCTCATTTAATAATTGTACCGACATCTGTGATGCTTAACTGGGAAATGGAGTGTAAAAAGTGGTGTCCTGGTTTTAAAATTTTAACTTATTACGGTACACAAAAAGAAAGGAAGCAAAAGCGAACTGGATGGACAAAGCCTAATGCATTTCATATATGCATTACGTCGTATAAGCTTGTCATTCAGGATCATCAAAGTTTTAGAAGAAAGAAATGGAAATATCTTATTTTAGATGAAGCACAAAATATAAAAAATTTTAAATCTCAACGGTGGCAACTTTTATTAAATTTTCAAACACAAAGACGGTTATTACTGACAGGGACTCCATTACAGAATAATTTAATGGAATTATGGTCTTTAATGCACTTTCTTATGCCAAACGTTTTTCAATCACATCGAGAATTTAAAGAATGGTTTAGTAATCCTGTAACTGGTATGATTGAAGGAAATAATGAATACAACGAAAATATTATTCGACGACTTCATAAGGTTCGTATCTTATTTGCTATTAATTAAAAATACATATATTTTTTAAAATCATAAATTAATTTAAATAGTTTCTAAGAGTTTAAAAAGATAATACGATAATTCATACATATATATATATGCATATGATCTTACATCCTACTAATATTTTGTCGATAATGAAATTGAACGTCTTAATTTGCTATTTATAGGTTTTACGCCCATTCCTCTTAAGAAGGTTAAAATGCGAAGTAGAAAAACAGCTACCAAAGAAATATGAACATGTTATCATGTGTAGGCTATCGAAGCGTCAGAGGTATCTTTATGACGATTTTATGTCAAGAGCAAAGTAAGCAATATTTAAAATTAGAAATAGACCGTTAAATGGAGAAAAGGAATATTATATATTTTATATGCATGTTTTAGAACAAAAGAAACTTTAGCTAGTGGGAACTTGTTGAGCGTAATTAATGTTCTTATGCAGTTGCGTAAAGTCTGCAATCATCCGAATTTGTTTGAAGTACGACCTACAGTTTCCCCATTTCAAATGGAAGGAATTGATTACCATACAGCATCGCTAGCATGGAGTGCTTTGGATTATGATCCTTTTAAAGTAAGTTTCATGTACTTTTTTTTCTTTAACTTTTTATCACACGAAAAAAAGCATAAGTTTATAAATATTTAAAGAAATGTATTAAAAACGTTTAAAATTGTAAACATATTTATGGGCATCCATGTTATATTATTTGCCGATTTCGAACGATTACCGTGAAACGGTGCACAATGCATGGAAATAGTAAATCAAAGCATGTGTAAGGTGGAGAATATATCAATTTTCTTTATCCTAAAGGAACTTTGAGACAAATAAAACAAGTTTAATGCAATTTTATTTATTTAATATTCATAAAGCCTGTGAATAATAAGCTAAAATGTTAACCGCAAGACAATTATGTTAAAGTATAGAGTGCTTATTAATAAAA
This sequence comes from Ceratosolen fusciceps, assembly GCA_018883505.1. Classification (NCBI taxonomy): domain Eukaryota; kingdom Metazoa; phylum Arthropoda; class Insecta; order Hymenoptera; family Agaonidae; genus Ceratosolen; species Ceratosolen fusciceps. Next base: position 2,507,901 of record RCIC01000005.1, read on the forward strand.
ATTTATCTTTTACAGCACATCGATTTATGTTGTTTGAATCTTCTGTTAGTCGATTTGGAATGCGTTCTCACTGCATTTGTCGCTCACAGAGTTAGACGATTGAAAACACAACGAAAGCTTATTGAAGAAATTGATAGTCACCCAGAGCCTCCGCGATGTCCATCAGGCAAAATAAAAATTAACGTCAGATTGTCTAACCAAGTTTCTAAAACAGCTGCACCAGCACAACAAAGTCCACAGCAAATTAAAATAAAAAGCTTTCCTGGTATCCTGCCAACACCAAGAGTAGGAACTTCGCCTTTAGTGAAAACTGCAAACAGTCAAGCTCCAACAGGGCCAGGTAATTTAAAATCATTGTAATAATTGTTAAAAGTCCGTACGTAATGTCAGTTGAAATAATGTTAAATTTCGTTTAAGGTGTGACTTTAAAAGTCGCTGGTGGACAGCAGTTGCAAGGATTTTCCGTTCAATTGGTACCGCATCAAGGGGGTGTTAAAGGTAATTTGTGCCTTTTATTTAAAAGTTCCATCATGCTAGCGCCATAGATCAGTGATTGTACAATTGCAATTGCTTTTGCAATGGTGCGAGAATAATTATTCTCGAGCCAGCCTGTTCGTTTTTATTTGTATTAAACGTTCATTCTAGAATCGAGCTAACAATCATTCCTCTCATACATTTGTTAAACCCAATCATTTAAAAAATAATAACACAACTCATGCGCTTGGAGCTTATTTATGCCTTTACATGTTGTAGCTATTCCAGTTGGAACAGTTGGGCAGAATATTCAAAGTACGGCAACCATTTCCCCAACGACGACGGGTGTAAATGCTCAAAGAATAACCGTTGGCAATGCAAATATTAAAGATGGGCCTCAAAAATTAACAACTCATACTTATACAGTGAAGCATGGCGATTCCGTCCAAAAATATCAAGTTCCTAGTTTTGCTCAGTTAGTACAGACGTCAACCGGTAGACATATTATTTTGACTAATCCTAATCAGCAAACAACAAACGCACGTAAGATAACACTTTAGAAGTGATTAAATCCTGAAATAACATAGTTTCTCCGTGACTAGTAAATTTATGTATTTTATATATTTCAGTTTCTTTCCCAGTAATGACTTCTAGTGGTCAAAGATTAACGGTCCTTTCTAAACAAATTATGGGCTTGTCGACAACGCCTGTATCCGTAAACAAAGTAATAAGCGGAGTTGTTACATCGACGACAGGAGGAATCAGCGGAAGACCAGTTATGCGAGTACCCCCTCTCAATGTCAGTCCATTGCACTCTGCTGGGCAAGTACAGTCGCAAACGTCGATTCGTTGCGGTATCGTTACAAGAAATACTCAAAAGGACGCTGAAAAAAGTCAAGAAAAGGAAACGCCGAAGTCGGAATTTTATTTGGTGAGCTTTTTATAAAATAAAAACGTGAAAAAGAAAAGGTTAAAGGCTCCCGTTCGTTAACGGCAATTTAAACGTTTACTTTATTTTCAATTAATAAACAGCCCGATATTAAATATATTGTAAATATAATTACGAACGGCGCCAACGACTTTTAATCTATAGGTTAAATTAAAATTTAAAAATGATTTTTTTTTTAACCCTGCCTTTTTTCTTACGGTACTCAAGCCACAATTGGAAGAGACCAGGCGACAGAAGCGGCAGGTCAAATTGACTTCCTTAGCCGACATGAACGAGCGACGATGTGCAGCATGTCCCTTATACGGCGAGGATCTATTTCTGGCACTGAGAATAGGAAAACCAGCAACGGTATGTCAGTGGCATAGTGGTTGGGTTCATTGTGCTTCCAAAAATGGGCCTATGCGCACAAAAAGACAATTTTTCTCGCATACCGAGGCTCTGGCCGAGGCCATAAAATCCACTGAACAAATTGTTGAAGAACTGAAAGAAGTCTTTGATCGATTTGTCATTTACGTTCCTGCGGTGCGGGCATCCTTACCTCGGTTTAACGTCTCGCACCCGGCACCTCACAAATTGTGGAAAGATCAGCGATTAAAGATAGAACTTAAACGAAATTTATGTTCGAAATTAGCCTTATTTCACCAAATCACGAGATCAATGTCGACGCAGTTTCCGGATCCTCGGTTAATACAGTACGATTGCGGTAAACTGCAGTCGCTCGATACGTTATTAAGGCAATTGAAATCGGAAAATCACAGAGTTCTTATTTTTACGCAAATGACTAGAATGCTTGACGTTCTTGAAGCTTTCCTGAATTATCATGGATACATATACTTACGGCTCGACGGTACCACAAAAGTTGATCAAAGACAGGTACATTATATATATGTATATATATATAAATATATTTTTTTTTTTTTTTGTATGCAATTCCATGCTAAGTTGAATAAATGTTTCTCTTGCTTTCGAAAGCTAATTTTCCCTTCCGCTTAAATGAATATTAATAGGTCTTGATGGAAAGGTTTAATAACGACAAGAGGATATTCTGTTTCATTTTATCAACGAGATCCGGTGGTGTAGGAGTTAATTTAACAGGAGCCGATACGGTTGTATTTTACGACAGTGACTGGAATCCTACTATGGATGCTCAGGCTCAGGACAGATGTCACAGAATAGGACAGACAAGAGATGTACATATTTACAGGTAATTAACTTATATTAACTGTTGTTGGTAATTATAAGATTTCATATTCCTGTATTTCGGCATTATTTGTTTATCAAGTAACAAGATATTTTTGAAATGTTGAAAATAATGAAATAATTATCGTATTCATTGAGCTCAGTTTAATTTATGGTCGTCAACTTGTCGTTAAAAATTTTATGACTTTAAAAATTAATTTTGTTAAACGTTTGTTTATTTTTTTTTTTTTTTTTTTTTTTTTTTGTACAGGTTAATAAGCGAAAGAACTGTAGAAGAGAATATATTGAAAAAAGCCAACCAAAAGAGATTACTTGGGGATCTTGCTATCGAAGGGGGCAATTTCACGACTGCCTATTTCAAAAGCGTATGTACTACATATCTAGCAATGCGTTTAAAATATCAATGTAATGTTTCTTCTACAACAATGCTTGCATTGTCGTTTTATTTTTCAGTCTACTATACAAGATCTGTTTGACGTCGATCAGTCGGAAAATGATGCCAATGCACGAATGGCTGAGGTATTGGAGCAGAATAAGGATAGAGAAAAACATTTGCAAAAGGAAATATCACAAACCGACGATAAGGTGGCGATCGGGGCGTTGGAAAGTGCACTGGCTGCGGTCGAAGAAGATCTCGATGTTCAAGCAGCAAAGACTGCGAAGGCAGAGGCTGTGGCGGATTTGGCTGAATTCGATGAAAATATTCCCGTTGATGATGCAGATAACGACGAGGCACAAGTCAGTAAAGCTGAAATGGAAGTCCAAAACATTGTATCGCAAGTAAGTCAGTCAGCCAGGCTACGTATTTTTTCATTTTAAAACGAAAAGTAACTCGTTTACATATTCCGTGCATTATTCATTGGCCATTGAAATACATTTAAATAATTATGACATCGTATAAAAGAATTGTATTTTTAAATTTTAACCTTTCAAACAAAGTATATCGTTTCATTTATTCTTAAATAGATATTTCGCTTCCGACCACAAAGCTGTACATTAATTACAGCTTTTGTTTCTATTCTAAAAGCGATATATAAAAAAAAAAAAAACAAGTCTCTATTAAAACTCGTGGGTTTAAAGTGGAATTTATAAATCCTGCGTATCCTGTCTAGAGATACAAACTTTACATTATAAATAACAAATAGATGAGCAAATATTACAAATGGAATTTACATATTTATTAGCAATTGCTTCTTCCATCATGTCCTTTTGTTTCATATTTCTTTTTTATTTATTTATTTATTTTTTTATATTTAACACGATGTGACCAAATATAATTTTAATATCATTTGCAGTATTAAACTTTATTTCATATAGATGCGTATTTAATTAACCCTTAATAATTCGGTGGTACGTATTTGTTTAAATAAAAAATGATTTATCCAATTAACTTTTTTAATTAATTAATTAATTAATTTAATTCAACCTAAATAATAGCTTACAATTGTCACTGAATTTATTATAAATATTATAAATAGTTTTGGATAATGTACACGTGTCAGTGGTAGTTTTGTATGTACATCTATGAAAATTATCTCGTACTCAATATAAAATGAATTCTAAAAAAAAAAAAAAAAAATTATATTTTATAAGGATAATTTGCTTTTTAATCATTCAGTAATGAAGGAGTAACTTATTATTGAAAAGAATATCGTCAGTTTTATGATATCTTATACTTACCGCATGATTTAATCATTAATTTTCGGGTGGCAATTTTTTGTCCGAGAAAGACACCTCCCCCTCACCACCAAGTCACAGTATTAGCTAACGTAATTTTGAGGTGGCGATGGGCGTGGTGAGGGGGGGGGTGGAGGTTCTTGGGGTTATCGTTATTTTTAAAGAAAAATACACGCAAATGATAAGAGAAGTATTGTAAAAAAATTAAAAAAAACGTATTATTTTATTTAAAAATAAAGCAATAAATTAATGCTCTACTAATGTGCTTGTTGTTACGATAAGGAAAGAAGCGGGGAGGGGGGGGTGATGAGGGGTCAAAAAAAAAAGGGGGTTGGAAAATAATAAAATGTCTTCTTTCTTTAGTTGACTCCTGTTGAGCGTTACGCCATGCGATTTGTCGAAGAGTCGGATGGTAACTTTTCCGCAGCCCAGCTGGCAGCCGCCGAGCGTGAACTAGAGGAGCAGAAGAAGGAGTGGGAGTTAGACCGACTTCGAGCGATGCGTGAGGAAGAGGAGCGCCATATGCGTATGACCGACGACGACGAGAATCCACTCACGTTTACGCGCGAGGACGCTCAGAATCAGGTTAATAACAGCAATAGCAATTCTAGGCGGGTAGTGAATAAGGGCTTGGTGAAGCCAACGAATAGGCGGGGTAGGGGTCGTGGTCGTCAAATATCTGCTCGAAATACTAGGCAGCGCGTTAATAGTAGATTTAGGGAAAAGGAAGAACGCATGTCGTCCGACAGCGAGTCTGTGACTGCGTCGCTCTCCGATACCGATTCCCCGGATGACGTTGTACCAGAGCACGATGATAGTAGCTCTGACGAGGAGCGTAAGTCCAGTCGGGTGGACAGCGAGGGTAACGATAACGAAATCGAGGATGAGGGCGTAGACGAAAGCGATGGGAGCAACGAGGAGGAGGAGGAGGATGAGGGGGATGGGGATGAGAACGACGATGACGATAATAATGAGAACGACGAGGACGCCGAGGACGACGAAGACGACGAGGACGACGAGGACGACGACGACGACGACGACGACGACAACAACAACGACGATGACGATGACAACGACGATGACAATGATGATGAGAATGACGACAACGACGACGACGAGGATGAAAATGATAACGAAAACGAAAACGAAAAGAACCAGTCCATCGACAGGCAAGCTTGTTCGAAACGTAGCTTAATAAGTAAATTGAAAAAGAACCACTTCGATCTCAATAGTCCGAGAACGAGGTCTAGGGGTAATGTGAAAATTAATCTTTGGACGTTAGACGTAAGTCCTATATTACCAGAGGGTAAGCCTAGGCACAGATCGAGAAAACCCAAGTACGATTTACTGGATGATAAATCGGAAGAAGGGCTTCCAATAGCATCGGCTATCGACAAGCACGATAAATCGAAGGTGGATTTGCTCGAAAAGACAAGAATGGCGGATGCTGCCTCGATGAACTCGAGCGCCGACGAGAGTCTGTGCGACGAGGACGAGGTCGAGAGCCTTGCGTCAGCGGCCGCAGCCGCAGCCGCAGCCACAAGCACAAGCACAACCAGTGAGTCGGGAAACACGCCGGAAACGAAGGCGCGGAGACGAACACCCGGTAGGCCTTCCATAAGAACGAATTTACGTTCGTCGGAGAAGGAACCCGGCGGCATGGCAAATAGCGCTCCAGAACTAATCACCGATGAATCGTCACGTATCATCAATGTTACTGAGCTGGAGATAACGGATAACAATGGACACACGGAGGCGGTAAACGATCATTGGAAGCAGCAGCATAATCATCATCATCAGCATCATCATCATCATAATCAGCAGCAGCAGCAGCAGCAGCATCAAAACGCTAGCGTAACGACGTCGTCTCCAAAGGTCGGCAGACCAAGAAAGCACTCGCAATCACTTTTAATGGCCGAGTCGATGCAGTCACCACCGGCAACACACCCTACTAGATCTAGTAACAAAACGCCGTCTCCGCATTCGGTTGAAAAGAAGGTGGCTCCATTGAAAATTAATTGTAAAGAGGCGTTGAGAATCTGTGATATTAATGATACATTAAATGTCGGAAGCGAAGAGTCGGAAGAGTCCGAGGGGGGCATCATTAGCGTTGATTCTCCCGAGGATGTCGAAGGACAGGACGACGCGGCTGCCAAGTTAGCCGAAGGTAACGAGGAGAATTACGAATGCTCGAATATAATAGCGGCTCAAGAGCCGTCGAATCAGTCGACGAAAGCCGATTTATTGAATTCCAAGTTCGATTTGTTGGAAGAGAATCGGCCTCCGAGTCCTATTCTTAACGTCCGGATCGTCAAAGTGACGCGCTCGTACGCGAGGTCGCGCACCGAGAAAAAGGACAAGCACATGGTTCTGCAGGTGATACCACCCGACCTCGCGGAGCCCAAGCCAATAAAGTCGCCGCTGGATAACAATAAGCCGAAGGCGAACGCCGGCAACGCGGAGGTGGCCCCGGATTCGAATAATCCGACAGCACCCGCGATGCTGGTGGACGCTTTACCGCGCGACCCACGCGACGACGAGAAGAAGGAGTCTGAGTCTACCTCGAATAATAGGTCTAGTCCAATTCCGAATGCGAGGCATTCGAAAGTTACACGATCCGCTCCCGCCATGTATATTTCCGAGGTCAAGGCTGAGGCAGAGGAGACGAAAGAGAACGAGAAGAACGAAAATTCAATGAGCCACGGGGGGGCTGCCGCACTGCCCAAGCCCTCGTACGACGGCTCGCCTCTTCTAAAGGTCGTGAGTGATAAAACTGATAACGAGCAGATAAAAATTAAGATAACTCGATCATCGGTGCGATCGAATAATCCCGATAGTAAATCCGAGACAGTAAGTATGACTTGTGAACGCATAAAATCTACTACCGGTGATAAAGTGAACAGTTCAGAGAGGCCAGTTATTAAGCCAGCGATTACAGAGAAGCTCAAGGAGGTGACGTCGTCGGTGGAAAGGGTCGTCGTCACCAGGAGTCCCGGCGGCGAGGAAGTCAAAGCTGCGGCCCCGGCCCCGTCCTCGTCCTCGTCCTCGTCCTCGTCCTCGTCCTTGAGCTCGAGCAGCGAATCTCAAGTGAAAAAAGAAGCGGCGACGTTGGATTCGAAACCGACGACATCGGCGTCCGAAGGACTAGACCTTGCAGATCCGAAGGGCCGAGTAATGACGCATGGTACCCGATCGGGGGAAAACGATCCCGCGGAAGGAGATAAGCAGCAGCAAGCGAGTCAACAAGCTGTCGATGCGAGTTCACGTACTACGAAAATTATCTTGGAAAAGTCGGACAACGTCTGGATTCAAAAGAACAGCAGCTCGCAGCAGGATAATAATTCGTCAAGTGACGAATCAAGGGACCGAGAGACTTTACCAGCAACTTCACCGGACTCTGATTCACGTACTGTGGGAGCGAAGCCGCGCGAAGCAGATAACACCGGCGGCAAGCATGATCCTGATAATAAAACAGCAGCGGATACCTGCACCGAGGTGATTCCTGCCTCCGTCGAGCCGAAAGAGGTGCGCCAGCCGAGCGTAAAACCATCATCGAACACCGTGGCCGGGGAAGCTAGTGCTGCTGCTGCTGCTGCTGCTGCTGCTGTTGCTGCGGACCTACGCTCGAACAGTCGACTCGAAGAAAGCACGAGCACGGAACAGTCGCGAATTAGGAGATCGACGACGCAAGTGCCGAATCCACTGTACCGTCGATTTGCCAACGCGACGAAGCCGATTCTACGACGTAGGCCCGACACGCCCATGCCCGTCTTTTACACGATACGGCCGGTGACCCGGTCGTTGGCCAACAACAACAGCGGCAGCAGCAGCAGTTCCGACAGCGAAAGCACCTCCTCGAATGCCCTGGGCCTCTCGAAGCTCAGCCCCCGGAGTCCCAGGACATGCGTCGACAATGGCTTTCTCGTGCCGTCCTCACCCCCAGTCAGTATTCGCCGGAGCCGCTCGACTACCTACGTGAAAATGGCCGAGCGACTCGCGCTGGAAAAGAAGGAGATCACGGCGGTGCCGTTGGCGGGCGTGAAAGGAGGACAAATCAAGGATTCCACAGTCGGCGACAGCTTGACCGTCAATCGTGTGATCTCGAGGAGGCGACCGGACACACCGTTGCCCATGCCCGAGCATTTTCCCGATTAACGACCTCGTCGAGTGTCGACGGCTACATGCCTTCGCCAAAGTCACTGCCTCCAGTTTCGAAATACAAGCAGCAGCAGCAACAGCAGCAGCAGCTGACTAGAGCAACGTCATTACCATCATCATCGTCGTCGTCATCGTCGTCTTCCTCGAACACGAGCCATCAGTCGACGAGTAGTAGTAGTAGTATTCCCTCGACGAGCACCGGGGCTGTCCCCGCAGCCGACTCCAACGGCAATTCCTTCGAATCGACAAACGAAAGGCCGCAACGCACAGCGAAGGTCGTTGCCATCCTCAGCCTCGATTCCAAGAGCATGGGCAAAAGTAGTCACTACCAGAGCCCGAGCATAAGTTCGTTCCATAGGCCTCGGGCGACAAACAATTCTTCCGAGGGTGTTGCCTCTGCTGCTGTTGCTGCTGCTTCTGCTTCTGCTTCTGCTGCTGCTGCTGCTGCTACTGCTGCTAGTGCTAGTGCTGCTGCTAGTGCTGCTGCTAGTGCTTCAGGCCATTTGAACAGTGCGAGGTTGACGAGGCTGAGCAGAGCCGCCCACGCTGGGAAAGCGGCGAGCGCTGACTCACTGATCTTCAATAATACCGTCGATGGCAGTTGCGGCACTAGCTCGCGAATGATAACCATGATAGACTTGGACGACGAGCCGGAATATAATGCCGGGGCGAGCGAAGCCGGCGGCCCGACGAACCGCGTCGGCAAGCGGAACAAGCGATCCCGGCTCAACAATCAACAACAGCTAAGCAACAAGCAGCCGCTGCTCGAGTTTGACAAGGTCTGCGCCGGCGACAGAGAGATACAGATGATCGAGCTCGAGGACGACGAGGAGGACAAAATACCGACGAAGAAGTCGAATCGATATAATCAACCTTCCAATTCGAGCGTGAGCGGTCCACCCGACCCGATAATTAATAAAAACCCCGTATCCTGAGGCAAGAATGACTGAATCCTGCAAGATTAATAATTACTGAAGAGAAAGATCGGCTCAGCGTTTCGGAGCTTTTCTTTTTCTACCTCTTTCTCCCTCTCGAATCTAATTTCAATCTCGCGCCGCTAACGAAAAATAATGACATATTATATATTTTGTATTATAACGAAAAAAAATAATAAAGTAAAGCATAGGCCCATCGTATAAAAGCAAAATTTATAATTAATTATGCGATCGAATGTTAATCGTACAAGCGCTATTGCAAATTAAAAAGACAAAAAAAGAAAGAAAGAAAAGAGGAGAGGATAAATATAATAATACCGATAATAATGATAATAGTGATTAAAAAAGAAAGAAAAGAGGGGGAGGGGTGTGCGCTCTCCCGCTTTATTTTAACAATTAAAATCGAGGGAGGGAGATTGAGTAATTTGAATGTACATAATGATAATACATATGAATCAAATCTTAAGATTAAAGTAATTCCGTTCGTGCGAGCAAACGAGCAAATTGAGAATTACTGTGGACTTTTTTTTTCGCGCACAGTTTCTCTCAACTTCTACATGCTTCTTGTAAATGAATGTAGGTCATTAAGTTATTTTATAATTTATACTTCGTGATAAAATTAACTCCATAACCGGACTCATGACTGTATTAAATTAGTTATGGAATCGAATATAATAAGGAAACGGGGGCGGCGGCGGGGTGATGGGGAGAGCGAGTGGAAAGGGGAGAAACGCGTATGACGCTCGTGTTATACGGCTCCTCGGCGCAGTATACATTTAATTATAAATACTGTCGTAGGTGATCCACGTAGCAATATCTCCAAGTTAATGAAAAGACAAGAAAACAAAAAATGACTGCATATGCGACGATGCTCTTAGGCGACATTCATTGTTGTTACTACTACTACTACTACTACTACTACTTCATACACGCATAAAAATTAAAAAATAAGTAACACCATCGGAGAATGGAAGTACACACAGCGTCGTGTATTGCTCTTATCGAATAACCTAATTTGTTATATTTATTTTTTTTCAAATCCGTAAGAAAATCATCCCTTCAAACGTGGGGATATACCTGCTATTGTAATTAATGAAAAACGAGGCGACTATATATATATATAAAAAAAAAAAAAATAATAATAAGTATTAAGTTGCGTGCCTGTATTTTGTATGATCGAATGAGTCCTTAAAAAAAAAGGAAATAAATGAAATATTCCTTACTATGAACAAAAAAAAAAAAAAACAAAACGTGTTTATCTTATTTCTTGGTACGCTTCCAAGTCTGTTCGATCAAAGGTTCAGTTTCGTTTTGGTGTCAAATTTGCTCAGTGTGCTTGTTTATATTTTGATACTTCTTGCACGTTATTAATGATACATTATCAGTTTGGTGTGGCAAGGCTGTCATAACCGTATGATAATTGATCTTTTGTAAATTTCTTTCAATGGTTTTTAAATTACTTTTTTTTTTTATTTTTTTTTTTTTTTTTTTTTATTTTTTTTTTTTTTTTTTTTTTTTTTTATTTTTTTTTTTTTTTTTAATACTCGTTCACTTACATTCAAAGAAAAAAAAAACAGAAAACATTTTTTGATAAAATGGCACCAAAACACTGCCTTTGCCATTCCAAACTTGGATAGAGCCAAGATATAAGCAGGCACAATTATGAGCGTTCTTGAGGATTATTTCTCTTTTTTTTCTTAACGTCCGGCGAGCCACGACTAAGGGATGAAATGAGTCTTTGAACGAACGAGAGACGATTTCCCCAATATCCTCCTCCGCAACCTCGAGAACATTTATTATATCAATTGCAACGAAGCTTTCGCCTGAAAATGATATATTTCTTAGCATTAAGAACAGCTACGTTCCACTTATACGTGATATATATATATATATATATATACATATATATACGTATATATATATATATATATATAGTGAGCGAGAGAGAGAGAGAAAGAGAGAGAGAAAGATATCGCACCGAGTACAACCATTACTTTTACTGATTAATGATGCCTTTACTTACATACACGATACTTTAGACTGAGAAATACTTCATTTTTATTCAAGCAAAATCTTCAATAATTATTTGACACTTTTAATCTAAATATTAATTAGTTTTCTTTAATTTTGTTAATTTAATTTATTTATTATTTGATTCATTGTCAACATTTACACTCCGCCTTTTCGAGTCAGTAATTACAATTTATTTGCTTGCACTTGATTGAGCACTCGATAAAAAAAAGATTTTTCCATTACGTTTATCAGTACCGAAGAGCTTAAAGCGCAAGTCTTTTAAAATTGCATGCTGACATTTTGAGTTGAAGTTTATTTGCCAATAATTCGTATGCATATACGTACATATATATACATATATATATTTATATATATATATATATATATATATGAACATACGTATTAATTATTTAAAAAGAGAAAAGAGAGAGGGAGAGAGAGAGAGAGAGAAAAAAAAATCAAAATTTCAATATTCAGAGAAGTTGTTGGTAAGTTGGACAGAACGCCATAGAATTTTATAAAATGAAGCATCAGTGAACAAAAATCGTTGTATTATTATTATAAGAAAACATTGTGCTATAAAAATTTGTAACCTCTTTTGTATCTTCAATCTTACAGATTTGGTTATCAGAAAATACCTTGGAGCAGATGCCGGTTAGTATTAAGCCAAGCGCAGTATTTACTTAAACTAAAG